>OX451736.1:267830612-268430612 GCA_948472305.1 Vicia faba
CGGGGGACTCTGGACGGGCTGTGTTCGTTGAGCACACGAGGCATCTCTTGGGAACCGTGCCACCACCCTATTGAAGATAGGGTCATCATTTCCTAGGGGAGCTATGCGTCGAGGAGGGAAGTCTGTGGTTCCCTCGGGGTGACATTTTGTATTCCATGTCATCATTATAAATAGGGTCCTTGGGCCCTAGAACATGTTTTTCCTCTTCGCGCTTCTCCTCCTTCCTCTGCCTCTGCTGCTGCTGTTCTTTCCAGATATTCATAGGACCGCCATGCTCTCCGTCGCTAATTCCCTTTTCCGCCGTCGCACCTCTTTCCTAATTTCAAGTAAGCGTCTTGTCTCCTTTTCCTTTCCTCTGTGATATATGATATTTTTCGTTGTTTTTAACGTTAGAGACTTCACGTCTGGGATTAGCCCCGGTAGATTTGTATTTGGTTCGGCAAATCCATGTTTATGCCCGGCAAACTCATGTTTGCGCCCGATAAATGCATAGTTTAGGTATTTGACTCGCAGTGCTGCCCGGGGATCTTCATGATTCAGGGCGCCTAACTCGGGATAGTGCCCGGTAAATTCATAGTTCTAGTTTTAGGATTTATGATATCGCTCGCCATGTTCATAGCCTAGGTCGACATATTCGTGAGTGGCCGAGATGTTGGTCCGTTTAGGCGATCTGTAGGAAGAATTGTCGTGGTATCTGGGAGTCGGGGAGGTGACTCTACTTTTTTTGTTCGAAACACGAACTTTTTTAGTCGTGCATGGAGTGACTCGGTTTGTCGTTCCCTTCTTCCCGTCCGTTATGGCGAGCATGTGGATTTTCTCCCCAATTAACCGATTTCCTGTGCTTTGTAGGTAACAATGGCGGACAAACCGTGTTCCTCGGGGTGCACTGAGGTGGAAGACCAAAGTGCCGAGGAGAATGTGAATTTGGTCGATACCATCGATGATCCTCTGCTGGAATGGGGTGGGCGCCGAGCCCAGAGGGATTGCTTCAGCCTATAGTCGACGCAGTCGAAGTGCGTATACCATCATCAAGCAGGGCGGGTAGTCAGCCCGGTTTTCAGAAGAACTTCGTTGTCACCAGGCCGACTCTTACTGCACGGATTTTCTCGGAGTTCCCCGATTACGGGTTCCCATGTATGAGATTGCTTTCAAGGACCTGGGATTAAAGCTCCCCTTCAGCAATTTTCAGGTCGGGGTCTTCAGTCATCTGGAGCTGGCCCCGTCGCAGTTTCACCCAAACTCGATCGCTTTCATCCGGGCGTTCGAGCTGACGTGTCGCTTTCTAAGGATTGGGGCGACCATACCTCTCTTCTTCAGAGTCTTCCATTTACAGCGCCAGTCCCGGGGAGGCAGGCACATTTGGGTTTCCTGAAACAGTCGAAGAGACTGTTCAGGATGTACATGGATTTTGTCCGGGGTTTCAAGGACAAGTGGTACATCGTGCGGCCGGTTACCAAAACGGGTTTAGAGGTCTGTATACGAGGAAGAAAACGGTGGTGACCGACGATCACGGAGAGGCTCTTCTAGACGACGAGGGGACGCTCGGTGTTAGGGCATGTGGCCAAATTTCCTTTGCATTGGACCTCGCGTCACTACGAGCACGACACCGGGCACTACCATACGTTCGTGGGTGAGATGAGCACCGAAGACGAGGAGGCTTATGGTACCCTTTGTCGGTATGTCGATAGTTTCTTCCCCTCCCGGTGGGCCACGAGGGAGGGGAAGGATATTCTTGACGAAGATGGTTATTCGACCTTTGAAGCCCGACCTATCGATACGAAGGCGCTCGTGGAGTGCCAGTCCTTCGGGCAGGCCGCGAACCTGCTAGGTCATTATTGTTTTGTCTTGTTTGAATTTCTTCGCTTGTTATTTGCTCGTTACTAACCCGGGATTCTTTATGCAGGTCTCATGGCTGAACAAAAGAGAGGCTCCTGAAGCTGACACAGGATAAGAAAGTCAATAAGAGAGTGGTGCGGGCTCCTCAGGCGAAGAGGATGGGCCCGCCAACTAGCCCGGGCGCTGCTTCTGGAGGGTCCCCGGACGCTCAGGATGTCGAGCCACATACCGACCTGATACCAAGGAAGAGGAATCGGGGGTGGAGAGCCAACCGGAGGTCAGAGAGGACTCTAGTGCGGTGAGGTCCTTCGGGTTGCCCCCCTGTTTTAAAGAAGAGGGTTTTCTTCGAGGGATTTCCCTTGTCCGTGAGTGCTAATGAAGCTGATACCATTAGGCGGCTGAGCAAGGAGAATCGGAGAAGGCATCTGGCCGCCAACATGGTCGGGATGGTCAAAATGGCGAGATGGCCGTTGTGCTGGACGAGGAGGGGGAAGATTCTGATCGCATCAAGGAGCTGAGAACAGGAGAAAGCTGCCCTTACTGCAAGTTCACGAAAGTTGAAGGCTGCCCTGGAGCGCTCCGAGGAGATGTTCCACGAGCAACGCTGCTGGCGGCAGAGAAAGAGAACTCGGGGAAGATTGCCGAGGAGAGGGAGTACTTCCGTGAGGACCGGGAACACTTAGAGGCTGACAACGGGCGGTTCGCCAAAGAGGTCGAGGAACTAAAGGCTTCCATGCTCCCTACCGAGGATGAGTTAGAGGAGACAACTCCTTTGTGAAGTCGGTCGGAACCGGTTGCTCGCATTCAACTCCTCGAGGCGGATTGCGTCGGTGCTTTGGCGGATGGCTTTGAAGCCGCGGTTATCCAGCTCGCCCTGTTGAATCCCGATCTGAATACTGAAGGAGCGAGTTACATGTCTCAGATCATCGACGGCCAGATCGTGCCCCCGCCCGAGCTCCTGTTGTTGGTGGTGATAGCTCTAGGGAAGTCTAGCTGTGAGATTCTAATAGGGCCTGCGCGCCTTTATTGATGTTTGTTTCGGGGCCTGCGTACCCGTTCATATTTTACTTTTTGGGCCTGCGTGCCCGTTCTTTGTAATTCTTGAACATCGCCGGCCTTCTTGGTCGGTTTATCTCTATTTGTTTTGTTGCCCACGGGCTTTTCGAATGAATGTTTGTTTCGACTTTTGATTGTTTGCCTGTGTTTATGTTTTAATATTTTTGCGCTAAAACTAGCCTAAGTTATGGCCCCGAGTCTTGCCCGTGTGTGGTTGTGACTTTGTTGGCAAATTTGCCTAAGTCTTTTGTTCGGGTCGTGCCCGTGCTCGGCTTTCTATTCGGTGGCCAAATTCGCCTAAGTAACGACCTCGAGGAGAGATTTCTTTTTCGACCCTTTTGGATGGCCCGACGTTCATCGAGATTCGTCGGGCGTGCGGAGCGAAGCCGCTTGTTCGGGTACATGACCCGGATCGGGGTTGTTCACCCGCGGCGTGAACTGCCCATCGCGAGCTAGGTGTTCTGCCCTACAGGTACTTCGACGGTGGAGCTCGGTTGAGGTGTCCACGTCGGGCACTATTGTTCATACTCGTCTGTTGAACGATGTTATGCCATTTGGACGTAGGTCGGGCCTGTACCTTAGCCTTTCTACGGGGTCAGACGTTTTTCCTCGTTGGCCGAACGCGGGTGTCGACGGCGAGGGTCCTCGGTGTTAATGGTTTTTAACTATAGTACTGCTTTAGTTTAGCAGCGTTCCAGGGTCGTGGTAGTGGTTCTATGTCCAGTTGCTCGAGGTAATATGCCCCGGTACCAGTGGTGCCGTGGACGCGGTAAGGCCCTTCCCAGTTCGCGGCCAATTTCCCTTCGCGGGTGTCTTTCTGGTTCCTTCGTAACACCAGGCTGCCGATTTCGAACTCGCGTTTAATGACCTTGTCGTTGTGGCGCAGAGCCACTCGTTGTTTTAGGTGGCTTCGCGTAGGGCTGCCCCCAATCGGATCTCCTCGACTAAGTTGAGTTCGTCCCTGAATGCCTCGTCGTTCATTTCTTCATCGAGGGGATTCTCTGTCCGTCTGGAGGGTTCCCTGATTTCCACCGGGATGACGGCCTCGGTGCCGTACGTTAGTCGGAAGGGGGTCTCGCCCGTCGTTGAGTGGGGCGTGGTGCGGTATGCCCACAAGACGCTGTGCAGTTCCTCGACCCAACCCCTCTTTGCTTCGCCGAGTCGGCGTTTGAGTCCCCGGAGAATGACTCTGTTCGCGGCTTCGGCTTGCCCGTTGGTTTGAGGGTGTTCGACCAAGGTGAAGTGTTGTTTTGTTCCTAGTTTGGTGACGAAGTCCTGGAACCCGTGGTCGGTGAATTGGGTGCCGTTGTCGGTCACCAGTGTCCTCGGGATTCCAAATCTGGCGAGGATATTTTTCTTGTAGAAATAGAGAATGTTGTGCGAGGTGATCTTCGCGAGAGCCTCGACTTCTATCCATTTCGTGCAGTAATCCACGACCACGATGAGGAACTTATTTTGATAGGTCTCTTGTACGAAGGGACCGAGGATATCCATACCCGACCACGCGAACAACCACGGGGATGACAATATACTTAGTTCGTGAGGGGGGCGAGGTGCATGTCCCCGTGCCTCTGGAACTTGTCACACCTCTTGACGTGTTCCTTGGCATCCTGCTGCATCGTCGGCCAATAATACCCCGCTCGAAGGGCTTTCCTCGCCAGAGATTTACCACCCATGTGTTGGGTGTTGATCCCTTCATGTATCTCCCGCAGTACCTCGGGGACTGTGGATTCGTCGATGCACTTCAGGAGGGGAATGGAGAATCCTCTGCGGTATAGTTTTTGCTCGAGCACCACGTACGAGCATGCTCGTCGCTTTGTGGTGGTTGCATCTGTCTGGTTCGAGGGTAGTTCGCCTTTCGTCAGGAAATTGTACATCGGGGTCATCCAGGACGAGGCGTCTCCTATGGCGTGGACTTCGACTGATGTCGAGGATCTTTCGATGCTCGGGCGTGCTAAGGATTCTTGTATGACGGATTTGTTTCCGCCCTTCTTTCTCGTGCTCGCGAGTTTGGACAATATGTCTGCCCTTGTGTTTTGCTCGCGGGGGACATGTGAGATCTCTGCTCGTTCAAACTTTGTCATGTATTTTTTGACTAAGTTTAAGTATTCGACGAGGCTGCCGTTCTTGGCTTGGTAACTCCCCTGGACTTGGGAGGCGACGAGTTGGGAGTCTGTGTAGATTTGTACTTCGCGGGCTCCCAGGTCCTCGGCTAGCCTCAGTCCTGCGAGCAGGGCTTCATACTCTGCTTGGTTGTTCGATGTTGGGAAGGAGAGAGCTAACGAGTGTTCGACCACTACGCCTTCTTCGTTCTCCAGGAGGATTCCCGCGCCACTTCCGGACGAGCTGGAGGCCCCGTCAACAAAGATGGTCCATTTGTGTTCCTTCCCGGCGGGTGGGTCATGAGCGGTCATTTCCGCGACAAAGTCGGCCAGGGCTTATTCTTTCAGGGCTTTCCTGCTTTCGTATTGAATGTCGAATTCAGAGAGCTCTAAGGACCATTTCAACATTCTGCCCGCCATGTCGGGCCGACCCAGGAGTTGCCTCACTGGTTGGTCGGTTCGTACGATGATTGTGTGGGCCAGAAAGTAGTGTCTGAGTCTCCTCGCCGCATTGACGAGGGCTAGGGATACCTTTTCTATCTGTTGGTACCTGCTTTCGGGTCCTTGTAGGGCTTTTCTCGTGAAGTAGACAGGTTTCTGTCCATCGGTGGTCTCGCGGATGAGAGTCGCGCTGATGGCTTCGTTCGAGACGGCCAAGTATAGGAACAATGGCTCCCCGTCGGCTGGTCGAGATAATACGGGCGGTTGAGATAAACTTTGCTTTAGGTGGCGCAGTGCCCGTTCACACTCCTCGTTCCATTCGAAGGCTGCTTCTTTACGAAGGAGTTTGAAGAAGGGGAAGGCGTGCTGAGCGGACCTCGTGACGAAACGGGACAATGATGTGAGCATGCGTTCATGACTTGTATCGACTTCTTCGAGGTCGGTGTCGGGAAGTCGGAGAACGCTCGACACTTGTCGGGATTGGCTTCGATTCCTCGTTCTGTTAGGTAGAATCCGAGGAATTTTCCTACCTTGACCCCGAACGTGCATTTCTCAGGGTTGAATCTCATTTTGCTTTGTCTTGCTTGGGCAAAGACTGCCTTGAGGTGTGCTGCATGGTCGGTATCTGCTCTGGATTTGACGATCATGTCGTCCATGTAAACCTCGAGCATGTCCCCAATCTGCTTGTGAAAAACCTTGTTCATCATGCGTTGGTAGGTTGCCCCGGCGTTTTTCAGTCCGAAGGGCATTACGTTGTAGTAATAGTTGCCCGAGCTGGTCATGAAAGCCGTGCAGTGTTTGTCGCCCACGGCCATCGGGATTTGGTTATAGCCCGAGTAAGCATCCATGAATGACAATGTTCTGTAGCCGGCCGAGTTATCGACCAGCATGTCTATGTTCGGTAAAGGAAAAGCATCTTTCGGGAAGGCCCGGTTGAGATCGGTATAGTCAACACACATCCTCCATTTTCCATTATTCTTTTTAACAAGTACAACGTTTGACAGCCAGGTGGAATACCGGGCTTCAGAAATAAAATTTGCCTCTAGGAGGTCTTTTACAGCTTTTCCAGCAGCCTCCGTTTTCTCTGGAGACTGCATACGCCTACGTTGTACTACAGCCCTAGCGGTAGGATCTATGGCGAGGTGGTGATAGGCAACCTCAGGGTCGAGTCCGGGCATCTCCGCGACGCTCCAGGCGAACAGGTCAGCATTCTCGCGCAAACAGGCCTTGATTTGCTTCCTTGCCAGGTCGGGGAGATCCTTGCCAATCTTCACTCCTTTGCTCGGGTCTGCACCGAGGGGGACGAGCTCAAAATCCCCGTCCGATATCGGTCGGAGTGGGATTTGCTCGCTGTTGGAAGGTTCGTCCTGGTCGAAACGAGTGTCTAGAGCTATAGAGTCGACCTTTGGTGGAGCTTTCTGGACTTCTTCCTTGGCGGGCTCTTGCTTGTCGGGCTCCTGTCGCGTCCTTTTGGCGGGCCTTGTCCCTACGTCGATGGTGTCGCGTCCCTTAGATGCAGCGTTGAAACACCTACGAGCAGCGGCCAGGTCTCCTTGGATAGTAGCTACCCGTGCCCTTTTGGTGTAGAATTTCATCTTCAAGTGAATGGTGGAGGGCACCGCTGTCAGTTCTGCCAGTGTTGGTCTTCCCAGGATGCAGTTGTAGAGGGAAGGGCAATCGATGACGAGGAAGCGTTTGACCTGTCTTGTCGTTGTTCCCTCTCCGAATGTAACCAGGAGCTCGACATATCCCCAAGGTTGGGAGGTCGAGCCGTTGAAACCCTGTAAGTTCGACCCTACATATGGCGAGAGATGTGAGTCGTCCAGCTGTAGAGTTCGGAACAATTGGCTGTACATTACATCGATGGAACTTCCTTCGTCGACGAGGATGCGATGCACATCGAAGTTGGCCATTCTTGCCCTTATCAGTAAGGGGATGACTGCGTTGGGGGCTCCCCCTGGGAGCTCTTCTAGATAGAAGGTGATGGGTTCTGACCTGCCCTTCACCCTTTCAAATGTCACTGTTTGCGGGGGTGCCGCGTCGACCAGCTCATCCAGCTTCCTCTTTGCCGAATTAATGGTCAAGTCGTTGAATCCTCTGCCGTTGATGACCATGGCGGAGGGGAAATATTCCCACCTGCTGTGTGTTGTGAGCGGCTCCTGCAGGTGTTCGGGGACGTGGAAGTCCTCGGGTCTGGTCACGGAGAAGGCGGTCCGGATGGGGACCGACTCGTCAGATGGTCGGGCGTCTTCCTCCGGCTCTCCTGTCTCCCGGGCATCACGGCAAGGAGCGTCGTTTCGCCGGTACTGTGCAAGCCTTCCTTCCTTGATGAGGGTTTCGATGGCGTCCTTGAGGTGGACGCAATCCTCAGTCAGATGACCATGACTCCTATGGTACTGACAATATTTGTTCTTGTCTGCTTCGGGCTTGGCAGGAGCAGGTCAAGGATGTTTGACACCGCTGTCCTTGAAGTCCGTGCTGGCACACTCCGCCAAAATGCGCTCGCGGGAAGCTGTGAGCGGAGTGTACTCGGTAAAACGCCCCGAGGGTCCCCGTTTCTCCCGGACTTCCCGGGGTCTGTCTTCTTTTCTTTTCTCCCCGGTTCGTCGAGGAGGAGGAGCTTCCTGGCGCGAGTTTCTGTTGGACCCGCGAGTCCTGGGGTCTCGGGCTCTGTTGGCCGCTTCTCTCTCCTCGTAGTCCATGTATGCCCGGGCCTTTTCGAGGAGGGCGTCGAATGTCCTGGGTGGCTCGATGCCCACGACCTTTCTGAATTCCGTGCCGGGGAGGAGCCCTCTCTCCAGCAGATATCTCTTCATATGGTCCATGCAGAGGACCTGTATGGCTTCGCGGTTGAAGCGATTGATGAACTCTCTCAAGGTTTCATCCTGTCTCTGGATGATGGCCTCGAGAGCCGCCTCGGTCTTCGGGTGTCAGTGAGATGTCGTGAATGAACTAATGAACTGGTTCTTCAGGTTTCGCCACGAGGTGATTGACCCAGGGGCGAGTCCTTTGTACCAGTCCATTGCTGCCTTCCTGAGGGTCGTGGGGAAGAGGCGGAATTTGATGGCCCCCCCGACATTGTGATAGTGCAGCATAGCCTCGAACCCGTCTATGTGGTCGACCGGGTCCGCGACTCCATCGTATTCCTTCAAGTGTGGAGGCTTCTCCATGCCCGGGGGGATGGGCGCGTCCATGATAGCTTGCGACAGGGGACCGCGGGGGTCGTCCTCGTCGCTCCATTCTGGGGACAGAGATGGGGACCTGTAATACTGTCGGGCACGACGGTCCTGGTCGTGCTGGGCATCTCTCGAGCGTGGTGCTTGTTGGTTGATTCTTCCACGCCCGTCTCCAGAGTGTCTTCTCTCCTGTCTTACGGGGGCGCGGCCGCGTCCTCCGACTTCGATGATGGGTTGCCTCTCCAAAGGGGGCAGTTTCCCCGATGGGCGGGGTGACGGGCTTCGAGAGGTATCTCTGTAATGTCTCTGGGGGATATGGGAGATGAACTTCAGTCACTCGAGGAGGTGGAGTCTGGGGCCTCCGATGCCTCCTCGGGGGTCTTCGACCGTCTTCAAGTGCCCTCAATCTTTCCCCTTGGGCAAAGATGAGGTAATTTGTCTAATTGATCGCTGGGAACAACGCTCGGGTTGTGGCATCCTCCCCGGCGGGGACGGGGACTTCCTGAAACTGGGAAGCCCGGTAGTTCGCGAGAGCTGCATCGTCCTCTTCGAGTGGCGGAGGGACCAAGGAAGATGACGCGGTAGCCCCGTCGCGGTGGGTTCAAGGCCCGGGGGCAGTTGACACAGGGATGGTGTTATGACCGGGGTTGCCAGCTTTGTCAAGGTGTGCGTTTTTGTCCGCAGGGCCGTTGTTGGTGTCGACGACGCGGACGTTTTGTTCATCGCGAGCTTGGTCAACCATAACAGTGGTAGTTAAGTCGAGCTTTGGTCTTTGAGTTGTGTGCAAGACAGGGAAGCTAGATTCCCACAGACGGCGCCACTGATCTTACCGGATCAGACTTGAACCGTCACGACTGACTCCGAGCTGAAGTTGAACGAAATGGGGGGGGGGGGGTACCTGCAAGGCACTCCAATACTAAAGTAAGTGGGAGTACGAGCAGGCAAAAAGTATGAGTATGGGTAAGAGAATGAATACCTGACCCTCTGGGAACAGAGGGTATTTATAGCCCCCAGCGCTGGGCCAAGGTCCTTTCATTGGGCCGGGCAGGTTTGGCCCAATGAAGGAACTGCCAGGTTCTACGTGTGTAGTAGGGACCCGCACGTGGTTTCCTTCCTGGGTGTTCTGCGAGAAGTACGGACGGACGAGGACGCGGTCTTTTTGGAATCCAGATGATGGTGTAATGGTCATAGTCTGCTCTACGAGGAGTGCTCGAGCTGGACTGGATGAAGTCGAGGATGTCGTGGACGAGGCTGTAGTTTCTTGATCGGCGCGACCCCCTGCAGGGCTGTTTGGATTGGGCCTCATCCTTGCTTTTGGGCCAACCCGGCCCAGTCCAGAACATATATATATATATATATATATATATATATATATATATATATATATATATATATATATATATATATATATATATATATATATATATATATATATATATATATATATATATATATATATATATATATATATATATATATATATATATATATATATATATATATATATAAGGAAAGATGAAAGGGAGGAAAACTCCATAAAATAATAAAATACAAACAAGTGGCATAAGGAGTGTCAAGAAAAACAAAAACAACAACAAAAACACAAAACTAGAAGATAAAAACTAATTGAAACATAACCTAGAAAAGACCAAGAAACACCCAAAAACAAAAACCACACAAACACTAAAGAAATATTCAACAAAAAACAAACTAGAGCTCTGATCATCAGCAATCTAGAAGGGCTACTAGCAACACCAAAACCACTAGCACTGAAGGAGAAAGCCAGACCACTCTAATTGCTATTGACTAAGGTACAATATAGGATTCTTAAGTCAGTCAGCAAAGTAGGGAGAGTTCAGAGCTGACCTATTAAAAAACCAAGTCCAAGCCAAATAAATGCTCTTATCCTCCATCTTTTTCATGTTTATTGATGTACTAGTAAACAAATTATCATTATGCCACTAGATATACCACACTGAAATTTTGGTATTCGATCTCAGATGTCCTAAGAGATGTCGAGACATTGATCTCTGAACAACAACATAATGAAAAATTTCAAATAATAAAATAGTGAAAAAAATTAAAGAAACACGTAGAATTTTTAACCCAATTCGATGTGCAACAACACCTATTCTGAGGGATACCAAACCAGGGACAATGTCAACTAGATAGTATCAATTTGTAGACCCACAACAAACTTTCACCTATTTTACAATCTACTCACTTAATCACTACCTGTGCTTAGCTTCTACCTAAGACTCACCTAGATATGAGATCCTTCTCAAATCCCTTTCAATCACAATAGTGACTAAACCAATCTAAATAACTTAGAATAATTTTAAAAGACACACTTCAAAGACACATAATCATTCACTACTTAAAAGCTTTAGAATGACTGACAGAACTTACAACTCAAAATAACAGTCTTACTCTTTTATCAAGATGGTATTAGAGAGGTTCACAAATAACATACACAAACCCTAACAAAAACACACGTAAGTTCCACACTAAAACTAGGTTAGTGACAATCTATTTAAAACAATCTTCTGGTCTGGACTGGGCTTCAAAAACACATCAAATCAGCGGCTAAAAATCTGCAGAAATTTCTGCATAAAAATAGGACTTCAACCATTAGCTTCATAAATTATCTCTATAATTAGAAACTAAGAATACTTCTTGAATTAAGCTTGAATCTCTTAATTCTTAAACTGAGCACCACATAGGATATCATAATATTCCTAGAATATTCTGCATCTGTAATAAACTAAAACATCTAACTGTCCAGCTGTACACATGTGCAATGTCGAGTGATCCTGCATATGACATCTTGTTCAACATGTTTCTCCAGTTGATATAACATCTTATTTCAACATGTTTCTGCTAATTTAGTTTTACCAAACATAATTCCGATCACAAAAATAGAGAATTAACAATCTCCCTCTTTGGCTTATTTTGGCTAAAACAACTTAATACTCATTCCACACATAAACAACAAAATAACTCAGGTTTGAAGATAAATCAAACACACAAACATCATAGGCACAACAACAAAAAATATAGCAGCAAAGATATCAGAGTAACATCAGCAACAAAGGTATCAAAGTAACATAAAGTGGAAGTTACTCAACACAACAAACTCAACTTCTCAGCATGTCAGGATATCAAGTCTGACAACTCTTCACAATAGTCCAGTCTAGAACATGGACTCCCCTTTAAAACCTGCTAAGTGACACTTCAGAGAATATAAAATTCTCCACCTCAATAGCAGCAACAACAAATGGTTAGATCACATACAATTAATCCCCCTTTTTAGCCATAATATGAAAAAAGTGAGTAACTAACCAACAACAACCATAGTAGCATATTAGCATAAAAGATAAACATATCCTGGGCATTTAACCCTTACAAAATCATAAAGTAATAAAAATAAGTACACAAAGCAAGACCAAAAAGGTTTACAGAGGCAATAATCAAGCATCATCCTCAACATCATACTCTTCTCCTTCTCCACAACATCAGCACCAGCAAATGAAACAATTTCACTAATAGAAACAACATTATCACTTATGTCAGCAGGTTCTTCACCTGGGAAGATGTCACAACACTGACTAGAACATGTGTTCCACCAAATAAACTATAATGCAAAGATAAAGGAGATTCTCTTTTCTTAACACTACCCATAGCCAATAAAATACCAGGATGTAGGTGGTAAGATTTAAGAGTTTTATTAGCCCACAACAATAACATTAATTGCTATAAGTCATCATATATACAAATCCCTAGTCTCCTTCTCATGTTTTCAAACTGAACTACATCTAGAGCTTTAGTGAAAATATCAACAAGCTAATTTTCAGTGCTAACATGTCAAGAGTTATGACTTTGTATTCAACAAGCTCTATAATGAAATGATTCTGATATCAATGTGCTTAGTCCTACTATGCTGAATAGGATTTTTGGAAATGTTGATAGCACTCAGGTTGTCACAAAATAATGTCATGACATCTTGTGTGACATTGTATTCAGATAACATAGGTTTCATCCATACAAGTTGAGAACAACTACTTCCTGCAGCAATGTACTCAGGTTCAGCTGTAGATAGAGATATACAATTTTGTTTCTTACTAAACCATGAAATCAAATTGTTTCCCAAGAAGAAACATCCATCAGAGATACTCTTCCTATCATCAGCATTACCAGCCCAATCATCATCATATTATCCTGCAAGCACTAAATTTGAGCTATGAGAATATAACATACCATACTCATATGTACCATTCACATACTTTAGAATTCTCTTGACTTGATTGACGTGACTCACTTTGGGTGCTGCTTGATATCTAGCACAAACTCTGACAGTAAAATCTATATCCGTCCTGCTTGCTATAATATATAGAAGACTTCTAATCATGCTTCTATATAAACTTTGATCAACATTAACCCCCTTTTCATCTTTGGATAACTTCAAGTGTGTAGGAGCAGAATTTCTCTTATGGTTAGCATTCTCTAATCAAAATTTATTCATAATATTCTTTGCATATTATTGTACCCCAAAATTTTCCCTCCCATTTTTACTCAAAAACATATTCCTAGAGGTCCTCAATTGCTCAAGTGGACTAAGGATTGACCAGACAAATCCTCCTCTTAAGACAATGAACCTTCAACTAGGGTTTCCAATTTTATCAAGATATGTGAACTCCAAAGGTCTCAAATCTTTTCCATGGTCCTAATATGTTCTCAAGACCATCCATGTCAAGTTTCATGCCTTGCACAAGAAGTTTGCTCAGTCAACTGCTCAAATGCCTAAAAATCAACTATACTAGGTCAGAAGTCAACTGTGACCCTCATGCAGTCAAACTTCAAGATTTTTGTCAACAACAACATTTTGAATTAATATTCATCATTTGATCAAGGGTTGATCATGATTCCTCAAGGAATGCCCCAAATTCATCAAAACTCAGAAGTTGCTAAATTAGGGTTTCTATAGGAAAAGTCAACCAAACTTTGACTAGGCACAACTTTCTCATACTTTATCAGAAATTTCCCATCCAAGGCTCATTTTGAAGAGGATTCAATTCACTACAACTCATATTCATACCTCAAGTTCAAGAAATGCACTCATGAAAAGATATAAATTCAGACATTATAGGTCCTTTTCAAAAGTCAACAAAAACACCTTTTGGTTCAAAGCTTCTTACATGAACATGGAAGATCCAATTGAGATGAAACCAAAAGGGTTGTTTAGGATACATCTTAAGCTTTCCAAAAAGTCCAAGAACACCATCTTAGGTTCAAAATTGAAGGAGATATGCATTGTCAAAGTTGTCCATTTTTGGAAATTTGCAAAAAGTCAACAATGCCCAAAATGCATTTTTCTTCAAATGGGCCCAATTTTTTATGCTTGCATATTACTCCTAGCCTGGTCCATGACCCATGAATCACCCCATGTCTCATTTACTTATTTATTTAATTTATTTCGATTTTATTCATTTAAAATTTAAATAAAATCAAATAAAATCAAAAATAAATCAAATAAATGGGATAAGATTTGTTTTGGCATTGATTGAATATCTCATGAACTGTCAAATGAAGAGAAAATTGCATCAAGCCATAAAAGGGAGGAAATCTCACAATTTGGAAAGATTTGAAGATATTTGAAATGCATTCATATCTTTGGATTCTTGCCAAAACTATTAACCTAGTTAATTCACATTCATATAGAAGATCATTGTGAACCCTAAAGAGGATAATTTAGACGTGCAGCCTGCTTCAAGGAGTCAAACAAAGTTCCAAATTTTCAAAGAAAAGTGCAGACCGGATCCTTCTATACAAGCCAAATCAAGGAGTTTTGGAGCATCAATGATCATCCACGAAGGTCTTTGAAGCTTTTCCAGTCGCTATCCAAGCTTGCAGCCTTAGGAATCTCCAGATACAGATCACGGTTTGCACCCTTGTAACTTAAATTCATTTTCTTGGTTTTACATGTTTTAAATCGAATTTGATTGCATAAACGTGTTTATAACCATGCTTGGATCTGTTTGAAGGCCTAGATTTAAGTTTTAGCGCAGGAACGAGCTTACGCCATTGTTAGGGTTTGAAAGCTCAAAATTGGGGCTTCTTTTTCCAGGACAAATTGAGAGGGATTATGGGTACTACTGGACTCGTGACAAAATTCCTGATTGATCCCTAGCATTAGTTTTGATTTATATTGCTTGTATCATATTTTTGAATAATGCAGGGTTTTAGTTACGAACAAAATCCGTCACTACAACCCATAGTGACAGAAAACTGCTGTAGGTAAAAGTTCCCTACCTAAAACGACGGATCCATGAAGAAGGTGATGGCGTGGTGCTCACTGATCCTTCCATTCAAACCATTGGGGACCCATAGCGCGCACGCTTTTGACATGTAGCCATAGATCTTTATTTTCCTTATATTTATTTTGTGTTATTTTGTTAACAGTTGAAACACTTGGTTCAGTTGGCAAGGCAGGACATGATAAGGCTTTAGTCCAAAAGGGGGTGGGTTCGATCCAGCCCTTTTGAAAAATTAATTTTCACTAATTCGTGTCTTCAGATCCAATGCTCCAGGTCCCTGCGCGCTCCCCATGCACTTCCATCATAATACCACGAGATCTCATCATATCCAGATCTAGCATCTAGCAAAGGCAGTGCATGGTGAGCCTCCTGAAGGGCCAGCTACACTGAATCCATACGTAGGCAAATGGGCCTATTATTCTGGGCTTAACAATTCAGCTTCACACCCCCAGATTGCTAACAATAGTAATAGGCCCAATTTATTTATTTTTTAATTTCTTTTGTTTTAATTATTTGTTTAATTATTTTTATAAAACAAAATCATTTTTTATTAAATCAAAAAATCAAAGAAATAGAATTAGGGTTTTTATAATTAAAATTAATTTTTGAAAATTAATTATTTTAATTATTTCAACATTGATTATTTTGTTAAATAAAATTAATTAGAAAATTAGGTTTAACTTGCAAATTTCAACTATTTTTCTCAATAAAAAATACAAAAATATTTCCTTTAATTAATTAGATTCATTAGGATATTTAATTCCCGTGTTCCTCCTCGCGCGCGTTTTATTTATTTATTTTTCCAATTATTGTAATTGCCAAGGGTTGTAATAGTTTTTTTAATTAGGTCTTATTACTGTTTTTAATTATTATTTTCCCCCTATTTTGGCTATGTAACCCTCTCCCCGAAGCCTTGTAATAGCCAGGTTTTTATTCTCGCATTTTACTTTCCGCTATTATTAACTACTAGATGACTGATAATAGGATTGTATGCAAAAGACAAATGAAATTAAAAGGTAGAAAACCCCAATTGCGCAAAGATAAATAAACTGAAAAATAACCACTTGCACATTGTGATATGGTGGCAGAACCGATTGTTTTATACTAGTTTGCATTTTGCGTTTTTTTATTCGCAAAATTTCGTGGTAAGCAAGAGTCGCCACCGACTTTTATTTCATCCAACCGGAAAGGAAAAAAGTACAGAAAAAATCCTTTTTCGAGATATTCTGAGTACGGGGGATAGATTATAGAAAGGGAAGGTGTTAGCACCCTTTCTATCCATGGTTTTCCATGGGCTCTTAGGTACTTTCTCATTTTTAAATTGCTTGTGTATGTGCTTTGTTTTGAAAATATTTTACTTCGTGATAACCCTTGTATCAGTCCTCAAGAGTGTGACGAAGTTCTTTTGAAAATTTGTTAGAAAAGTGTAAGTGTGAAATTTTTTGATTTGAGCAAGTATCTACTAGCATCTACCTACTCGAAAAAAGATCGTTTTTATTCTTATTTCCTTTAGACAACGCTATCCTACTATTGAGAAATAGGTAGCACCGTCGTTGGAGTTGTAAGGGTCAATTCGAAAGGGACGTACGATCACTAAAGCAATGTTAGGACACCTTAGTAGTAACCCTAGAGTCTTAAGATCTTATTCGAGGAAACATTTCCGAGGCAACATTCAAATGGGACATTTGAACTTTTTTAGATAGGAGAGCAACCACTAAGACACCCTATGCTTAATGATCGTTTATCGAAGGCAACCGAAGTGAGAGTATACCCTAAGAGTGATATGTGCGAGTGATTTGTTTCAGTTATTTAATCTTTGCACATTAGGGTTTTCTAACTGTATTAATTTGCCATGCATTCTTGCCATACAATCCTATTAGCATACATCTAGACAGGTAAATATTTGCGGGAATTAAAAATGCGAGAAAATAAACCTAGCTATTACAAGGCTTCGGGGGGGGGGGGGGATTAATTACATAACCAAAAAAGTCGGGGATTTAAACAGTAAATAAAAACCCTAAGTTAACTATTACAAACCATGAACAATTACAAAATATTGGAAAGATAATTAACAAGCGCGCGGCGAATTAAATGCGAGGCGATTAGGGTTTTGACCCTTGACTAAACCTAATTGTAATTGATTAAAGAAAAATCATTTTTTATCGTTTTTTGTTATTTGAGAAAATAAGGCTTAATTGAATTAAAAAAGGAACCTAATTACTAATTAATTTTAATTAAGAAAAATAATTAAATTAACCTATTTTTTTTGTATTTTTATTTTATTTGAAAAAGGAAAACAATTAAATCAAGAATTAAACCTAATTTTTCTAGTTGATTTTAATTGTGAAAAAACAAATTAAAGTTAACCTAAATTAAATTAAATTTGATAAAAAAACCTAATTCTAATTTTTGTGAAGTCTTGATTTTATGATTTTTATAAAAAAATTGATTTTAAAATAAAATAAATAAAGAATTAAGAATAAAGTATAAATAAAATAAAAAAGAAAGAATGAGGAATGGGCATAGTGTTAGCAATTCCGGGGGTTTGAAGTTGAATTTCTAGGCCCAAAATACACCAAGGCTTGGTCAACCTTTGAATCTGGCGCAATGTTGACTTTGTAGAACACCATGGATCTTCATTGCTGGCACGTTGGATTTGGCTAGATAGGCATCCAGTGGCCAGGCATTGAGGGTGTATGGAAGGCGTATAATGCTGTATTGCATGGGATTCACCTAAAACAATCAAGAAAATAATAAAATGTACACGCCTAGGATCGAACCCAGGACGTGTGCATCAAAGGCATTCCCTCCAACCATCTGCGCTAGCGTGTTAACTTGTAAGTATAATAAAAACAAAACATAATACTCATAACAAGATAGTGGGGTCAGCCAAGCGCGCAAAATTTCAAACGGGCCAGTCCCATGTTGCCACACCATCATCTTCTTCACTGATTCCGTCGTTTTAGAAAGAAGACTTTTACCTACAGACGTTCACTGTAGGTATAACCCTGCTCATCTCCAAAATTGAATACGAGCAAGATAAATGAAAAGTACTGGTACCAATCAACTCGTCTCATCCTCACGAGCATCATGGTACCAGAATCAAGGCCTAATTTTGCCTGCATTGAAAAACCCTAAACAAGAACAAAAAACCCTAACAATGGCAATATCAGGTACACGCATAAAAAATGCAATCAAATGGCATGGTTAGCTTGCAAACATGATGACAAACACAAATATAACAATCAGAAGTGATAATGATGCAAGAATTGGGATAATCGAATTGAAAAAAAATGCCAAACTGTGGGAGGCGTAGCACGCGTTTCTGGGTGTTTTAAAGCTTGCAAAGGATGTTATTAGCTTCCTGAGATGTCTTGCAAGCGATTGGAATGGATAGGAGGGCTTGAGATAGCCTGTGGAATGAAAACCAACTCCCACTTTTATTTGAATTTTTCAGTTTTGTTCTGTGCTTTACACGACCTCTCACCCTCGTTTTTTGATCTGGAAAGCTTCATTATATAACCTAGAATGAATTAGGTTAACAAACTTGGCATGAATCTTTGCATTTATCCAAGATTTGATTTGATTTTCAAGTTATATGATATGTTCCTATTTTGAGCCAAATCACACCTTTCTTGTACCAATTTCCATTGATTCAAATTGATCTTGTAAACTCAGCATATCTTGATTGCCAAACTGTCAAAAAAACAAATCAAATCATATCTTTGTTAATTTTCATCATTTATTTAATTTAATCCAATTTTTAATCAACGAAAAATCAAAATAAATTGAAAAATGAAGCACATAATGGGTGAGTGAACATTTGAGTCGTGGACCACATTATAATTTAGGTGCAAGCATAAAAAGTTGGGCCCATTTAGCAAAAAATGCAAATTTGAGCACATTTGACTTTTGGCAATTTTGCAAAAATGGTCAACTTGGCCAATGCATAACTCTTTCAATTTTAACCCTAGAGAGATGTTCTTGGACTTTTTAGAAAGCTTAGGATGTCCTCTAAACAACACTTTTGTCTCATCTCAAATGAGTCTTACATGTTAAAGTATGAAGCTTTGACCCAAAAGGTGTTTTGTTCACTTTTCAAAAGGACCTATAATGTCAAAATTCATATCTTTTTGTGAGTGCATATTATAAACTTGGGAGATGAAGATGAATTGTATGGAATTGCATCTTATTCAAAATGAGATTTAGATGGGTCATTTATGATAAAGTATGAGAAAGTTATGCTTGGTCAAAGTTGAGTTGACTTTTCCTGTAAAACCCTAATTTAGCAACTTTTGGGTTTTGATGAATTGTGAGCAATCCTTGAGGAATCATGATAAACACTTGATAAAATGATGAATAATACTTCAAAATTAGGATGTTGACCAAAAATCTTGAAGTTTGACTGTATGTGGGCCACAGTTGACTTTTGACCTAGCACAGTTGATTTTCAGGCATTTGAGCAATTGACTGAGCAAACTTCCTCTACAAGGCTTGAAACTTGACATGGATGATCTTGAGAAAATATTAGGACAATGGTGAGCATTTGAGTCCTTTGTGGTTCACACATATTTGATGAAAATTGAAACCCTAATTTGGGGTATAACTGCCTTAGGAGAGAGTTTGTCTGGTCAACTCTTGAACTTCCTTGAGCAATTTGGGAACCTCCCTTGCCATGTGTTGAGAAATATGGGAGGGAAAATTTTGGGGTATAACACACATGCTCACTCCTAGGGTTTGTCCCACTTCGGTTGCCTTTAGTAGACGGTCATGAAGTATAGGGAGTTTTAGTGATTGTCCTCTAGTCCCAAAAGATAAAAAATGACTCGTTCAAATGTTGCCTCAGAAAGATCTTTAGGACTTTAGGGTAATTACTAAGGTTTCCTAACCATTGCTTTTGTGACCGTAATTGTCCATTCGAATGTCCCTTAAAATCTAACGATTGGGCTACCTACTCCTTAATAGTAGGATAGAGTTGTCTAAAGGAAATGAAAAAATAAACAGTTTTTTTTGAGTAGGTAGAAACTCCTAAGTACTTGCTCAAAACAACAAAAACTCTTTCACACAAACACTTTCAAAACAGTTTTAAAAAACAACTTCGTCACACTCTTGAGGACAAATACAAGGGTTACCATGAAGTTAAACAAAAAAATTTTAAAACACACACAAGCAATTTCAAAATGAGAAAGTACCTAAGAGCCCATGGAAAACCATGGATAGAAAGGGTGCTAACACCTTCCCTTTCTATAATCTACCCCCAATACTCAGAAAACTCTCTAAAAAGGTTTTTTATGTTCTTTTTCCTTTTCCTTTGTTGGATGAAATAAAAGTCAATGGCGACTCTTGCTTACCGCATATTTGCAAACAAAAAACGCAAAAACCAGTATAACGGTCGGTTCTGCCACCATATTGCACATATTTTCTTTGACAAAGAAAAATGGAGTCTTCTATCTTCTTGACTTGCAACCCCGAAAATAATCTTAATTCACCCACCAAACTCATCTCAAACTCAGATTGCATCTGTTTGACAAAATGTTGGACCATTTCATCCGACATCCCCCCGAAAACGATATCATCCACATAGATATGAGTTATCATAAGTTTTTCATGTTTCTATTTGAAAAAGAGAGTTTTGTCAATTCCTCTCTTTTTATAACCATGGTTAATGAGAAAGTCAGTCAACCTCTCATACCAAGCTCTTGGAGCTCACTTTAAACCATACAATGCCTTCTTTAGTCTGAACACATGATATAGGAAAGAAGGATCAACAAATCCTTTTGGCTATTCACCATATACCTCTTCATGCAAATAACCATTTAAGAAAGCACTCTTGACACCCATTTGAAACAACTTGAACTTCAAGAGACATGCTACTCCAAGAAGTAGCCTGATAGATTCCAAACGAGCTACGAGAGGAAATGTTTTATCAAAGTCCACTACTTCAATTTGAGTGTACCCTTGAGCAACAAGTCTAGCCTTGTTTATGGTGACAATACTTTTTTCATCTGACTTTTTCTTATACACCCATTTAGTACCAATAACATTTAACCATTCAGGTCTTGGTACCAAGTCCCAAACCTCATTTATCTTGCATTGACCAAGTTCATATTGCATAACATGAATCCATAACTCACCTGTCAAGGCTTCTTTGACATTCTTTGGTTTAAATTTTGAAATAAAGCAAGAATTTGACACAACTTCCCTTGATATGGTTTTGACCCCTTCATTCAGATATCCTATAATAAGCTCTTTAGGGTGATCTTTTTAAATACTAATAGAAGGTCTTTTGTGAGCTGCATCGGTTTCTTCAGGTTCGGTATTGACACTTGAGTTTGTAACATCTTCAGGAACATCATCATTCATGGGAAAAAATGCTCCAACATCATCCATGACATTTACTTCTTTGGATGTGTCATCAATAAAAAAATTTATGGACTCCATCATCACTTTAATTCTGGAGTTTCATACTCTATAGGCTCTACTATTTGTAGAGTATCCCAGAAAAATTCCCTCATCACTTTTAGGATCTATCTTCCTCCTCTGCTCACGATCTGCCAAAATGTAGCACTTACTTCCAAAGACATGGAAATATTTCATAGTTGGTTTTCTTCCTTTCCACAGTTCATAAAGAGTAACAGATGTACCCGATCTGATAGTCACTCTATTATTAATATAATAGGTAGTGTTCATGGCTTTAACCCAAAAATGATATAGAAGTTTCTTAGAATGAAGCATGACCCTCACACATTCTTGAATAGTCTTATTCTTGCATTCCACCACACCATTCTATTGAGGAGTGATAGGTGAAGAAAAATCATGACTAATCCCTTCAGAGGTGTAGAATTCCTCAAACATGCTATTTTCAAATTCTTTCCCATGGTCACTTCGAATTCTGACTATACTACTACCTTTCTCTCTTTGAATCCTTTGACACAACTCTTTAAAGACTTCAAATACTTCAGATTTCTCTTTGATGAAATTCACCCATGTGAACCTTGAGAAGTCATCAACAATAACATATGAGTACATCTTTCCTCCTAGAATTTCAACCTGCATATGTCCCATCAAGTCCTTATGCAACAACTCTAGCACTTTTGATATGGTCACATGTTGGATCTTCTTATGTGACATCCTTGTTTTCTTCCCAATTTGACATTCACCATAGATTTTTCCTTCATCAATCTTCAGTTTGGGAATACATCTAACAACTTCCCTTGACAAAATTTTCTTCATACCTTTCAGATACAAGTGACCAAGCTTTTGATGCCATAACTTAGCTTCATCTTCTTTTGTCATTAAGCATGAGGAAAAATAGTCTATTTCTTGAGAACTCCAAAGATAGCAATTGTCTTTTGATCTGGATCCTTTCATGACAACTTCATTCTTCTCATTTGTAATGAGGCACTCAGATTCAATAAAATTAACTTTGAGACCTTGGTCACATAGTTGACTAATACTGATCAAATTAGCACTCAACCCCTTAACAAATAACATATCATCAAGACTAGGCTGTCATGTATAATCCAGCCTTCCAACACCTTTTATTTCACCTTTTGATCAATCTCCAAAAGTGACATAGCTAGTGGAGTATGGTTTAATATCCACCAGAAGTTTCTTGACACCTGTCATGTGCCTAGAACAACCACTATCAAAATACCAATCCTTTCTAGCAGAAGCTCTAAGAGAGGTTTGAGCTATGAGTCCAGAAGTACCATTTCTTGAGAACCACTTCTTCTTAGCTTTAACAAACATCTATTATCTTCTGGGTTGTGCTTCATATTTGGGATAACCATATAACCTGTAGTAGAAGGATTTTATATGACCAAACATTCCACAATACTAACATCTCCATCGTTGAGTCCTGTTTCGTGAATGGTTTTTCCGTTGTCCATGTTGATGTTGGAACATTTTATTGGACATCTTTTGTTCCAATTATTTCTTTGGACGAACAAATTTCACTTCAGCCTCTTTGCCTTTGTTCTTCATATCTTGATTTTCATAGCCAACCCCTTTAACATTTCCAGCATTCTTTCCAGACTAAAGAATCTCATCAAGCACATCAGAGTTGCCGTTAAGCATTCTTACAGACTTGGTCACATTACCAAGTTGAGAATTGAGTAAAAATAACTTCACCCTTCAGGCCAGAGATAATGGGCATGTGCTCCACTTTTCCATCCTCCACACTAGAGATGATAGGAAGGTGCTCCACTTTTTCAGTCTGCAGTTGAGTAATAGTTTTCTTTTGTTTTTCTTCTGATTTGCACACCTCTTGTATTCTGAGGCACAAATCCTTGTAGGAAGAAGTAAGTTATTCAAAGGATATCTCTTCACAGTTTGAGTCTTCTTCAGAGTCACAAATTCTAGTCAAGGTTGTGACCTGTTTGGCACCTTCCTCTTCATAATCACTTTCACAATCTTCTTCTAACCATGACACACACATACCTTTCTTCTGCTTCTTGAGATAAGTGGGACACTAAACTCTTATGTTTCCAAACCTTTCACACTCATGACACTGAACTCTTCTTCCTTAACTGTAATTATCATCAATTCTTTTCCTTCTACCAAAGTCTTTGTTTTTGTTGATGTCAAAAGACTTGTGCTTGACATTTGACCTCGAATTCCAGTCCACCTTCTTCAATACTTAAACGTCTTCCAAGTAACACAATAGAATTAGATATACCTTGTTCTGTATCCAAGTCACATTCGTCTTCTAGGTCATCAGTATTAGAGACAAAGGCAATGCTCTTTTTCTTTTCTGATTTCTCAGTGATTCCTAGCTCAAAGGTCTGTAGGAATCCCATAAGCTCATCAACCTTCATGTTGTTTATATCTTGGACTTATTCAATGATAGTCACTTTCATGTCAAATCTCTTTGGAAGAGATCTAAGAATCTTCCTTACCAACTTGGCTTCTGACATCTTCTTCCCCAGGGCACTTGAGGCATTGGTTATCTCAATAATGTTCATGTGAAAGTCATGAATACTCTCATACTCCTCCATTATTAAGTTCTCAAACTTGGTGGTAAGAATTTAGAGCCTAGACATCTTCACCTTAGTGGTTCCTTCATCAGTAACCTTCAATATCTCCCTAGCTTCTTTAGCAACAATGTAATTACTTATCAGTTTAAAGATGTTTTTATCTACTCTATTAATCAAAGTATTTAAGGCTTTAGAGTTTCCTTGAGATGATTTTTCATCTTCATCATTCCAGTCTTCTTCATCCTTCACAACATCAATAAGCTTCCCATCATGACCTACAACTTTTGGTGGATCCCATTTTTTGACCACATATTTCCAAGCCTTGTTGTCCAAGGACTTGATGAAAGCCACCATACGAGCTTTCCAATAATCATACTTGGTTCCATCAAGAATGGGAAGTCTGTTCAAAAATCCTCCTTCATTGTCCATTGTACCTGAAAGTATCTTCCATCCACAGTCAGAGCAGGATGCCTGCTCTGATACCAATTGAAATTATGGTATTCATATCTCAGATGTCCTAAGATATGTCGAGACACTAATCTCTGAACAACAACATAATGAAAAATTTCAAACAATAAAACAATGCATAAAATTAAAGAAACACAAAAATTGTTAACCCAATTCGGTGTACAAAAACACCTACTCTGGGGGCTACCAAGCCAGGGACGAAGTCAACTAGATAGTATCAATTTGTAGACCCACACCAAACATTCACCTAGTTTACAATCTACTCACTTAATCACTACCCGTGCTTAACTTCTACCTAAGAATCACCTAGATATGAGACCCTTCTCAAATCCCTTTCAATCACAACAGTGATTGAACAACTCTAAAAAACTTAGAATAATTTTAGAAGACACAGTTCAAAGACACACAATCATTCACTGCTTAAAAGCTTTAGAATGACTGGCAGAACTTACAATTCAAAAGAACAATCCTGCTCTTTTATCAAGATGATATTAGAGAGGCTCACAAAAAACATACACAAACCCTAACAAAAAACACATAAGTTCCACACCCAAACTAGGTTAGTGACAATCTATTTATAGCAATCTTCTGGACTGGATTGGGCTTAAAAAACGCATCAAATCAGCTGCTAAAAATCTGCAGAAACTTCTGCATAAAAATAGGACTTCAATCATTAGTTTCCTAAATTATCTCTATAATTAGAAACAGAATACTCCTTGAGTTAAGCTTGAATCTCTTAATCCTTAAACTGAGCGCCACATAGGATATCATAATATTCCCAGAATATTTTGCATATGTAATAAACTAAAACATCAAAATATCCAGTTGTACACATGCGTGATGTCAAATGATCCTGCAAGGACATCTTGTTCAACATGTTTCTCCAGTTGATATAATATCTTATTTCAACATGTTTCTGCTAATTTAGTTTTACCAAACATAACGTTAATCACAAAAATAGAGAATTAACACACATCACCACATTCCAAATCATGGAGAAACCCCCTTGACACAGACATCTAACATAAAGAGATAAAAAAACTCAAAATACCCCCCAACTCCATAGGAATAAGCAACTGAACCTCTAACCACCTGAACACCCCATACCGAACACTAGAAGCTAGTATAAAAGTAACAAATAAGTGATAATCAAACTAAATCCAATTCTTAGAAATAACACAAGAAGTTCTCCATATATCAACAATGACCTTCATCTTAAAAAGATATTCTTTAGGCGATAATCTATCTTGTAGTAGTTTCCCAAAAACGACCACAATCTTAGAGAGAGCCTAATCATCCCATATAAAGTAAAGAATTGGATTCTATCTAGATAAATGGACCTTAAAATAAGGATGTAGATGATCTTGGAATTTATAAGCAGGCACAACAGAGAAAACACCACCTCTAGAATACCTCAACGCCCATCTATCTCTCTCCTCACAAAACTGAAACTCTTGCAGAACCATGGAAAAATCAGAGACCATGGGTTTCTCATGAACAAAGAAATGTCTCCTATAACCAAGATTCCTAGAGATCTTCCCATCCTTCCACCTCCCAATCACACTCACAGTACAATTTTTCCTTTGAGAGATAGTGAAGAGCCTATGAAATCTAATACAAAGAGGTATATTCCATATCCAAGGGTCATCTTAAAAGAAGGTATGAATACCTAAATCAACCTTCTTAACAAAACTTACCTCAAAATAATTAGGGTGATCTTACTTTTTGAAACCAAGAAGATACACTCCTTTTCACTAAGAGGAGGCAGAGTGCGACTCTAAGGATCGACCCAAACACAAGGATGTGATAGCGGAGTGTGTAACATCCCGATTTTTGACATTTTATTTTAATAGAGTTTTGGAGTGTTTTTAAGTTAATTATTAAAGTTGTTGAATTTTGGGTAGAATTTTATATTATTAAAATTGATCTCGTCGGTTGATAAGAACCTGAAGTGAGTCGATAGATGATGTCTGCTAGGCAGGAACCAGTGAGGAGGAGGAGGGGTGTACCTGCACTACAAGGCACTCAAACGTTCAAGTAAGAAATGGTGAAAAAAGATACATGAAAGAGATTAGGGTTTTTAGAGTGAATATTGAATACTTGGCCCTCACAAGTGTGAGGGTTTATATAGTTCCCCAGAAGCTTGGCCATTGGTTCCTATTTTTGGGCCTAAATATTTTTGTTCCTGGGGTGTAGTCGACCATGTATGCCCGACCAAAGGGCCAGATTTAGTGGGTCAAAGTAGTTGGGCCACGTTGAAGGTAGGAGTAGATTGGGCCAATAGTAGCCATTGGGCCAGTCCAGAACAGAAGCCCCCTAAGTTATTGCTTCTGGGCAGAGGAGTAATGACTTTAACATGCTCCTCCGAGTAGGGGGACACTTCGTGATTTTTTCGAGGGACAATTTTGCATGAGGAGCTCGAGCGTTGCTTGGTGTGTTGACTCGAGGGGAGAGGAACAATTAGTTAGACCTGAGGAGTTTTCATGCCATGCCTACCTCGAACCACGTGTTGTCATAAAATCATGATAATGGCTAGTCTAGGGACTGGGGTATAACAATGACGACCCCTAGGCTTCCCTAGGCGCATGCCCGCTCACGTGCCAGTAAAGAAGCCTATAAATAGGAGTGGAGGAGCTTCATTTGCACTTTTCGTTTATTTCTCTCTTCAGCTCCTTCTGCTTGTAACTTTAATTGCTTCCGTCTGCCGTTGTTCCAAGCCATTCAACCATCATCCAACCTTTCGACCATCGTCCAACGTTCCTTCTTCATGTAAGTTTTTTCATCTTTTCTTGTTTTATGTCGGATTTGTCGTCATTTTTTCTTAGAGATGCATGTGGTTAGGATAGAGTTGGATGTTTCCGGCGAGTGTTGGTGTTCAACGGTGGTTCTGCCACTTTTGAACACCATAGTTGTAGGAATTTTAGGGCTTTTGGCCATTTGACTATTGCGGTCATGCGACGGACAGGTCCGTCGCTGCTAGAGTTTATGAATTTTATGATGAATTCATGAGTTTCCCAGCAGGCGTATGAATATCCCGATGAGAATGTGAAGTTCCCGATGAATCTTCAAGTGGAGTTCAAAACCCAGTCGTCAGGGAGATCACTCCTTGCGCGGGTTAGGGTCTAGCCAGGCGGACACACGTCTAACACAAAGGGGGAATCATCCTTGTGCCTGTGTTTTGTTGTTTGAGTAAGGGCTATGGTCAAGGATGTGGTCCTTGTACCTTTGTGATCCCTTTCACTTGATTAGCGGTGGAAGGATGGATTTGATTTTGATGTTGAATTCACTTTTGTCCTCTATTTTTAAGGTAAAATGGCTAACACTACCGATGATGAGATTATGGATGAGCAGAGTTCTTCCAACCAGAATTCGTTCGAAGAGAGGATATCCGTGTAGAGGTAGAAATGTTAAGACTAAGCCATTGTATTAAATTGACTCACACAGATATAAAATAATACCCACGACACTTTATTGTTTCCAAAGGAATGGGAAAAGAGGGAATAACTCAAAAATAGGGGGAGAGAATCTAAGTTCGGGAGATGGTTATGCAAAGGGAATGTATTAGCACCCTAAACATCTACGATACTCCACAGAAACCTCTTTGAAAATTTGTGTGTTTTGGCTATGAATGTTGTATACAAAAATAGATGGTGGAGATGAGAAGAGAAGTATTTTTTACAATTTTTTCACCCGCCGCAGTTGTGAACCTTTAGTGCCTACGTACCACCTTCCGTGTAATAGGGGATCAGGGTACTCGTAGTTCACCTTTAAAAAATTTAAAACACCAGTGTGTTGGTTAATTTTAAGAGACAAGACATCATCGTCTTCTCCGAATGAAAAAAACATACTTGCTACCCACGATTATGAGAAAGGAGAATTTGCGTCATCTCCAAGTGGAGGATATGGCTTGGATTTTAAAATCAACAAAGCCTCACTCAACACCCAAGTGGAAAATATCTCACTTCACTATATATCGTAGAAGTATAATAGTTCACATCACTACAAAGATTGACAAGAGTCTATCTTTTGAGAAAATTTTAAAGTAAAAGCCAACAATGGCAAAAATGCTTTGAATGAGATTGATTGACTTTTAGTCTTCTCATAAAAATGTCAAAGTATGATTAAGTTGATTAAAGTTTTATTTAAGAAAATATTTTTGAAAATGCATGGACCTAAGTCCAAGTTTACTGTGAAAGCGATTCAAGTTTAAAAACAAGAAGAGTTTTCAAAGGAGGGAAAAGATTTTTGAAATTAAAGAAGGTGTGAGGAGACGAAGGGACTATCCTAAAGCATAAGGTAAAAGTTAGGGAAAAGAATAATCTAACCAACAAGAAGCCAACACTTGACACAATGAGTCAATGTAGAATTCCCATCCTTTGGATTGAAACCAAGAAATAAAAGACAATAAACCTCTTAAGAAAACCATGCTTCAAATGCATTAAGTCTTCACGAAAATTGGGAAGAGTAACGGCTGTATACAGATAAATCCCCAATTGTAGACAAAACATATAATGAGGATAACCTGCACACAAAGAAAACAAACAACCCAATGTCTTAGGGTAAACCCCAAGAACTCCAGACAAAATAACAATAGAAGTCACCAAGGTCTCAAGATAGTCAAGATCTCTAATCCTAAGTCCAAGAAGTCCATAACTCAAAAATGCCAAGGATAGTAACCAAATAGTCCAAGTAACATTAAAGTTTTTTATGGTTCAAGTTGATTATTAGGTATCTTCAATAAGAAATGAAAAGCTCAAGTGAGAAAATAAAAATGATATAAACATAAATGCTCAAATGAGCAAAGATGAAAATAACATGAAATGAAGATGCTGAAATAAACGTGCTTAAAGTAAAAAGTATAAAGTAAAAGTATAAAATAAAGACAATTGTTAGAAATTAGAGGTTAGTTGAATGACCATCTTGAAATTTGCATTTGAAAAATCATTAAAATATCGATAAAATCAAAGCCTCTCAACATTAAATTTCATTTTCTTTTTGTCAAGTATATCATTCATTTCAAAATCTCAAGGCAACAATAAATGATCAATGATGTTTAAATGATTCACTTATTTCCAAAATTTATGAAGATTCATTAGAGGATTGATAAGACCAAAGCCTCCTAACAATGAACCTCAAAGTTATTGGGTCAAAGGTTTCAAATTAAACATGTTTGGGCTTGCAAACATAGATTTGGGCCACGAATGATTATTTCTCGAATCGGGACAAAATTTAGCGCTATGTTAAGAAACCGTAAGTGGACTTATATAAAAGTCGCACCTATTTTGAGACCGTTCAATAGCAATCTATGTACCATATGTTTAGAAAGATGATATATAAATCATCCTCTACTAATATATAATACAAGTAAGAGAGGGATAAGATGAAGAGGGATGGGATGCAAGGTATGAATTATGGTTTCAAATATCATCAACATCATTCATCCATTTTGGTGGGTTTGGTTTCTCAACTTATCAAAACCAAAGATCTAATGAGGTTGAAGAATTTGTCACCAAACAATGCCCAAGTCAGAATCAAATAAAATAATAAAAATAAAATTCAATAAAATAATATTTATAAAGTTAATTAAAAGGAAAATAAATGGTAAAAATACACAAGGTATATTAAAATACTAAATAAAAATCCTAAAAAAAGTCAGAGGTCAAATTTGATTTAATAAAGGTTGCCAAATTTTTTTAAAGTCAGAAACTATTTTTTTTAAAATAAAAGAAATAGGTAAAACAAACTAAAAATGGTGAAAAATATTAAAATCAAAAATAAAAATAAAACAAGGTTATCAAAAAATTGCCCAAAAGGCCAAAGGACCTTTCCATAATTTTTCAGAATTTTAAAATTAAGAAAAATATTTTTTAATCAATTAAAACAATTAAATTAAAGTGAAAAATTATAAAAAAATATCAAATCATGAAATAAAATTGTGAAAAAATAAAAATCAGAAAGAGAAAATCCAAAGTATTTTTTAGAATTTTTTCAGATTTTTTGAGTCAGAAATGAATTTTTTTATGAATTTTTGAAGTTTAAATCAATTAAAATATAAAATCAGAAAATAAAAATAAAACCAAAAAGATGTAGACCATTAGATCAATGTCAAAAAGCGTTAGTAATCAAATCCAAGGGATCTGACGCATTGTGCATGATATGGACATTAGTGAATAAACCACCATATCATTTATTTAAATCAGATTTTGAAAAAAAACAAGTTGCGCTTTGTCATTGGTTGAGAGATGACACGTTGATCATCTTCAACCTCCAGCCACGCAAATTGCAGGTCGCTCAAACTGTAAAATTAGGAGCTCAGACCTATGCCATTCGCTTCGTCTCATCAAGACGAAGAAAATTGTACCCTCGTGAAAAATTTATATAAGTTGTAGCTCAGTCGATTTGAAGAAAACCAGGAGAAAAAAGTTGAATAGGGATTTTAAAATTCATGATCAAAACTCCATTCCAATTGAAAACAAATGTTGCGACTAGTATCAGAATGATGAGAGCTTCATTGTGGTAACAAATTTTGAGAGAATTGATGAAGGAATCTACCTATTGAAGTTCAAATTCAGAGCTCTAAAACTTGACTTGGCTAGCACAATTTAGGATGCTTTATGGCTTGGTTCTTCTTCTGTTAGCCTCAGTGAAGTTCAAGGATGAAGAATTGACAAATAAAATAGATTGAGGAAGGCTGTAAAACCAAATGCGAAGTTGCAGAAATATGGGTTAATGAAAGAGTTGGGAAGGGTGATTCTAGATGTCTAAGCTTGAGAAAATGAGTGAGATATAACCCTATATTTATAGGGAATCAAATGGGATGCTCAAGCGCATGGAATGATGAAGTTTGGAGGGAAATCGTGTGAAGTTGCAAGCATGAAAAGTGTGACTTCTATTTTGCTCAAAACTCAACCAAAACTTGCGTTTCAAGGTGCTAATCACCTCTGGAAGATTGTTAAACTTGATTAGAAGTAAAAACACGCAAAAATTTAGTGATTAGAAGTTGAATCATGGATTTCAAATTCTGACTTTGGAGAAAACTTCAGTTTCAAGGTACCAACTTTGAATCAATGGCATTCATAGCTCAAGGAGTCTTAGGGCATGATTCTTGAAGCATTTGAAAGATAAGGCTACAATATTTAAAATTTGCAAAGAATAGAATCAAATGGATTCTTGAGATAAAAGTTGTGATGAGTCAAAGTTGAGAAAAAGATGCTAACTTTTTGTACTTAGAAAAATTCTAAGTTTTTCTCAAAAAATGTCCTACAATGTTTTGAATCCAAACATGGCCTTCCACTCAAAATTTTCTTTTGACCAAAAAAGATGGAATGAAGTAGATCTCTTTATTGACATTTTGAGATTTTAACCATTTAAAAACTCCAAGAATTGAGAAAGTTATGACTTTGTCAAGTTGGTGAAAATTCATGAAATGACCTATAATCTCTTGCATTTTTAGAGCATCCTCCATCCACTTTCAAGCTTTATACATAAAAGAAGAGTCAAAGTTCACATTCTTAAGATCACTATGTAAAAATAATGGGCTCAAGGAGATAAAAATTGAACAATTTATGATCTTTTGAAGTCACATAAGAGAATTTGATGGCCTATCTAGAGGACTTGTAATCTTTCTTCATCATTAGGCATCTTCCACATAAAATCTTCTTGAAACTATTGAAGTGATTAGTTGGTAACCATTTAAATAAAAGCATGTATTTGTAATTACTCAAAAATCTCAAAAGATGAGCAAGGTATAGCCCTTAGAAGTCCAAAACCCTAGCTCCTAGAGCAACAAAATGGCTTGGGAACCCCTTTCAATTTTTACAAACTTTCTTGAACAAATACTCTTACCATGTCAATATAAGTTGTTCTGGATGATAATAATAACCCATAGCAACAAAAACCACCTCCAAATATTGAGAATTAAGAGAGTTATGCACTTGTGATCAAGAAATCAAGAACTTGTCCAATTAGGTCAAACTTCTTCAATCAACTCTTGCATCTTTTGATTTTCTTTGACAAATTGAAGCATGATGAATCATATTAGACCTTGTCATGATATCACTTTAAAGTATATTCAATGATGAAGCTTGAATCTCAATGAAAATTTGTTGAAGAAGGCATGGAAATAAACTCATGAACGTATAGATCAACCTGATGAAATGTGTTGTGCTTTCACCTATAGCATCATTAATTATAGCACACATTCATTGTATTTATTAGTTAAAAGTTGATCAATAGAAAACATATATAATCAAAATATATAAATCAAGGTGCTTGGTGATTCCCCATGAGCAAGCCTAAAGGCAGGGAAAAGAACCAAACCCAATTGTAATCTTGATATGATTGAGTTGATATGAGATGATAGAGGAATCTTAGGGGTAAAAATTAGGGTAAAACAGCTGCCCTTATTTAAGTGTCTTCTATCGGGATATGCGAGGATTAAAATCTTCGTGTCGACGCGATTTAAGATACTTAAATATAAAACAAGCTCTATTTTTGGCCCTAAGAGGCCATACAATGCTTATGATTGTACATGCAAACAAATAGATCCAAAGGTGACACGGGACACCATTGAGGAAAATACAAGATCAAAAGAAAAATTAGACCAGGAAAATAAATCACTGGTGAACAAAAGACTCCACTCTATTGGGTAAATCCCTAGGAGGAGACAAAGTAACACCAACTCAAACATTGAGGTGAGAAAATAAAGGATAATAGTGATCGACAGATAACCGCAAACTATCCATTCACTAAGAAGATAGAAAAAAGGTAATGTCGACCCACATGGGGGAACTAAGTGGTAGGATAATATAAGCAAACATCAATATTAGGGTAAGTCATAAATGACCAGCATTAGTACTTATGATTGGAAACAAACAAACTTCTTCAAAGCAATGTGAATCTCAACGACGAACTATCTCCCATAATGTCAAGACTACCATTCATCGGAGTAACAAATATCAACAATGAACTATCTCCCATAATGACGAGACTACCATTCATTGGAGTAACAAATATCAACAACGAACTATCTCCCATAATGACGAGACTACCATCTATTGGAGTAGCAAATCTCAACAACGAACTATCTCCCATAATGATGAGACTACCATTCATTGAAGTAACAAATCTCAACAACGAACTATCTCCCATAATGACGAGACTACCATTCATTGGAGTAACAAATCCCAACAATGAACTATCTCCCATAATGACGAGACTACCATCCATTAGAGTAACAAATCTCAACAACAAACTATCTCCCATAATGACGAGACTACCATTCATTGGAGTAACAAATCTCAACAACGAACTATCTCCCATAACAAAGAGACTACCATTCATTGGAGTAACAAATCTTAACAATGAACTATCTCCCATAATGACAAGACTACCATTCATTGGAGTAACAAATCTCAACAACAAATTATCTCCCATAATGATGAGACTACCATCCATTGGAGTAGAAAATCTCAACAACAAACTATCTCCCATAATGACGAGACTACCATCCATTGGAGTAACAAATCTCAACAAAAAATTATCTCCCATAATGACGAGACTACCATTCATTGGAGTAACAAATCTCAACAATGAACTATCTCTCATAATGACGAGACTACCATCCATTAGAGTAACAAATCAATAATGAATTATCTCCTATAATGACGAGACTACCATTCATTGGAGTAACAAATCTCAAAAATGAACTATCTCCCATAATGACAAGACTACCATCCATTAGAGTAATAAAACATGAATCTTCTCCGGGAGCTAACATATTTACTGAGGAAGTACAAGTTGCTCAAATAAAGAGACATGCCATTTAAAGTCATGAGAAGGAGTTGCAATAATGCTATTGGGGAAAAAATTATGACTTCCTGGGGAAATGCCAATATATTCCTGCTAAGGAAGTAAAGTCTTCTCGTGCAAAATAAATGCACATCCTCAAATTAGGGCTTAAAGCCTGCAGAAATCAGAATAATAATGTTGCCAGGAACCACTGATTCAAACCAGAAATAAACCGGAATAAAACAGTCAACCAAGATAGCATCTGAGGAGAACTAAACTTAAAGAGGAAACACAGATCTAATCCGACAATGGACTGAAATATGGAGGCTGAAACAAAATTCTTCCACGAGGGATAACTCAGTGGGGGAAATGAAAGGATATACACTTTCTCCTTAAGGTTTCCCATCTATTGGAGAGAGGGTAACATAAATCTGCAAATAGGGTAATATGCCAACACAAATATTAATGAGTGCAAATGAGAAATGCGTTTTAATTCAGTTATGCATAATGTATGTGTGAATGTATGAATGATATCATGTACATGCTTAACAAAATAAACACACAACACTGGGAATAACCAGATAAGACCAGCTTGGGTAAAGTCAACACTCGGCTAAACCATATCCAGGATGAAAATTTAAAAGAAAGTAAGCACCAACTGAGGAAACAAATTCATATTCCATGGATTAACTTCACTGGGAAGAAACACAATCTGAAAGTAATCAAATAAAAATAATAAAGTATGTGTGAATGTATGAATGATATCATGTACATGCTTAACAAAATAAACACACAACACTGGGAATAACCAGATAAGACCAGCTTGAGTAAAGTCAACACTCGGATAAATCACATCCAGGATGAAAATTTAAAAGAAAGTAAGCACTAACTGAGGAAACAAATTCATATTCCATGGATTAACTTCACTGGGAAGAAACACAATCTGAAAGTAATCAAATAAAAATAATAAAGTCAGTGCAAATACATGGATCTAGCATCCTCCTCCAGGCTTCACCGGGGAATATCACACAGACTTCAATGGGGAAAAAATGCCTCAATGTCTAGACTTCCACTGGAGATTAGAATGCTGAATTCACTAGGGAGGGAAACACCACATCATTGAGATATCAACTGGGGATCTTGTGCTAACTTCAATAGGGAGGGCAACACCACATCATTGAGGGAAGCCCAAAATACATTCTTCAATACCAAAAGTGATGATTACACAAAGTTCCCTGGGGAGAAATTATGAAACCACATGGGAAAAACAACTTTCAGAGAGAAACATTATCTCGGCTTTACTTGGGGATTTAAGAAGTCAAACAAAACCGCAAGAAATCAAAATTATGGGGATTTTATATCAAACCCAACACTTGGAGGGAGAAAACCAAAAAAAGTTAACAACTAAATCAACACTTCTTAGAAAAGATACTGCCCTTGTCTAGTTGCATGGGAAATAAACAACAACAATAACGCCAATACTGCAAAAGGGCGACATTTTTGCAAATAATTCCACCTCAGCACACAAAGGGAGAAGGGAATTTAGTCATATGAGCGAATACCTTACTAGGGAATCTGGGATAGAGGCTTCTAACCATGCAAAACTGAAATCAAAATGAACCAAGACTTGACTGGGGAAAATGGGATCACAAACCCAACACCGCACCATACATCTACTGGTATCATCTCCAACTATATGAGAAACACACAGAGATCATACGCATACCAGCAAAAGTGACCTGAGAGAACCTTCCTAGAGAAAACAAACTTCCAAAATTTCAGAGTTCATCCATTCTTGGGATCACCACTTTTGTTTTTCTTGAGTCATAAAATCTAAAGTAAAAAGTAATTTGTAAATTCTTTTCAAAAAAAAATTTTGTTTTGAAAATTACTATAAAAAATAAATGGAGTCTTTATAAGCAGAATAAAATAAGAATTGCAAAGAATTGGATAAAAGCTCAAATTTTATTAATAGAATGGTAGTCGGCGAATAGCGAGACTCCGTAGATGATTACAAAGTTTGGAAAATGATAATTCATTGGAAAAGATACATTAAAATACAATGACCAATATTCTCCCTAACAACTTTGAATTCCTGAGAAACGACTTCTGTTGAAGTGTGGTGATAATTCGAGAATATTGTTGCTTCAATGATCAAGTCTTGTCTGACGCAGTTACTTGCCAAGAAATCCCTAACTTTTACCTAGGTTGCCCTTGCGGGTTTTCAACCTAGTAGGAAGAATTTATTCTGTTTATGTCTTATTTTTGCCTATACCGCCCTTTTGGATTTTCAGCCCACCGAGACGTTTTTTTTTGCCTAATCCGCCCTTTCAGGCTTTCAACTTAGCGAGTTGTTCTTTTACTTCTTAGGCAAAGTATTTCTTGACTGCATCAGCATTCATAGGACGTGGGAACTCCTCGCCATCCATAGTTTCATGAATCAATGCACCACCAGAGAAGGATTTCTTGACAACATATGAGCCTTCAAAATTGGAAGTCCACTTGCCCCTAGAATCAACGTTAAAAGACATGATCTTCCTGAATACGAGGTCGCCTTATTTGAATTCACGAGGCTTGACCTTCTTATCAAAAGCTTTCTTCATTCTTTTCTAGTATAACTGACCATTACACAAGGCCTTCATTCTTTTTTCTTCTATCAAATTCAGTTGGTCGAACCTGTTCAGGACCCATTCAGCCTCTGACAACTTGGTTTCCATTATCACACATAAGAAGGGAATCTCAACCTCAATGAGGAGCACTGCTTCCATACCATACAAAAGCGAGAATGGGGTTGCCCCTAATGAAGTGCAGACGGATGTACGATATCCATGTAAAGCAAAAGGGAGCACCTCATGCCAATCCTTATAGGTAACAACCATCTTCTGGATGATCTTCTTGATGTTTTTCTTGGCAGCTTCAACATCCCCATTCATCTTTGGCCTATAGGGAGACAAATTATGATGGACAATCTTGAAATTTTCACAAAGTTCTGTCATCATCTTGCTATTCAGATTTGAGCTGTTGTCAGTGATAATCCTACTTGGCACACCATACCGACATATAAGATTGTTCTTGATAAAGCGTAGTACCACTTGCTTAGTAACATTAGCATATGAAGTTACTTCTACCCATTTGGTGAAGTAGTCAATTGCCACTAAGATAAAACAATATCCATTTGATGCCTTGGGTTCAATCATTCCAATCATGTCAATATGCCACATAGAGAAAGGCCACGGGGAAGAAATAACATTGAGAAGCGTCAGAGGCACATGAATTTTGTCAGCATAAATCTGGCATTTATGGCACTTCTTTGCAAATTTTTAATAGTCGGGTTCCATTGTCAGCCAATAGTAACTTGCCTTAAGCACCTTCTTTGCCATTGAATGTCTGTTAGCATGAGGGCCAAAGGAGCCTTCATGGATCTCATGCATCAACATGTCTGCTTCGTGTATATCCACGCACCTGAGCAAGACCATATTATAATTCCTTTGTATAGTACATCTTCATTGAGGAAGAAGCTTCTTGCCAACCTTCTCAATGTCTTTCTATCTTTGTTTGACGTATCAATCGAGTATTCTTGAGTCTGGAGAAAATGCTTGATATCATAAAACCAAGGTTTTTCGTCTGACATTTCCTTTGTTGCAAACCCATGAGCTGGTCTATCCAAACGCATCATTGTGATACGAGGCACATCATTCCAAGTATTCACCTGATACATAGAAGCCAAAGTGGCTAAAGCAGCTGCCATCTGATTCTCATCTCTGGGAATATGATGGAATTAAAATTTATTAAATAAGGGTAATAATCTTCTAGCATAGTCTTTATAAGGGATCAAGCCAGGGTGACGAGTATCCCATTCTCCTTTAATCTGATTTATTACCAAAGCTGAATCCCCATACACATCTAGAATTTTGATTCTGAGATCAATAGCCTCCTCGAGACCCATGATACAAGCTTCATACTCAGCCATGTTATTGGTGCAATCAAATGCCAACCTTGAAGTAAAAGGAATAAGCGATCCATGAGAAGTGATAATCACAATACCAATTCCCCTCCCATAAGCATTCACAGCTCCATCAAACAACATGGCCCAACGAGATTCAGGATCAGGACCTTCCTCAGGCAACAGTTCGTCACAATCTTTCACTTTCAAAAACATAACATCCTCATTAGGGAAATCATATTTAACAGAATGATAATCATCAACCGATTGGTGAGAAAGAAAATCCGCCAACACACTTCCTTTTATAACCTTCTGAGTACGATATTCAATATCATATTCGAATAACAACATTTGCCAACGGGAAATTCTCCTAGTAAGAGCATGCTTTTCAAAAATATACTTAATTGGATCCATTTTGGAAATCAACCAAGTAGTATGATTCAACATATATTGCAGCAACCGCTTTTCTGCCCAAGCCAGAGCACAACATGTCTTTTCCAGCATAGAATACCGCGACTCACAGTTAGTAAACCTTTTGCTGAGATAATAAATGGCATGTCCCTTCTTCCCTGTTTTATCTTGTTGTCCCAAAATACAGACCATAGAATTATCTAACACTGTCAGATACATAATCAATGGTCTTCCTTCAATAGGAGGGAGCAAGATAGGAGGTTCAAGCAGATACTCTTTAATACTTTCAAATGCCCTTTGGCAATTATCTGTCCAAACACAACCTTGATATTTCTTTAACAACTTAAAGATCAACTCACACGTTGCAGTCATATGGGGAATAAATCTGGAAATGTAATTCAAATGCCCGAGGAAGCCTCTAACTTGCTTTTCAGTTCTTGGAGCTGGAATTTCTTGAATTGCTTTGACTTTATCAGGGTCAACTTCAATCCCTTTTGGCTGAAAATGAAACCTAACAATTTCCCTGATTGAACACCAAAGGTGCATTTATTTGGATTCAAGCGGAGACGATACTTCCTCAAACGCTAAAACAATTTCAACAAATCTTCTATATGCCCTTCTTTAGTCTGGGACTTAGAAATCATATCATCAACGTATACCTCAATTTCCTTGTGCATCAGATCATGGAATAAGGTTGTCATAGCCCTCTGGTATGTTACACCAGCCTTCTTCAACCCGAAGGGCATCACTCTGTAATAGAATGTTCCCTAGGGTGTGATAAACATTGTTTTTTCCATGTCCTCAGGAGCCATTCTAATTTGATTATATCCGGAAAATCCATCCATGAACGAGAGTACTTTGAATTTATTGTACTATCAACCAACATATCAATATGTGATAAAGGAAAGTCATCTTTTGGACTAGCTTTGTTTAAATCTCTATAATCAATGCACATGCAAACTTTTCCGTATTTCTTTGGTACTGGGACAATATTGGCAATCCACTGAGGGTACACCGATGTTATAAGAAAACCGACATTAATCTGCTTTTAAACTTCTTCTTTAATTTTCACTACCATATCAGGGTGAGTTCTTCACAAATTCTGCTTGATTGGCGGGCATTCTAGCTTTAGCGACAAATGATGTTCCGCAATATCCGTATCCAACCCTGTCATGTCTTGGTAAGACCAATAAAAGATGTTCACATGCTCTTTCAGCAATTCAATCAACCTGCTCTTTACGTCGGGATGCAACAATGCTCCAATCTTGACTTCTTTTGGATCTTCCCCTGAACCCAAATTGATTGTCTCAACGGCTCTTTATACGGCTGAATAGAACTTTCCTCGCGCTCAAGCAATTGTGAAACCTCTTTTGGGATTTCATCATATTCTTCATCTTCGGCCACATACGCAGGATATTCAAAGTTGGGAGAGGGTGCAGGGTCATTGTATTCAACAGGTTTTTTGATTAATCTGCACATATGATTTATGATTACTTTTATAAACTGACACATATAGAAAGTGATTATGCAGATTCAATTACAGTTATTATTTATTTTGAAAGGTTTTTTTTTCTTATTACCATTTTCCAAGAAAAAGCAGAAAATAAAAACACAATTTGGGAATCTAAGACAACTTTTATTATTAATTTTAAAGATCAAAGCAGTAAATATGCCCATATAATATAAACTTTCACCTTGGGCAAAGGGAAAGATTTTTGAAGAGATTAACAAAAAATAATTTACTTTGAGACATGAATGCAAGAGGGAACATCAATGGTGATCCAATTTTGGACTCTAACTCCATGCATCACATAGTTCTACATCTCATGATTTACTTCATCTTCCATAATAACATTGATCCTAGGAACAATTGGATGAAGATAACCCCCGCTACGAAAGATATCTTGATATTTGCCCAAAGCAGACTTCGGCTTCATATTATTACCTTTATCATTCTTCACAAAGAATCCCAAACCAACTCTATTCTTATTCACAAGTGGGTCCATAATCCGCCCCAATGATTTACTAGGGCCATTACGCACTACCTGCTGAGCATCCTTCAACGAAGCTATATAGTTCTCATTTTCCCTTATTTTATCAATGGATAAAGCTTGGAACTTAGTTCAAACAACAACTTCATCCGCTTCCACAACACTGAAAGAGGACAAATGAGATATTAACAATGCTTGTTCTCCATTTATGATGACCACTTTTCCTTCATGCATAAACTTTAGCTTCTGGTGCAAAGTTGAAATGACAGCCCTTGCCTCATGTATCCACGGTCGTCCCAGTAAACAACTGTAAGCGGGCACGATATCCATAACCTGGAAAGTAATCTGAAATAAGTGCGGGCTTATATGAATAGGAAACTCTAATTCCTCAATGACAGACTTCCTTGATCCATCGAAATCTTTCACAATTATGCCACTTGGGCGCATGGGAGTTCCTTGGTACTTCAACATCATAAGCGTGCTCCTCGGTATAACATTTAAAGTGGACCCATTGTCAATCAGCATATTTGACAATTAATCGTTCTTGTAGTTCATGGAGATATGGAGAGCCAAGTTATGATTAATTCCTTCATCAGAAAATTCATCATCATAGAAACTCAGGTTATTACAGAATGTAATATTCCCTACCACGCTACTGAATTGGTCTAAAGGCATATCACTTTCCATGAAAGCTTGATCCAATACAATCATTAAAGCTTATGGGCAGAAGAGTTCATTAGCAAGGCTAGAATAAATATATTTGATGGAGTCTGCAACAATTGATCTACGATCCTGTATTCGCTCATCTTGATAATCTCCAATATATCATCCATATCTTTTTCCAGAGTAGTACCACTAGATTCCCCCACTGCTTTCTTGGGTTTAGTACTTTCAACAACCTTTTTATCAGCATTAACATTCCCTCGAATGACAGGTGCGAAAACATGGCCACTGTGGATGGGAACTTCCACACCATCCTCCAAGATTGTAGCATTGTATTTGTATGGCACGACTTTCTCTGATTCATAAGAAACAGGTCCCGTCAAGCAAATCACCACTGGAGCAACAACTAGTTTGCTATGGTACTCAATCTCTATAGGGGCGGGAACACCCAGACAATGCACAATAACATTCACCCCCTCTTTAGAATATTTAGACATCATAGAATCATTGCTGGAGAACATATCTCCATCTGAGGAAAAGAATTCATCTGCAGAAGCATACTCATCGTCCGACACAGTCTTAGCCAAGCAATCTTCAATCATATTAATCCCATTGTAATCATCTCCAATGCATGAAACTTTGATAGTACCATTATCCAATAACAATTTAATACCATTCTCACAATGGAACAACCTAGGGAATCTCTGTAGCAGATCCAGAAAGACCCATAATGGTGTTTTTCTTGACCATCCATGTGACAGAAGGTAGCGTGCAACTGCACCAAATCATCATTCATATGATCCACGTCAAAAATATGGAATTCTCCAGGACATCCAAAGACCATATTCACATATTCTTTGTACTCTTCCCTAGGCCTGATTATACGAATGAGGCTTTCGTCCATCATTTCCTGAAGATCAGTTTTTATCTTATCACACCCCAGTATATCTGTACTGCAAATACCACAATCAGCATGGTCGTGCATATAGTAACTAAAATCACAGAGGTCATGTTGAACCCTAAATTTTTCCCTCTCTTTTCTCAAGATATTTATCATAAAGAGCTTCGATGGCTCAAGCTTATACAAGTATTGACTAGGTCAAGCCATCTCCTTAGCACTGATACCTCAAATTAGGGTTTGAGTTTGCACAAACACAATTGGACTTATAATACTTCAAATTACTTTCATGGATCATTATGGACCCTCAATATTGCTCATTTCAAGTTTCAAGTCTTTGATCACAAAATTGCTCACTCGATTGATCAGATGATCTAAAATCAGCTGTATTGGGTAAAAAGTAAACTTTGGTCAACCTATAGTCAAACTTCAAGATTTTGGACCAATATCAATATTTTTAAGTCATATGTATCAATTGATCAAGTTTGGATCACAATTTCCTAGGAAAATTGTTCAAATCACCAAAAGGGCAAAATGGTCAAAATTAGGGTTTTGACTGTATTTGATTGATCAGGGGTCTTTGACCTAATACATGATCCAATGGTTTCAAGAACAACCTCAAGGATTCAAATACAACATATTGACATGATTTCATGGATCAAAACATTTCTCAAGATCAATTGATTGATAGTTGAAATTCAGTCAACTGATACACCAAAAGTCAAACTTTGAATTTTTGATCAAAATTGAGTTTCAGAGATCACACTTTATCAAGACATTCAAAATATGAAAATTGATCATCAATAAATCAAGAAAGTCAAAATTCATTTTGAAAAAGTCAAACTTTTCAAGACTTAAAAAAATTTGTGTTTTAAGCATGATAATTTCATAACTTCATGCCAATTTTTCACCATGATGAAAATTGATTCAAGTAAAACTTTAAACATGAAACTTGTAGATATTGATGATATCTACAACTTTTATTTAATGATAAAGTCCTATAAATGCTTGGATTTTGAGTTATAAATTCATGAAGACATGCACTTTTTCATGAAACACTTAGTGAAAATTTGACCTAGTTTAGGCAAATTTTTGACCTAACTTCTTGGCAAATTTTCACTAAGCTCCGAGATGATTTTGTTAAAATGGTCAACAAGAAAGTTGAATAGGATGTTTCAAGCTTTCCAAAATGTCCAAGAACTTGAAGAGATAATTTTGGAGCTAAGAGAATTGAAGAGGAGAAGTTAGGCATCCAATCTTGATTTTCAAGTCATTTCTTCATGAAGAATCTTTGATCCAATGTTAAACATGCTGCATAATATTGTTCTATAAGTCCATTAACCCCTAAACCTACCTTTAGTCAGATGATTTCACAATGTTTTATGCCCTAATACAAGCATTCAATGCATTGTCCATGCTTAATACCATTTTAGGAAGAAAGGCAACATTGCCATTTTGGAAAAGTGGCTTTAATCACAAAGTCCACTCTTCTTGAGCCTATAACTTGTTGTTATGAATACACATAACATGTATGCTCAGAAGAAACATGTTTAAAGCTTCTAAGACACCCTATAAACCATGTACTTGTGCATTGAAACCATACTTGTCAACCTTACTTTAAAAACAAGTCAAGAAGCCAAAACATGTGATCTTGTACTTCTGATCATCTTAAGCTCTCAAACTTTTTCTCTATAATTTGAGACATCATTTGCAAGCTAAGACACGAAAAAACAAGCTCTAAAACTCTCCCAAACTCCCTCTAGCTATAAATTGCACACAAACTCCATCTTTGTGCATGTTATGACCTTGAACTTATATCTTCCGTTTCCATTGTGCATTTTTGCTCAAAATCATTTTAAAAGTCTCCTTACATCAAATACAACTCATCCGTGTCCTTGTTTCCCAACTGTAACACCATTTACACTATCTTCCATTTTCAAAAACAGATGTCTGCACTTGGACTTCTCTAGAACAGTTCAAGCACTCTCAACTTAAGGTAACCATTGGAATAGCTTCCTGGAGGTTCAAGGAAGCTAACCAGGCCATTAAAACACCTTGAAGCAAGTTCAAACTCAAAACACGAAATCCAGTTTTGAGGTAAGTTTTATGATTTTCAATTTCTTCATATAGGCATTGTTAGCTTTCCATTTTTAAAGATAAAATGTAGACATCATTGCCATGAAGCTGACTATATCCTTAGAATTCATTTATATTACTTGAGTAGTGAGAATTTTAAGTTTGAACTTTCTGAAAAAATTATGTTAGAATTGGTAATAGTCAACATTCGTGCTCATCTTTGAGCCATTGTTTAAGTTATTTACATTTCTGGAATCATGGTGAAATTTCTAACAAGTTTGGTGTTCATATTTTTGAGAATGGTTGAGAAATGAATGAGTTGCAGGGGCTCTAACTGGCGCGAGGAAGAAGATGAAGTTTATCATTAGAATTGGTTTTGTAATATATATTTATGGTTTGATATAAGACACCAGATGTATAGCCACCCCAGTGGTAGAGAGCGCGCGCGTTTATGCTGAGGGCCTGGGTTCGAGCCCCAACGCTGCCCTTTTTCCCAACATTTTCTTTGTTTTCTCCCTTTTTGTCACAGCAAGCGCGCTGGGCCAAAGATCAATGGGCCTTGCATTTTTACTATGGATAACCCCCGATTCACTTTTCAACAATGCATCCCATTCATTGTTTTTATTTTCTATTTTTCTGATTACAAAAATTGCTGATGGGCCTAACACTCAAACAAATCCGTTTCTTCACACTTACACCTCATATTATTTTCACACCCCTTGACTTAAAATTTTATGTTTATATTTTATTTATCTTTTTCCATTTTATTTATTATTATTATTATTTATTAATTAAAAATATCCAAACAAAAATATTTTTATTTATTTATTCATATACTTAGTATATATTATATTTTATTTCTTTTTAAACTAACAAGACCAAAAACATTTTCTATTTAAATTTAATTTCTTTTCTTAAATTTAAATAAATATTAGACTTAAGTTTATTTTCCCTTTTTAAATTAAAATTAATTTAGAACTTATATTTTTTATTAATTAACTTTTCATACTAGTTTATTTAAGATTAAAACCTTTTCTTCATAAAAACTCTAAAAAATATTTGTTTTCCTAATTAATCCATTTTCTTTTCTTAATTAAATTAAGTCTAGTTCTCTTAAGTTAACTTAATCAATTAACTACTTTCTTCCTAGTCTAATTAGGTTTGAAAAACTTTTTCATAATAAAAACTCAAATAAAACAATTTCTTCTTTCTTTATACATTGCCTTTACATTCTTGTACATTATTTATTCATTCAATATGGTTGTAATAGTAATTAGGGTTTAATTCCTCTCATCCCCATTTGTAAATTTGTATCTCCATCCTCAAATAATGTAATAGCGTAGAATTTTATATTCTCGTAATTTATCGCTTTCAATATAGATGCTAGTAACTAGGGCTTGTATGGCAAGACTAAAATCAACAAGTAGCAAACCTTAATTTAAGAACAAAAGCATGAAAACAAACACTTCGCACACTTGCACCTCTAGGTTTAACCTCACTTGTTGACTTAAGAAAAAATAGTCATGTCTCGCATGTGGGACACTTTAGCAAAAAAATAATCAAATACGAGATCATAGTCCTTCGATGACCCTTCAAACGTTGCCTTCATAAATGATCTTAGACCCTTACAAATTACTAAGGTATCTTACAACATTGCTTTCCATGACTATATGATGACCCACGCTTGTCCTTTCACATCCAATGATAGGGCTTCTTATCAATAGATGGTAAGGTAGCAATATCTAAAGGAGGAGGAAAAGAACTAAGATTTTTGAGTAAGTAGAACATTCATAGTTGCTTGCTCACAATCATCTTCAAAATAAACATCTTTTCAAATACACCAACGTATGTCCAAAGAAAATAATTTCAAAAGTCAACACTTTGTATGCATTCTTATAGAGACGAGAATCATTACAAAGTTCGCCTAAACGAAGGCCCTTTTCAAAAATACTTTCAAAACCCATCACAAACACATTTCAAACAAAGCATTTCAAAGTGAGATAGCAACTAAGATCCCGTAGATAACTACGGATGAAAAGGGTGCTAACACATTCCCTTTTCATAACTTGCCCCCCGAACTCAAGAAAATATCTCAAAAGGTCTTTCCTGTTCTTTTCACCCTTTCCTTATTGGATAAAAGAAAAGTCGGTGGCGACTCTTGCTACCCGCAACAATTGCTATAAAACACAAAACACCAAGTTAGTTCTCCCACTGTATCACATTCAGCATGCATCTTTACCAAATCTCCTCTAACCAAGTTGATATTAAAAATCTGGAAGTCGCCTGGACAACCAGCAACCATATTTACAACATTTTCTCCTCCATGCTTTGGCAAAGGATTATATTTCACGTTAGGGCCAACATTTTTGAAGGATAAAAGGCTAGATCTCACCATCTTTTGTACTTCATATTTCAAAGGATAACAGTTCTCAACATTGTGCCCTGGTGCTCCCTGATGAAAAGCACATGTCTGGTCTCCCTTATAATACAAAGGCAAAGGTGATGGTATAACAGGGGGTGGCCTGGTCTGAACCAACTTCTTCTGAATCAAAGTCAGAAGTAATTCCGCATAGCTCATTGGAATAGAGTCAAAAGCCTCTCTCTTCTGACTCTGCCCTTGATTCTCCCGAGGAGATGGTCTCTAATAGGTAACCGTGGTTAGAGCTACATTGACGACTGGAGTCATAGAAGTAACTTGTTGCTGGTATCATTGATGCATTCTAGTCAGTTTAATCTTTCTTTCTCCAATAACAGTATTCATTTCACTTTCGTTCTTTCGAGAAAACCCGTATGACAACTTGTTTGTATCTTAATATTCTGTCAAGCGCCCTTCTCTAATAACCTCTTCCAAACGAACACCCATGCTTACCATTTCGATAAAATCACTCAGTGCACTGGCGACCATCCTTTCATAATAAATTGATCCAAGGGTTTTCAGGAAGACCTTGGTCATTTCTTGTTCTCCCATAGGTGGTACCACCTGGGCAGCTATCCCGTGCCATCTCTGCATATATTCTTTGAATGGCTCCTTGTCTCTATGAGCCATTACCCTCAACTGGTCACGGTCAGGAGCCATGAACATATTATACTTATACTGCTTAATGAAGGCTTCTCCCAGATCATTGAAGGTACGAATACTACTACTGTCCAGAATCATATACCACTTCAGAGCAGCACCACTTAAACTATCTTGGAAGAAATGAATGGGCAAACACTGCTCATAATTATGGGTAGACATTTTCCTGATATACATCACAAGGTGGTCACGAGGGAAAGAGTTTCCCTTGTACCTCTCAAATTCCGACACTTTAAACTTCATTGGTACCTTTACGTTAGGAACTATGCAGAGTTTACTGACGTTCTGTCCAAATAATTATTTTCCTCGAAGGGCCTTCATTTCCTTCTACATCTCATTGAACTGGTCTTGAGAGTCATCCAACCGGTCATAGAAACCCACACTTTCACTTGGTGGAGGAACATGACAATAAACTCCATCAATAACAAATGGCATAACATTCACCGAAGGAGGTGCAGTATAGTGGATCTCATTTCTAGCAGCAGGAGTAACATGCACCATAGGAGGTGCGAGAGTAGCAGCATCTTGCACAAATGGAGCAACTTGAGTGTCAAGATTAAAACCTTCTAGCATGAAGTTTTCTGGTATTCCCCATGTGTAACCCTGAGGCATACGATTCTGGGCAATAATAAATGGGGTAACAGAAACAAGAACTGATGGACCTTCAGAAGCAACTGTTGTCTGTTGAGGCTGAGCAAGTGGTGGATGATTCTGAGCAGCCACCAATGACTCCATCAAAGCAGATAGATTGGCCATACCGGACTTCAATGCAGTAACTTCTTCATGCAGCTCGCGATTCTCTTGTTCAAGATTCTCTATTTTCTTTTTGGAATTAGCTCGAGTATTATACCAGTGAGACAACTTGATGAACAAAGTAGAGAAATTCAGTAAGACACCTGTGTATGAACAGGAATGCAAGAAATATGTTCAAGATGATGCATGATATGCAATGCACATGATTTATTTTATTATTAATTCATATTTCAAGGGACTCAAAGAATTATAGACAATTTTGAAAATATTAAAGTACTAACACATTTTGAAATATTGAAAATCTCATTATAATAACTTCAAAATAAATTACAACTTTTTAGTACAAGTTCCAACAATCCCAAGTACAAAATAAGATAGAATCTAAAATTCTAAGAAAGCAAAGCTGATGAAGATCACTCCACACAATGACGCTTTCCTATGAGTCTAGCAATCCGAGCCTTCAATTGCTTGTTCTCTTCTGCATACCTGTTGCCAACCACCTTCCAATCACTAGAGTCGGGAAGTGAATGACTAAGTCCTGACTAAGCTCTAGAGGAAAATAAATCCTCTTGCTTCTCCATCATCTCTACAACACGACTCTCAAGAATCTCAATTAAGTCATCCTTCTCCTTCAAGTCTGCTTGGTAGGACATCTCTAAAGTATGACACTTATTCTTCCAAGCCTCTTTCTCCTGCTGCATCCTGACTAGGGAAAGCTGAAGCTCTTCTACATAATCTAAAAGGGGAGGGGTGGTCTTTTCAAACATATCAGGCATAGGTGCTTCAAGGGAATACAACATCTTTAACTGGATTGCCCTTGCTTGTACCCACCGGAGATAAGGCTCCAAAGAGACAACTCCTCTAGGTCCCAAGTCCTTTCTACTCTTCCTGTGAATATGACACCAAGCCTTTGTAATTTCCTCCTTAGCTTTCTTATGATCCTCTCCTTCTTTAATAAATAAACCACTTAGATGAATACTATTTGGCTTATCCCTATTGGATATCCAAGTTGTTGTCGTGCAAGAATAGGATTGTAGTTAATTCCTCCCTTTGTACCAAGAAGAGGTACATTGGGGAAACTACCACAACTATAGATATTCTCCGCATAATGGTAAGCTTGATGATACCAAACAATATCTAAATTAGTGAGGGCCAAAATCTTCGGAGCCCAACGAGGTTCCTTCTCGATATCCTAAAAAGCATTGGACCGGGGTAAGTGAGAAATAAACCACTAATACAACAAAGGCGTGCAACAAACGATCATCCCTCGATGATAAGAATCCCGAATATGAATGGAGTAATAAGCATATCCTAATAATGTAGGAACTGGATTCGTTATCAAAAAGACCCTGATGGCATTGATATCCACAAAGTTGTCGATGTTCGGAAATAAGAACAACCCATAAGCAAGTAGAGCAAAGATGGCATCAAAAGCAACTGTACTCTTCATCCCAGCAAAGTCACGAGCTTTCTCTAATAAAAACTGAGCGGGTAATCCTCTAATTCCTCCTTTGGTAGTCATGTGGGCTTCAATCTCAGACTTCCCCAAATGGACCATAACAGCAATCTCCTGAAATTTTAGCTCCCCCTCCAAACCGGTGAAAGGAACATGATCGGTAACAGGTAAATCCACTAGATAAGAATACTCCTATAATGTAGGCATCAACTGATAATCGGGGAAAAGGAAACATCGATACGTCGGATCATAGAACTAGACCAAAGTCGAGAGAATACCCTCTTTCATCCTGAGCTTCATAAGAGATATGATGGATCCATAATTCTTCCAAAAATTGGTAGAACTCTCAATCTCGGGAATTAGACTCATAAAATCATCTATCTTGGGATTATTGAAACTGTACTTCCGAGTCTTTCTTTTTCCAAAATCCATGGTCAAAAGTACTTGAGATATTCGCAAAAAGTCAACTTTAAGTCCCTTGAACCAAAATGTTTTAACAGGTGCTCATGGGTGCATGAATGCATGATACAACAATCACACATAAGATCACAAACACAGGGTGTTCATAGGGTTGACATCACGAGCATAAAGTCAAAGGTACTACCCACAAGGTATGGTCTAATAGCTTATCACCTTCCAAACAAGGTGTGATACGGTGGCAGAACCGACTGTTTATACTACTGGTTTACGTTTTTTGTTTGCAAATGTCGCGGTAAGCAATAGTCGCCACCAACTTTTCTTTTATTCAACAAAGGAAAGGGTGAAAAGAACAGAAAAGACCTTTTTCAAGATTTTCTGAGTAAGGGGGGTAGATTATGGAAAGGGAAGGTGTTAGCACCCTTTCCATCTGTGGTTTTCCATGGACTCTTAGGTACTTGCTCATTTTGAAAACTGTTTGTTTTTATGTGTTTTGAAAGTTTTTGTTTGCTTTATGGTAACTCTTGTATCAGTCCTCAAGAGTGTGATAAAGAGTTTTTTGAAAAGCGTGTAAGTGTGAAAAAGTTGTTCTTTGAGCAAGTACCTAACAGTTATCTAGCTACTCGAAAAAAGATGTTCTTCTCCTACCCTTTAGATATTTTTATCCTACTATTAGTGAGTAGGTAGCCCTATCGTTGGATGTTGAAGGACTATCAAAATGGACACTATGATCATCGAAGGCAACATGTATGGATATCTTAGCATTCGAAGGGATTGTCATCATATAGGCAACATCGAAGGACAAGATCATTTTTCTCGTAGGAAACTCGAGGGATGTTTAAGGACCATGATCTTTTATGATGACTTTTATACCGAGGGTCTTTGCTAAGATATCCCTACATTCGAGGGACATGATCGTTTCCGAGGCAACCGAGTGAGGAATACCCTAAGGGTGCAAGTGTGAGAAGTGTGTTTTTTCAGTTATTTATCTTTTGCATTAAGGTTTGCTAACGTTTATTTTCAATCTTTCCATGCAATCCTAGTTACTAACAGTAATATTATACAGCTAATGTAAAGTACGAAAAATAAAAGCAGAAACATAAACCCTAAACTATTACAATGCTTTGGGACAGTTACATAAAAAAGAGGTGCAAGAAAAAAAAGTGCGGAATTTTAAATCTAAAATTATTACATCCATGATCAGTTACAATATTTAAAAAATGCGAAAACGATAAACGCGCGCGAGATAAAGATGAACGTCTAAAAACCTAAGAAAATGCTAAGTAAACAAAAGAAAATCTTTTTTTTTTGGTTTTTGTTTTTGTTAAGAAAACCATTAAATAAAAATGAGGAAGATTAAGTTTTAATCCTAATTAATTAAATCAATGCAAACAAAGACTAATCCTAATATATTTTTTTTGTGATTTTTTAAGAAAATGTTTAGATAAAAAAGAATCTAAGTCTAATTAATTTTTAGATTAGTAAAATAAAATTAAAAATAATTTAATAATTAATTAAAATAATTTTATAAAAACCTAAATCTATTTGTTTATTTCTTTTTGATTTTGATTTTTTGATTTGTTTGAAAAAAGATTAAAAAATAAAATATAGGCTAAGAAAAAAAAGAAAAATAAAAAAAAACAATAAGCTGGGCCGGATGTCAAAAATAAAATGGGGGGTGCTGGAATTGAAAATGGTTAGGCCCAAATGAAATCAGCCCAACGTTTGTTCCTAGATCCAATGTGAGCAGGTCTTGAGGGTGCATGATGATCTGCATGCTTGACACCCTTTGATTTAGGCCAAGCAGGATCTAATGGACATGACTTAGAGACATATGGTATGCCCCTGGGGACGCAAAGCATGTAAGCTGCATGAGTTTTATTAGAAAAATATGAAAGCTGGACCTGGGACTCGAACCCAGGTCCTCTCTCTCACGCACATGTTCCTTTGCCAATTGAGTTGCATGTTCATTCGTTTACATAACCAAAACAATAATATAATCTGAAAACATTTGTCAGATATATTAGAAATAAAAAAATGCGCGCTAGTTTTGAATGGTCCAATAGAAGAGAGGTACGATGGCTTGCTGGGGTCAATATTTCAGATGTGCCGGAGTCAAACTCCGGTCACCTTCTCCGGCCATTCAAAACCCTAATACCCGCGCAAAGCAAAATTAAGGCTTGAGATTAACGCTACCCCCTATTTCGTATGCTACAAGTTCAATGGTGGTGGCCATTTGGCGTGAAAAGTCTTGCAGCGTCCTGTTTGAAGCTTAACCATTCTAGAACCTTCGAAATGGTAACCTACGATCCATGGCCTTATATTCACATGTAAAATGTTAGAAAGCACGCAAATATCATCAATAATACAAATGCATGCTTAATATGGATTTAAATAACGTGTATGGAGAGTTTGAGATAAAGAAAAAATTACCAATCGGAGAGATCAAGATCTGATGATCTGGGACGTTGAAAGCTTTGGGAACGATTGGATCTGGTCTCTGGGAACTTCAGGAGTAACGTATGATTTCTAGTTTGAGTTGAAAGTCCCTACAAATCGTGTTTCAGTTTTGACAACTTTGGTGGATTTTTGCATATTATTGTGGCTTCTTTCAGGCTATATGTGTGTGTGTTTGGCTTGCTAACATGAGGTATATATAGGGTAGAATGAGGAGACAAGGTTGAATGGAAAGAATCATGGCCATAAACATTGCTTTTAAATCATGATCCATATTTGAAAAAATGCCATAATTTGTGATTTCATGCCATTTTTGATGATGAGTGAATCTGGACACTATTTGTACGTGATTGTGGGCCTTTAAGCAAGCCAAAGCATCAGCCCAAATGCCTAAGCCCATCTTCATTTATTTTATATAATTTATTTTGTATTTATTTGAAATAAATCAAAATAAATATGAGTAAAATAGATGAAAATGTTAAGGCAATGCAACAATGATTTTAGGGGTCCTTTATAGGCTTAGGAAGATAATTGAAGTTCAAAAAGTTAAGCCAATGACTCAAAAGTTCAAATTTGCTCAATGCACCATTCTTGAAATTTCCCAAAATTTTCCCAACTTGGGCAAGCCATAACTTGCACAATTTTTATCCCATGATGATGATCTTGTACTTTTTGGAGATCCCAAGATGTCTACTTCAATCCCTCTTTTGATCAATTTTGCATTAGAATATGTTATCTTGATGTTAAAGGTCTTAGAAAAAAGTGGCTTTTATTGACTTTCTAAAAATGACCTGTAATGTATGAACTTGTATCTTTCAAATGATGCATTTTTGAACTGGAGGGATAAGGAGAAGTTGTAGGGAATTGGATTCTATTAAAAATGATCTTTGGTTGGAAACTTTATGATAAAGTATGAGAAAGTTATGCTTGGTCAAAGTTTGGTTGACTTTTCCTATAGAAACCCTAATTTAGCAATTCTTAACTTTTGATGAACTATGAGCATTTCTTCAGGAATCATGATCAACCCTTGATCAAATGATGGATATCACTTCAAAATGTTGATGTTGACCAAAAATCTTGAAGTTTGACTGTACATGGGCCACAATTGACTTTTGACCTAGCACAGTTGATTTTCCAATACTCGAGCAATTGACTGAGCAAACTTATTGAGCAAGACATGAAACTTGGCATGGATGATATTGAAGACATATTAGGACAATGGAAAGCATTTGAGACTTTTGGAGCTCAACTATCTTGATGAAAATGGAAACCCTAGTTGGGGGTTCATTTCCTTGGGAGGAGAATTGTCTGGTCAATTCTTGGTCAACCTTGAGCACTTTGAGAACCTCTAGGAGTATGTCTTGTATGAAAATGGGAGGGAAATTTTTTGGGTACAACACAAGGTTCTAAGAGGTTACCAGAGTCTACATCCTTCTTTCAGATATTACCAACGACCCGATTGACTCGGTAATTAGTAATATTCTCCAGAAAAACTCGTCTGAGTGTAGTATTGTGTGACAACCATTTCCGGATCCGTCATAGTTTCCGCACTACACCTAAAAGTCCAGGATGGGTTAAAGGTTCTACGGTCCTAAGTTTCAGCAGGCTCCCAGGTTGAAAGTAACACATCTTCCCGATTACTCGGTAAACGACACTACAGTCAAAGGGGCCTCCACTGAGTAGGGGATCTCATGCCTCATTTTTTGGGATTACTTCCTCAAACTTAACATGACTATATCGCCCGTCCTATCTTAAGTTAACCTGAGGAGTTTGCATGCCACACCTGCCTCGAACCATGTGTTGTCATAAAAGCGTGATGATGGCTAGTCTAGGGACTAAGGTATAATGATGACGACCCCTAGGCTTCCCTAGGTGTGTGCCCGCTCATGTGCCAGTAAAGAAGCCTATAAATAGGAGTGGAGGAGCTTCATTTTCACTTTTCTTTTATTTCTCTCTTCAGATCCTTATGCTTGTAACTTTAATTACCGCCTTCTGCGCTGTTCTAAGCTGTTCGACCACTGTCCAGCCTTTTGACCACCACCCAACGTTCCTTCTTCACGTAAATTTTCTTCATATTTTCCTATTTTATGTTGGATTTATCGTCATTTTTCTTAGAGATGCATGTGGTTAAGATGAAGTTGGATGTTTTTCTGGCGAGTGTTGGTGTTCAATGGTGGTTCTGCCACTTTTGAATGCTAGAGTTATAGGAATTTTAGGGCTTTTGGCTGTTTGACTGTTGCAGTCGTGTGACAGACAAGTCTGTTCCTGCCGGAGTTCATGAATTTTCTGATGAATTCATGAGTTTCCCAACAGGTGCATGAATATCCTGATGAGAACGTGAAGTTCCCAATGAATCTTCAAGTGGAGTTCAAAACCCAGTCATCGGGGAGATCACTCCTTGTGCGGGTTAGGGTTTGTCCTGGCAGACATGCGTCTAACACGAAGAGGGAATCATCCTTGTGTCTGTGTTTTGTTGTTTGAGTAAGGGCTCTGGTCGAGGACGTGGTCCTTGTGCCTTTGTGTGACATTTCACTTAATTAGCGGTGGAAGGGTGGATTTGATTTTGATGTCGAATTCACTTTTGTCCTCTACGTTTTAGGTAAAATGGCTAACATTACCGATGATGAGATTATGGACGAGTGGAGTTCTTTCGACCATAATTCATCTGAAGAGAGGACATCTGTGTAGCAGTAGAAATATTGAGACTGAGCCATTGGATTGACTTGACTCGCACAGATCAAATAAAAATTTCCACCGCGCTTTATTGTTTCCAAATTAATGGGAAAAGAGCGAGTAACCCAAAAAGAGGGGGAGAGAATATAAGTTCGGGGGTTGGTTATGAAAAGGGAAGGTATTAGCACCTTAAACATCTATTGTACTCCACATGAACCTCTTTGAAAATTTGTGTGTTTTGGCTATGAATGTTGTATACGAAATGGTGGAGATGAGAAGAGAAGTATTTTTTAAAATTTTGCACCCGCTGCGGTTGCGAACCTTTAGTGCCTATGTACCACCTTCCGTGCAATGGAGGATCAGGGTACTCGTAGTTCACCTTTAAAATTTTTAAAACACCAGTGTGTTAGTTAATTTTAAGAAACGAGACACCATTGTCTTATCCGAATGGAAAACATAGTTACTACCCATGATTATGAGAAAGGAGAATTTGTATTATCTTAAAGTGGAGGATATGCCTTGGATTTTAAAATCAACAAAGCCTCACTCAATACTGTTGTACCCTAAATTTTGCCCCTAACTTTTTCAGTCGCACATTCATACCATATTTTATCATTCAGTCACAATCATTAATAAATAGCTTCATTCATCACATTTGCATCCTATCTTTAAGTTTTCTCTTGTGTTGTTGACTAACTTCTAATGAAAATACAAAAAAATATTTGTCTTTGTCTTTCCATATTTGTGTTTTGTAGGTACCGAGTCGAAGCATATGGCAAAAAAGGTTTTCCGGTATTATTTCCCTAAAATCTCTATTTGCAAAGAAAAAAGAATTAAAATTTTTTCATTTTTTTCACTGTACAATCGATTGCTCCTAGAATGCAATCGATTGCACAAAGTGAATTTTATGCAATTTTTGGAAAAATACACTGTGAAAATCGATTTGCACTATAATGCAATCGATTGCACAGCGTGAAAATTTGAAAAAAAATCAGCATTTCAAGCTTGTCAAATTTTTGGCTCCAATTTGGCTCTAATTTTTGAAAGAATTATCATTAATTTAAATTTTAGCTCCAAGAATCAATTACCAAATTACCACTAATCCCAATCCTAAACTCTATAAATAGAGCCCTCATTTCATTCAAATTTCAAGCTTTTGATAGCCAAATCCACCTTGCTAAAAAATCTCTCAATTCTCTCCATCTACCAAATTCACTCAAAGCTCCATTTTCAAAAAGTTAGTAAGCTTTGCATTGAAGCTTACTAATCTTTGAGCTAAACCTTCATCCAAACACTTTTTGTTATCAATTCTCTACATCTAATCTTGGCAATTGATTCTTGTGGTTGAATTGAAGCAAATTCTTGAAGTTGTGTTGATAATTCTCTAGATCTACCTTTGGTAAGTTGGATTTTCCATCTTTCACAATGTGATCCCTTGGTGATATTTGGGATTGATTCATTGAGCATTATTTTGTGATTCCAATGGTGTTATTTTCTCATAATTTGATGGAATTTTTGTGCTCAATTGGATCCATGATCATAAGGTATTTGATGGAAAGTTTGAACAAGAATTTGGCCTTTTAAAATGCTGTTTTGCTGACTGTAACAGCGTGCAATCGGTTGCAGTAACAATGCAATTGATTGCACATAAGCAATTTCGTGCAGATTTTTGAAAACTGTACTGTGTAAATCGATTTACACAGTAGTGCAATCGATTTACACAGGGTCAAAATGTTTTTTTTTTGCCTTGTTTTGGGGCAGCTTTGATCCAAAATGCTTTTTCTACTCACTCCTTTTGATTGTTGGTTTGGATTGGAATTTTAAATGTCCAATTTCTCTTTAAACTCAATGGACTTTGTGATGTAGATGAAGTTGGATAAATGTTCATCAATTCAAATCTACCTAAGAGTGCATTATTTAATTCATTTTTGGTGCTTTGGATTAATGATATGTTTAGTGCTTTAATCCATCTAGAGGAGTGGTTGAATTTAAAGATGAAAGAATTTTGAAATGGTGATCCAAATTAGCTTATCATTTCCCTCCCTCTTCATCTTATCCCTTTCTTTTTTAATTGTGCTACATGTTAAGGGATGGTGATCTCTATATCATTTATCCAAACATGAAGTACATAGATTGCTATTAACCGGCCTCAAAATAGGTGCGACTTATACATAAGTCCACTTATGATTGCTTAACATAGTGCTAAATTTTGTCCCGATTAGGATAAATGATCATTCGTGGCCCAAACTTATGATTGCAAGCCCAAGTATGTTAATTTTATCTCTTTGATCCAATAACCTTGAGATTCATTGTGTGGAGGCTTTGGTTCTACCAATCCTCTAATGGATCTACAACACCTTTGGTCAACGCGGATCAGTTAAACATCATTGATCATTTCATGTTACTTTTGAGGATTCCAAAATGGATGATATACTTGACAAAAAGCAAATGCAACTTGTTGTGTGGAGGCTTTGGTTCTACCAATCCTCTAATGAGTTACAAATGCAAGTTTCAAGATAGTCATTCAACTAACCACTAATTACTAACAATTGAATTTACTTTATGCTTTTATTTTTATGCTTTATGTACCATTTAATTTAAGCATTTACATTTCATGCCATTTTTATTTTGCTCACTTGAGCATTTATTCTTATGCCATTTTTATTTTGCTCACTTGAGCATTTACTTTTATGTCATTTTTATTTTGCTCACTTGAGCTTTTCTTTTCCTTTTAAAGACACTTAATAATCAACATGAACCATAAAAGACATTAATGATACTTGGACTATTTGGTTATTATCCTTGGCATTATGGAGTGATAGACTTCTTGGACTTAGGATTAGAGATCTTGGCCTATGTTGGAGACCTTGTGACCTTAATTGATATTTTGTATGGAGCTCTTGAGGTTTACCTCAAGACATTGAGTTGTTTGTTTGTTTTGTGTGCAGGTTATTGTGATTACATACTTTGTTTGTAATCTGGAATTCACCCGCATACAGCCGTTACTCTGCCCAATTTTTTCGAAGACTTAATACACTTGGAGTTTGGTCTTCTCACGAGGTCTAGTATATTTGGTTGCTTGGTTTCACTCCAAAGAATGGGAATTATATCTTGGCTCATGATGTCAAGTATTGGCTTCTTGTTAGTTAGACGGTTCTCTTCCTTAGCTTTTACCTTATGCTTTAGGATAGTCCCTTCATCTCCTCCCATCTTCTTTAATTTTCAAAACCTTCTCATCTTATTTCAAAATCTTCTTTGTTTTTAAAATCAAACCGCTTTCATAATAAACCTCGACCTTGTTGAGTGCCTTTTCTTTTAAAAAACTTATTTTCTTTAAACAAACTTCAATACATTTAACCATACTTCGACATCTTTCAAAATTAACAAAAACACTTCAACTCATTCAAACTCTTTTGTGCGCTCGAGCACCTTTACCATTTCAAAACTTTTTTCAAGATGAGACATGATTCATTGATAGACGAGAAACATTCTCCTATCCATATGGTTATAAAGGTGCCAACTTTTCCACTTGAGTACTAGAGGCGTTCTCAAACCCTTACTCTTGCTAATGCATGGTCCATCTTTCTCACACGTTGTGGGCGTTAGTCTAGATTTCTCTCCTAACAATGACGACTTGTCTGCTTGTTTAAAATCAACCAACAGACAAGTCTTTTCTAGCCGAACTAAGTTGCTCTGACTTTCCCATTGCACGAGGGAGTATGTAGGCATTAATTCTTACGACCCAAAGCGAGCAACAAAAATAATAAAAAAACATTTCATTTTCTTTTGTTTACAAATAAACATTCATTCTTTTCCTTTAGCAAGTAAACCTTTACATAACACTCCTTTTAAAAGAAACCAAACAAAGTGGATCCTACGGAGTACCATAGATGCTTAGGATGCTAATACCTTCCCTTTGCATAACCGACCCCCGTACCTCGATCTCTGATCTTTTTGGGTTTTGTTCGCTTTTTTCCCATTTCCCTTTGGAAACAATAAAGTGCGGTGGCAACTTCATTGTGTTGAGTTAAGTCAATTAATGGCTTAGTATCAAATCTTTACCGCTACATTTCTATTTCATATCATCACTGTCGCAATTGAGCACCAAGAAAAAGTGTGCGACAGGAAAGTGGCGACTTCACTGGGGACAGATTGACCTATTTCTGGTCCATTCCTAAGTGGGTCAATCCTAGCTTTGTTTGTTTCTCTTATATGAGTGTGTGTATATATTGTTTTACTTGCTGTTTATTACTTCCCATTATGCTGTATATATGTTTGTCTGGATTTTCCTGGTTTTCAGGGGCTTGGTGATTTCTTATAAGTCTTCTACCCGGACTTTGGGCAAACATAAGATAGGACGGGCGGTATAGTCATGTTAACTTTGAGGGAGTAATCCCAAAAAAGAAGACATGAGATCCCCCACTCAGTGGAGGCCCCTTTGACTGTAGTGTCTTTTAACGAGTAATCGGGAAGACGTACTACTTTCGACTTGGGAGCCTACTGAAGCTGAGGACCATAGATTACCTAACCCATCTTGGCCTTTTAGGTGTAGTGCGGAAGCTATGATGGAGTAATCCGGAAATAGTTGTCATGCGATACTACGCTTGAACGAGTTTTTCCTGAGAATATTACTAATTACTGAGTTAATCAGGACGTTGGTAATATCTGAAGGAAGGATGTAGACTCTGGGGACCTCTTAAAACCTTGTTCGGCAGGTGATAGCCATTAGTCCTTACCTTATGGGTTGTACCTTTGACTCCAGGCTCGTGACTCAGAACCATGTGATCCTGTTACTGTGCAGTGCATTGCATAATATTGCATATCATTTGCATCCTCTGCATCATTCTACATACATCCAGGTTGTTCAGGATCTTATTCACAGTTGCTTCTTTCTTCCAGTTAGTCGTCTACCATCAAGCTGATTCCTCAACACAACTACGAGACTAGAGTTGCTATTAGATTGAGAATGGAAAACCAAGAACAACACAACATGGAAGTCAGAATGGAAATCGATGAGTTGAAGTCAGGCATGGTCAAACTTATTGAGATGATGCAAGTCCTGATTTCCAGAGGAGAGCCACCTCAAAGGAATGTGATATCTGAAATCCCAACTGCTGTTGTTGACACTCAACCTATCCAGCATACATCTACTACATGGACAAAGTTTGGATTACCTCAGAATTACTCTCCTCATGTTGCCATTACTTCAATGGTTGGCCAGTCTTCCCGACCAGTCTTTCAGGCTCCAGTTTTCACTGAACCTCAGCCAATTGTTCATACTTCTTCTCGTCAACCTGCTGCACAAGCTGCTTTTGGGAATCCTCTCTTTGAGTACCATGCTGCCAGTCTTCGAAGTGTGAGTGAGGGAGACTTTGGTGAGTTTGAAGAGTTCAAAGAACAATATCAGACTTTAGAGAAGAGACTTAGAGCTACGGAAGGAAATAAGTTCTTCAGTGTTAATGCTAACAATATGTGCCTAATTTCTGATCTGGTTATGCCTGCAAAGTTCAAGACTCCTGAGTTTGAGAAATACCGGGGGCACACTTGTCCAAGAAGTCCTTTGGTGATGTAATTTCGAAAGATGTCTGCTTACACCAAGAATGACAAGCTGCTTATCCATTGTTTCTAAGATAGTCTTAGTGGAGCTTCATTGAAATGGTATATGGGACTTGAGAAAGGTCGTATCCAATGCTTCCATGATCTTGTTGATGCTTTCATAAAACAATACAAATACAACCTTGACATGGCACCTGATCATCGCCAACTACAAAATATGTTTCAGAATGAGAGAATATTTCAAGGAATATTCTCAACGATGGAGAGAATTGGCATCTCAAGTTGAACCACCTCTGGCAGAGAAAGAGTTAACTGGTTTGTTCATGGATACTTTATCCCCCTTCTTTTAGGAAAAGATGATTGGTAGTGTGTCCTCCAGCTTCACAGACCTGGTGACTGTCGGCCAAAGAATAGAAGAAGGAATCAAGAATGGTAAAGTGTCTAAAACTGTTGAATCTTCTAATGGTGCAAAGAAATACCTTGGGAACTATCATAAGAAGAAAGAGGTAGAAGCCAATCTTGTCTCGACTAAGAGAAGAGGACCTCGCTGTAGGCCTCAATACACTGATCAACCACAAGTAGCGGCTGTTACTCCTGCAGTTAATGCTCAACCAGTTCAGGTTCCTCAAAGACAGAATATTATGTAGAATCAGAATCGGAACAGGGCTCAGTTTGATCCCATCCCTATGTAATACACTGAATTGTATCCTGCATTGGTGCATAAGGGCTTGATTACGACTAGGCCTCTGATTCCTCGAAATCCTCCTCCAGCTGGGTTCAGATCTGACCTTCATTGTGAATTTCATCAGGGAGTTGCTGGTCATGATTTATAAAACTGTTATGCATTGAAAAATAGAGTGCAGGAATTGGTGAAAGCAAATATTCTCATTTTCAAAGAGGCAGGTCATAATGTTATCAACAATCCTTTCCCAAAACAAAGTGGCTGAAGACTGAGTCGGGGTACCCTCAAGTCACTTCCTAAAGCCAGTGTTTCAGACAGGACAACTCATCCTTGTCACTGATTAGTCACTAGGCCATGTTTCTTTCTGTTTGCATTTTTCCCTTTCTGTATGTTAAACTTGTTGCTTTCAAATACTGTTTATACTTTCATGTTAAGTTTAATGAAATGAGAATTATAATGTTTTGATTCAAATTATTTTCATTTGCTGCTTTCAAATGTATTTTTCTTGTTTACTCCCTTTATCAAGCTTTTGTTTATGCAAAGATTTGAGGGAGGATGATGAAAACGAAATACCCATAATTGCTGTTGGTATGCTTTCGAATAAAGCTTTGCTGAGGATATACAGGCATTGTTTCAACTCCCAAACACTAGAGAAATAAGGAAGTTAATCCCTTGTTCACCCCCTTTAAGCCTAGAAGTTGGAGTTTCTTTCTATACGAAAAAACCCGCAATCTTAACTTGGGGATGGGTAGTCCTCAGTTAATTTGGTTGTGCATTCAATTACAAGAGAAATCGGGCAAGACACCTTTCAATAAAGGTCACGATCAAGCTTTCCTTTGCACACAACAAGAAGTGTCAAAGATGCTCTCAAACAAAAAAATGACGAAGATGGTTCCCAGTAATCATTGAGTAAGGGAGTCATTATCTTTCCAAAAATAAAAATAAAATGAAAATAAAAATCAAAAGAAAATTTCTGCTAAGTCAAAACCTCTGAAAGAGACTTAGGAAAAAAACTGGGGCATCCCGCTGACTGTAATTCCAAATGAAACAGTTCAGGAAAAAAAACTGGGACATCCCGCTGATTGTAATTCCAAATGAAACAGTTCAGGCAAAAGTTGGGAATAATGAATTCAATCAGAAGAGGTATTCAAATCCTCAAAATTCTCCACCAGAGTTGACAAAAGTCCTTAAAACAACAAAAAGATGTAAGAAGAAATGACTGCCATTCTCAATAATCCTTTAGCTTCTGAGCCATCTTCATTACTACCATCAGTGCAATTCCAAAATCTCTTGGAACCTGAATGCATAGTCTCAATTAACTGAACGTAGGGATGAAGAACATAACGAAGATTGGGTTGGTACAAATAAACTTTGAGCCTTTATCCTTTATTTCTTAAACCGTGAACCAGACCACATTACAACCCTCAAAAGACCTAATTGAAGCCAGGTTTCTTTTGAAAGCATACTACAACAAGGTTACGTAAACTGACTCCTATGATCTTTTGCGAATTATTTGTTTTGGTTTCATACCTTTGTTTTCATTTTAAAAGTACAAACCACTGTGTTTTAACCAATGATGCATTTTCTATACACCAATAACATCATTTCAAAAATGATTTTGGATTCAAAACTTTTGCATGAACTTTGCATTAAAATTACCATGTTTTAATAAATAATTTTTCTTGCAAACAAGTTTTTCTCATCAAGGAATTTCAAACAGCTGAGAAACTTGGTCAGTGATCTTATCAGGGGCAAGTATTCTTCCAGATCCAGTTGTGAATCAATTCAAGATTTGTTGCTCAGTGCGAGTTTTCTCAAAATTTGTTAGCTTGAAGAGCATTTTCAAGACTCACACTGGGGGATTCCTTTCCAACAGTCATCTCAAGAGCTGAAGCCATGATCAGCTTATCTCCAATAGTCACTTCAGAGCTGAAATCATGATCAGCTCATTTCCAACAACTTTTGACTGAAGCCATGATCAGTTTATCCTCAACAGTCAGCTAACGTGGGACAAATCCCCAAGCAGTTCTCCATGTCCTTCCTTAGAAGATCATCAGTTTAATACAGCTTACAAGTGTGACAAATTTGGATTCAGGACATTTTCTTTCTAAGCAATTTGGCAGGGTTCTCCGTGTTGAGGAATCAAACTTCCAATCTTACCTCCACAAAAGAGTCAAACTCCATTGTCGTAAACGTCAACATTACATGCATATATCATTCATATATCATGCATAACAAATTCATACATAATGCATAATAAGAGTGTTTCATCCTCAAATGCATTTTCCGAGGTCTTGTTGTAGTTGATATGTCACCTTGAGATCAAAGCCCAACTTACTCGGAACCTACCAAAGCAAACATCAGTTCAGCTGCCTCTTTTTCCATCCAAAGCCAGTATTAGATGTTGTGATCTTTTCTCTCGTCTAAATCCAGTATTAGACGTTGAGTTTTCCCTTCATTCAAAGCCAGTATTGAATGTCAAGATCTCTTTCACTCATTCAAAGCCAGTATTGGATGTTGTGATCTTTTCTCTCATCTAAAGCCAGTATTAGATGTTGAGATTTTCTTTCGTTCAAATCCAGTATTGAATGTCAAGATCTCTTTCACTCATTCAAAGCCAGTATTGGATGTTGTGATCTTTTCTCTCGTCTAAAGCCAGTATTAGACGTTGAGTTTTCCCCTAATTAAATGCCATTCTTGGATGTTGCCGCTTGCCTTCTCAGTTTATACCCCTCTTTTTCCAAGTATTAATGGTTACTCTTTGTCACCCTGACAGATATCCAGAAATATCTTGTTGTTTCCCTAGCGTGTCTTTCCATGTCATTCCATCTGAACTACCACAAGTTTCTAGTTTCGAATCTTTCCAGATTCACACAAAGTCTGTCTCATCTCATACATCATTCAAAAATATATATGTAAAAAAAAAGAGTCCATGCATTCATTCATAACATATGCTATCATCTCATCGCATCAGGGACAAAATTCAGGCCTGTTTGTATTTAATTACTTTCCGCATATCTGGCTAAAAGATAATTAAATAGGGGCAGCTGTTGTACCCTAAATTTTGCCCCTAACTTTTTCAGTCGCACTTTCATACCATATTTTATCATTCAGTCACAATCATTAATAAATAGCTTCAATCATCACATTTGCATCCTATCTTTAAGTTTGCTCTTGTGTTGTTGACTAACTTCTAATCAAAATACAAAAAAATATTTGTCTTTATCTTTGCATATTTGTGTTTTGTATGTACCGAGCCGAAGCATATGGAAAATAAGGTTTTCCGGTATTATTTCCCTAAAATCTCTATTTGCAAAGAAAAAAGAATTAAAAAATTTTCATTTTTTTCACTGTACAATCGATTGCTCCTAGAGTGCAACCGATTGCACAAAGTGAATTTTGCATAATTTTTGGAAAAATATACTGTGCAAAATCGATTTGCACTATAGTGCAATCGATTGCACATCGTGAAAATTTGAAAAAAAATCAGCATTTCAAGCTTGTCAAATTTTTGGCTCTAATTTTTGAATGAATTATCATTAATTCAAATTTTGGCTCCAAGAATCAATTACCAAATTACCACTAATCCCAATCCTAAACTCTATAAATAGAGCCCTCATTTCATTCAAATTTCAAGCTTTTGATAGCCAAATCCACCTTGCTAAAAAATCTCTCAATTCTCTCCATCTACCAAATTCACTCAAAGCTCCATTTTCAAAAAGTTAGTAAGCTTTGCATTGAAGCTTACTAATCTTTGAGCTAAACCTTCATCCAAAAACTTTTTCTTATCAATTCTCTACAGCTAAGCTTGGCAATTGATTCTTGTGGTTGAATTAAATCAAATTCTTGAAGTTGTGTTGATAATTCTCTAGATCTATCTTTGGTAAGTTGGATTTTCCATCTTTCAGAATGTGATCTCTTGGTGATCTTTGGGATTGATTTATTGAGCATTATTTTGTGATTCCAATGGTGTTATTTTCTCATAATTTGATGGAATTTTCGTGCTCAATTGGATCCATGATCATAAGGTATTTGATGGAATGTTTGAACAAGAATTTGGCCTTTTAAAATGTTGTTTTGCTGACTGTAACATCGTGCAATTGATTGCAGTAACAGTGCAATCGATTGCACAAAAGCAATTTCGTGCATATTTTTGAAAATTGTACTGTGTAAATTGATTTACACAGTAGTGAAATCGATTTACACAGGGACATAATGTTTTTTTGTTGCCTTGTTTTGGGGCAGCTTTGTTCCAAAATGCTTTTTCTACTCACTCCTTTTGATTGTTGGTTTGGATTGCAATTTTAAATGTCCAATTTCTCTTTAAACTCAATGGACTTTGTGATATAGATGAAGTTGGATAAATGTTCATCAATTAAAATCTAACTAAGAGTGCATTATTTAATTTATTTTTGGTGCTTTGGATTAATGATATGTTTAGTGCTTTAATCCATCTAGAGGAGTGGTTGAATTTAAAGATGAACGAATTTTGAAATGATGATCCAAATTAGCTTATCATTTCCCTCCCTCTTCATCTTATCCCTTTATTTTTTAATTGTGCTACATGTTAAGGGATAGTGATCTCTATATCATTTATCCAAACATGAAGTACATAGATTGCTATTGATCGGCCTCAAAATAGGTGCGACTTCTACATAACTCCACTTATGATTGCTTAACATAGCGCTAAATTTTGTCCCGATTCGGATAAGTGATCATTTGTGGCCCAAACTTATGATTGCAAGCTCAAGTATGTTAATTTGATCTCTTTGATCCAATAACCTTGAGATTCATTGCGTGGAGGCTTTGGTTCTACCAATCCTCTAATGGATCTACAACACCTTTGGTCAACGCGGATCACTTAAACATCGTTGATCGTTACATATTACTTTTGAGGAGTCCAAAATGGATGATATACTTGATAAAAAGTAAATTCAACTTGTTGTGTGGAGGCTTGGGTTCTACCAATCCTATAATGAGTTCCAAATGCAAGTTTCAAGATAGTAATCCAACTAACCACTAATTACTAACAATTGACTTTACTCTATGCTTTTATTTTTATGCTTTATGTACCATTTAATTTAAGCATTTACATTTCATGCCATTTTTATTTTGCTCACTTGAGCATTTATTCTTATGCCATTTTTATTTTGCTCACTTGAGCATTTACTTTTATGTCATTTTTATTTTGCTCACTTGAGCTTTTCTTTTCCTTTTAAAGACACTTAATAATCAACATGAACCATAAAATACATTAATGATACTTGGACTATTTGGTTACTATCCTTGGCATTATGGAGTGATAGACTTCTTGGACTTAGGATTAGAGACCTTGGCCTATGTTGGAGACCTTGTGACCTTAATCAATATTTTGTCAGGAGCTCTTGAGGTTTACCTCAAGACATTGGGTTTTTTGTTTGTTTTGTGTGCAGGTTATTGTGATTACATACTTTGTTTGTAATCTGGAATTCACCCGCATACAGTCGTTACTCTGCCTAATTTTTTCGAAGACTTAATACACTTGAAGTTTGGTCTTCTCCAGAGGTCTAGTATCTTTGCTTGCTTGGTTTCACTCTAAAGAATGGGAATTCTATCTTGGCTCATGATGTCAAGTATTGGCTTGTTATTGGTTAGACGGTTCTCTTCCTTAGCTTTTACCATATGCTTTAGGATAGTCCCTTCATCTCCTCACATCTCTAATTTCCAAAACCTTCTCATCTTCTTTCAAAATCTTCTTTGTTTTTAAAATCAAACCGCTTTCATAATAAACCTCGACCTTGTCAAGTGCCTTTTTCTTTTAAAAAACTTCTTTTCTTTAAACAAACATCAATACATTTAATCATACTTCGACATCTTTCAAAATTAACAAAAACACTTCAACTCAGTCAAACTCTTTTGTACGCTTGAGCACCTTTACCATTTCAAAACTTTTTTCAAGATGAGACATGATTCATTGATAGTCGAGCAACATTCTCCTATCCATATGGTTATAAAGGTGTCGACTTTTCCACTTGTGTACTAGAGGCGTTCTCAAACACTCACTCTTGCTGACGCACGATCCATCTTTATCACACCTTGTGGGCGTTAGTCGAGATTTCTCTCCTAACAATGACGACTTGTCTCCTTGTTTAAAATCAACCAACAGACAAGTGTTTTCTAGCCGAACTACGGTGCTCTGACTTTCCCATTGCACGAGGGAGTACATAGGCATTAAGTCTTACGACCCAAAGCGAGCAACAAAATTAATAAAAAAACTTTTCATTTTCTTTTGTTTACAAATAAACATTCATTCTTTTCCTTTAGCAATTAAACCTTTACATAACACTCCTTTTAAAAGAAACCAAACAAAGTGGATCCTACGGAGTACCGTAAATGCTTAGGGTGCTAATACCTTCCCTTTGCATAACCGACTCCCGTACCTCGATCTCTGATCTTTTTGGGTTTTGTTCACTTTTTTCCCAATTCCCTTTGGAAACAATAAAGTGCGGTGGCGACTTTATTGTGTTGAGTTAAGTCAATTGATGGCTTAATCTCAAATCTTTACCGCTACATTTCTATTTCATATCATCACTGTCGCAATTGAGCGCCAAGAAAAGTGTGCGAAAAATACCCAAGTGGAAAATATCTCACTTCACTACATATCGTAGAAGTATAATAGTTCGCATCACTACAAGGATTGACAAGAGTCTATCTTTTGAGAAAATTTTAAAGTAAAAATCCAACAATGGAAAAAATGGTTTGAATGAGATTGATTGACTTTTAGTCTTCTCACAAAAGTATCAAAGTATGATTAAGTTGATTAAAGTTTTATTTAAGAAAATATTTTTGAAAATGCATGGACCTAAGTCCAAGTTTATTGTGAAAGTGGTTCAAGTTTAAAAACAAGAAGAGTTTTCAAAGGAGGGAGAAGATTTTTGAAATTAAAGAAGGTGGGAGGAGATGAAGGGACTATCCCAAAGCATAAGATAAAAGTTAGGAAAAAGAACCATCTAACCAATAAGAAGCCAACACTTGACACAATAAGTCAATATAGAATTCCCATCCTTTGGATTGAAACCAAGAAATCAAAGACAATAAACCTCTTAAGAAAACCAAGCTTCAAATACATTAAGTCTTCACGAAAATTGGGCAGAGTAACAGCTGTATACAGATAAATGCCCAATTGCAGACAAAACATATAATCAGGATAACCCGCACACAAAGAAAACAAACTACCCAATGTCTTGGGATAAACCCCAAAAACTCCAGACTAAATAACAATAGAAGTCACCAAGGTCTCAAGGTTATCAAGGTCTCTAATCCTAAGTCTAAGAAGTCCATAGCTCAAAAATGCCAAGGATAGTAACCAAATAGTCCAAGTAACATTAAAGTTTTTTATGGTTGAAGTTGATTATTAGGTATCTTCAAAAATAAATGAAAAGCTCAAGTGAGCAAAATAAAAATGACATAAAGATAAATGCTCAAATGAGCAAAGATGAAAATAACATGAAATGAAGATGCTGAAATAAATGTGCTTAAACTAAAAAGCATAAAGTAAAAGCATAAAATAAAGTCAATTGTTAGAAATTAGAGGTTAGTTGAATGATCATCTTGAAACTTGCTTTTGAAAACTAATTAGAAGATTGATAAAATCAAAGCCTCTCAACAACAAGTTTCATTTGTTTTTTGTCAAGTATATCATTCATTTCAAAATCTCAAGGCAACAATAAATGATCAATGATGTTTAAATGATTCACTTAGTTCAAAAATTTTATGAAGATTCATTAGAGGATTGATAAGATCAAAGCCTCCTAACAATGAACCTTAAAGTTATTGGGTCAAAGGTTTCAAATTAAATATGCTTGGGCTTGCAAACATAGGTTTGGGCCACGAATGATCATTTCTCGATTCGGGATAAAATTTAGCGCTATGTTAAGCAATCATAAGTGGACTTATATAGAAGTCGCACCTATTTTAAGGTCGGTCAATAGCAATCTATGTACCATATGTTTAGAGAGATGATATATAAATCATCCCTTACTAACATATAATGCAAGTAAGAAAGGGATAAGATGAAGAGGGAAGGGATGTAAGGTATGAAATTAGGGTTTCAAATATCATCAACATCATTCTTCTATTTGGTGTATTTGGTTTCTCAACCTATCAACACCCAAGATCTAATGAGGTTGAAGAATTTGTCACAAATAATGCTTAAGTCAGAATCAAATAAAATAATAAAAATAAAATTCAATAAAATAATATTTAAAAAGTTAATTAAAAGGAAAATAAATGGTAAAAATACACAAGGTATATTAAAACACTAAATAAAAATCCTAAAAAAAGTCAGAGGTCAAATATGATTTAATAAAGGTTGACAATTTTTTTATAGAATTTTTTAAAGTTAGAAACTATTTTTTTAAAATAAAAGAAATAGGTAAAACAAACTAAAAATGGTGAAAAATATTAAAATCAGAAATAAAAATAAAACAAGCTTATCAAAAAATTGCCAAAAAGGCCAAAGGACCTTTCCATAATTTTTCAGAATTTTAAAATTAAGAAAAATATTTTTTTAATTAATTTAAACAATTCAATTAAAGGGAAAAATTATAAAAAATATCAAATCATAAAATAAAACTGTGAAAAAATAAAAATCAGAAAGAGAAAAATCCAAAGTATTTTAAAGAATTTTTTCAGTCAGAAATGAGTTTTTTATGAATTTTCGAAGTTTAAATTAATTAAAATATAAAATCAGAAAATAAAAATAAAACCAAAAAGATGTAGACCATTGGATCAATGTCAAAACGCGTTAGTAATCAAATCCAAAGGATCTGGCGCGTTGTGCATGAAATGAACATTAGTGAATAAACCACCGCATCATTTATTTAAATCAAATTTTGAAAAAAACAAGTGGCGCTTTGTTATTGGCTGAGAGATGACACGTTGATCATCTTCAACCTCCAACCATGCAAATTACAGGTCTCTCAAACTGTAAAATCAAGAGCTCAGTACTTGAGCATGCACACGTGGTAGGGAATACTGTATGCGTTGTCTTGGCAGAGCACCCCGACTATTTATGTGCCTTAGCTGTAATATTGTTTCAGTTTTTCAGCACTCCAAGGTCGAACAAGCTGTTCCCCGTGTAAGTTTTCTAAGTAGTAGGCCCCACTTCCCGTTTTTGCTCGGACACGATAGGTGCCTTCCCATTTTGTGGCGAGCTTGCTCTCACGAGAATCTTTGTGATTTCTATTTAGGACTAAGTTGTCGACTTTGAATTTGCATCGTATGACCTTGGCGTCATATCATATGGCGATTTTTGTTTGAAAGAGGCTTCTCATAAGGCAGCCCTATTCGGACTTCTTCGACAAGATCGAGTTCTTCCCTTAATGTTTTGTCGTTTGTTGTACCCCAAAATTTGCCCTCCCATATTCTTCAAGATTTGCCAAGATCATGCTTCAAAATCTCTCAAAGGTTGCACAGTTCAAGGGCCTCCTAACAGTAAAAAATTAGGGTTTTGGTTCTGGCAAAGAAATTGAAGTTTTCAAGGGTCCAAACAAGTCCTACATGCCTACAAACATTGTCAAGCATCCTCATGTCAAGTTTTAAGACTTACAGCACAAAATTGCACAGTCAAAAACCCTAATTGCTCAACAGTCAACTGCAGGGGCAAAATGGTCATTTGATAGTCAAAAGTCCAAATTTTTGGTCAACATCTTATTTTGAAACCAAAAACATCATTTGATCAATGCTTGATCATTATTTTCAAGGTATGTCTCAAAAAGTCTCAAGATGCAAAAGTTTCTATATTTGGACAGTTGAAAAAGTCAACTGTAACTTGACCAAGGCATAACTTCCACATGGTTCATCAGAAAAATTCCATCCAAAGCTCATTTTGAAGAGAATGACATTTCCTACAACTCATCTTCACACTTCAAGTCCAAGAAATGCTCTCACAAAAAGTTATCAATCTCAACATTATAGGTCATTTTCAAAAGTCAACAAAAAGGGACTTTAAGTCAAAGACCATAACTTGAGATTGGTAAATCAAAATGACATGGGACCAAAGGCATTGGTTAGAGGACTTCAAGACCTTTCCAAAATGTCCAAGAACATGATCAAAGCTTACAAATTGAGCAAGATATGCCTTGTGGAAGTTAGGAAATTTTTGGGAATTTTGAAAAGTCAACTTTGCTTCAAATGCCTCAAAATTGCTAATGGGCCTCAATTTCTTCCAAGAATCATCACCCAAAAGCTATGCACGACTCATTGACCCAAAGGGGAGTTATTTTCCTATTTTTAATTAATTAATTGAATATTTAATCTATTTAATTCATTTAATTAAAATTAATTATAAGAAAAATACTAATCCATGCTTTTCAAATCTTTTTGTGCATAGAATTCACTCAAGATTTCGTGCACTATTCAATAAGGAAAGAATCAAGGTGATTTGCAATGATTGGCATGTTCTTCACATGAAAAAGATTGAAAAAAGATACCATTAAAATCAAATATTGAAACATTGATTGCAAAGGTTTATGGACTTGGATTTCTACCCTAATTCATTCCATATACATACACAAACCTAAACCTAATCAAGAGAACAGGCAAGCTGCGCTCAGAATCAAAAACAAACTTTGCATTTTTCACCAAAAATTTCAAAACTGATTTCATAGCTAGGGTGGGTTTCAAGGCAAAAGAACGATTCCAAAGGCTTGCTGGGATAACTAGGAAGCTTTCTCAATCAAAATCACATCCCCACACGCAGAGAAACGGTAGCACGAAGTCGCCCTGTTCATGAACATTTGCATATTCGTATTTTGATTTGCACGCATTTTTCATACATTCTAATGATTGTTTTACACTAATATGGACTCACTGAAGCTTATGGTACCATGGAATTGAACTAATCATGCCTGTAGCGAAATATGCCATGGATGTTTTCTAGGTTTTCATAAGCTCGAAATTGGGGTTTCTTTCCCATGGAAAAATTGGCCGTCCTAACCTACACCATTGGAATCAGAAGCTTCATACGAACTAATTCCATGCATCGCGCTCAATTTATGATAAACGGTGTTCTATTCGCTATTTTTGTATGTGTCATTTAGTGGGGGTTTAAAACCCTCGCTATCCATGTTTTATTTGCAGGAAACATGAAGAAGAAGGAGGACGTGTCCCCTGATAATAGGCACGTTTGAATTTTCGCGCGATGGACATCACTAAGCGTTGTGTCGTGTTATGTTATTCGCTGGCCAATTCCAATACAACATGCGCGCGTAGCTCAGATGGCTGGATGTGTAATGGGTAAACGCTGGGACCTGGGTTCGATTCCCAGGTCCCCTTGCATATTTCTTAATTTTTTCTTTAACTTATTCCTGTGCAGCGTACCTTTCAGTGATCTACCATGCACTCAACACCTTGGCGCGCCACATGGCTTCAGAGACCAATCTAATGGCCAGATCACGCAGATCACCATACCCACTAGTCAACCATGCACACGTGAACGCTGAAAGTCAAACAGGCCAAGCTTCTATTGGGCCAAATTACTTCAGTCATACCTCCAATTTGGGTCAACACCCCCATCTGTTTGCATTTTCTTCTCTTCCTTTTTCTTTTCTTTCATTTATTTTAATTATATTAATTGTTTATTTAATTTCACAAATTAATTTTTTATAACATAAAAATACAAAAAAAAATCAGAAACTATAAAAAAATAAAAATATGTTCATTTATTTTTTAATCAATATTTTGTAAATAAAATTCTAATAACTAATTAGTTTAATTTTAGGTTTAATTCTAATTTTTTTCTTAAATAAACTAAAAAATGTAGAAATTAGGGTTTTTATACTTTTATTCTTTTTTCCTTTTTCACCATTATTAATTATTAATTATTTTTGTAAATAAATATGCCATGTAAATAATTAATGTAAATTAGGTCAAACTTGAATTTATTTCTTTAATAATTAAAAATGTTTAGAATTAGGGTCTTAATTCCATTTAATTTCCTCTAATTTCATAAATACAAAAAAACATAAAAAAATAAGTCCTTTCCTTTATTTAATTTGATTAATTTAATAATTTCGATTTAATTTCCTCAAAGGGTCCAACGCCCTCGCACCTTCGAATATAATTTTCTCTTCGCGCGTTTATTTTATTTTTCTTTGTGAAATTTATGTACTTGCCCCAAAGCCTTGTAATAGATTAATTAGATATTTACTTTCTGCATTTTACTTATTCAAATCGGGTCTTGGTTTAATTTGGCGATGTAGACCCGCGCCTTTGTAATAGCGTAGGACTTTTATCTTCCCGCACCTTTTAACTGTTAATAACCACATGAAAGAATGAATGCCAAAAATAAAAACAAAGCGTAGATCACCAATGCATGACAAGATAAACATAATTGAAAATGACACACAATTCACACACCACCCCTAGGGTACGTCTCACTGTTGCCTTGCCCCTCAAAACGTGGTCGTCGAGTAGAGGACGTTTTAGTAAGTCCTCATGTCCATGAACATGGCATGGGGGTAGCTTCTAAGGTGTCTTCCTATTGCTCTAGTGACCACACTGTCCCTAATACTCGAATTGACCCGAACACCTCCAACGATGGTGCTACCTACCTCTCAATGGTGGGATGGCACTATCTTAAGGACATTTACACAGACTAATTCCTTAGGGTAGGTAGATGACTCGTAGATACTTGCTCTAATTCAAAGCAAATCAAAAACTTCTTTTCACACCGACACTTTGCAAAAAGCTTTCAAAAACAACTTTTCAAACACTCTTGAGGACTGATACAAGAGTCGAACTGAAATTTTAAACGAAACTTTTTTAAACCCACAGTTGAAAAGCAAACAAACAATTTTGAAAACACAAATGAGCAAGTATCTAAGAGCCAGTGGATAACCACGGATAGAAAGGGTGCTAACACCTTCCCTTTCTATAAATCTACCTCCCGAACCGAGAACTTATCTCAATAAGGAATTTTTCTGTGCTTTTGTCCTTTCCATGTTGGAGAAAATAAAAGACGATGGCGACTCTTGCTTCCGCGACATTTCGCGAACCAGCGTTAAACAGTCAGTTCCAGATCCACCGATCACAGAACTGGCGACTCTGCTGGGGAATTCTTATAAAATAAGGTGTACCTTAGGATAGTTCATAACTGTGTTTTCAATTGTTTTGACTTGTTTGCTTTAAAATTATGGGTTGCATCAGAGTTACATAGATCCTAACTCGGATCTGGGGATACCCTGTTTAGGTAGCATAAGCTGTGAGGGACCTGTATGGCGTAGACCGACACGGGTGAAGCAGTGGCTACGTTGGTGTGGCACTTTGGTCTGTACCGATATCCCTTGTGTTGCAATGAGGAGAATATGGGTCTTCTGAGGAGTCATTAAGCACCAACAGACCTTAGAACCTTAAATGACACAACTTGGCCAATAGAATAGTAGCAGTATGCTACGCCCATTGAGGCTAAACTCTCGTGATGGTTCTGGCCGCAAGAAAAGATTGCGATGCTGGAGTTATGACCGATTAAGGGTAGTCAATGATATTGGGATCCTCTAAGAACCCGGTTACTTTTGATAGGAGAGGTATGAACCAACAAACTGAAAGAGGGTAATACCTAGACCTCATGCTGGCCTAAACTTTAAGGGCTTGTCTTGTGTGACTTGTGTGCCTTACCGTGTTTGCCTTTGTAAATATTTGTGGTGTGCTTTATCATAACATCATAACATCATGAGCATTGCATGCATCCTGCATAAGGACTGACTATTTCAAAGACAAGAGGGTTTCACCTTTGCTCTGTTTTGTAGGATATCACGATGCCTATGCGAAGGAACACTATCCGGTTCAACTTTGTTCACCCACCTGAGTTACTTGAAGAGTTGGTTAGCAGAATTCCAAACACAACTTCCTTCATCCAGAGGCATGGTTCTCTTCTCAGTTTAGTCACTGCAAAGCGGGATCAACAGTTGATGAGTGTCCTGACCCAGTTCTATGACCCTCTGTACCAGTGCTTCACCTTTCAAGACTTCCAGCTGGTCCCTACCCTGGAAGAGTTCTCTGATTTGCTTGGTATCCCTATCTTGGATCAGACTCCCTTCACTGGTTGGGAAAAGACTCTTAGGCTTGAGGAGGTTGCTGCAGCTCTTCCCTTGACACATCAAGAAGTAATGGACAACTGGGTGACTAGAAGCGGAGTTAAGGGTTTCTTGGCCAAGTTTCTGATTGGTAAAGCTAACAGTTTCTGGAATGACTTGGACTTTAGGGCATATGAAGACATCTTGGCTCTCTTAATCTATGGGCTAGTCTTGTTTCCTAATCCTGACAACTTCATCAACGTCACTGCCATAAGGATCTTTATGTCTCAGAACCCTGTGCCCACTCTCTTGGGTGACATCCTGCAACAACTTTATGCTCGTACGGCCCGAAGACGAGGAACTCTGTGGTGTTGTATCCCTTTGTTGGTGAGGTGGCTTATTTCGCACCTCCCTAAGTTCGTACTGAAGAACCAAGAAGGAAGAGGTTGGGCTCATAGGTTAATGTCCCTCACTGATAAGGACGTCATTTGGACTTTCAGAGGTTTGGATGAGATTGCTGTTATTGATCGTTGCGGAGAATACCCAAATGTTCCTTTGATTGGTACTCAAGGAGGAATCTCTTACAATCCATGTCTAGCGCTCCGTCAGTTTGGAAGAGCCAAAAGAGCAGGGCCTCATGAGATGTTGGTGCCTCACATCAGTTTTGAGTTTCAGGTGGATAGTGACGAGCTGCGTCGTAGGTTCATCAAGGCTTGGGACAGAGTTCATAAAGCTGACCCACAAGAGTTGGGGCCAAAGACTTCTCTACCTATGGAAGCCTACTATAAATGGGTTCGCATCCATGCTCAGAAGTTAGGTATGCCATACGAAGCTGTCAGACCCGTCATTCTTGAGTATCCTGACAAAGATGGGGCTCTTCCAACTGTCCTCCCTCCTCAGATACCTACTGATTATGAGACATTAAAGAGGTCTTGGTCGCAACTGCGAGAAGAACGGGATTCGTATCGGGAAAAATTCAATGAGCAGGAATTGAAGATCCAGAAGCTGACAAAGCAGTTGGAGAATGAGCGAGCTCTGAATGACTACATCCGTACTGAGAAGAGGAGACCCCGGGATCAATAAGGAGCTCTGGATGTTCTTTTACAGTTTTATTTCCCTTTTCAATATTTCCCTTTTATGTAACGCCTAAGGGCAATCTGTTGAACAATTTAAGTTTCAAAGTTGAATCTAATGAAGTGTGTTCCTTTTTGTTTACGAAGTTGATTCCCGATTGTCTTTGAAAACATAAATCATACGCATTCCATTCATCATGTGCATAACAGGTATTCTTCTTTTTAGGTTGCTTACTGTTCTTCGCTGTTTATCTCAGCATCATGAACCCTGACTCATCATCAACCGAGATGTCTATCAAGGCCCTTCAGGCGCAGAACGCGCAATTTCAGGAGCTGATCATGGGTTTGGCTCAAGGCCAAGAAGAGCTGAAGGCTTTACTCCTGAAGAAGGAGAAGAAGAAGAAGAGAACTGTTCTTTTCAACCCGGGCCGGAGGTTTGGTAACACTCTGCAGAATGAGGAGGCTGGTTCTTCTGTAGGCAAAGACAGTCCCCAGGGGGGAAAGGCTCTAAGTCCAGTAGTCTCTGACAACGAGACTGATTTTAATGAGGAACAGTATCCTCCTGCTGAAGACCGGTACAAGCAGTTGGAAGACAGACTGAATGCCATGGAGATCCAACAAGTGCCTGGGCTGGATTTCGGAGACTTGGGCTTATCTACTGGTGTGATCATTCCTCACAAGTTTAAGGCACCATCTTTCACCAAGTATGACGGGGCATCTTGTCCCAAGCTACACCTCAGATCTTATGTGCGGAAGATTCAACCGTACACAGTGGACAAGAATTTGTGGATCCACTTCTTCCAGGAGAGTCTTTCAGGGACTCATCTCGAATGGTTCTATCAGCTGGATGGGACCAAAGTTCGTAACTGGGAGGAGTTGGCTACTGCTTTTTACAAGCAGTATCAATATAATTCCGACCTTGCTCCTACACGTACCCAACTCCAGGGTATGTCGCTAGGATCAAGCGAAGGCTTTAAAGAGTATGCGCAGAAGTGGAGGGATCTGGCTGGCAGGGTGCAGCCTCCGTTAACTGACTGTGAGCTGGTAGATATGTTCTTAGGGACCCTCTCCGGGCCGTTTTTTAATCATCTTATCGGTAATTCGTCTCCAGGGTTTACTGATCTTATTCTGACTGGGGAAAGGATAGAGGCTGGAATGAAGTCCGGTAAGATTTAGAAGGGTGCATCCTCAAGTTCTGAGAAGAAACCCTTTAAGAAGGAGGCCAGTTCTGTATATGGGCCTAGAAGACATGATAAACCTGAGCGCCGCCAATCTGTCAACGCGGTAATGATTGCTAAGCCTACTGTCGCTCCTCGGCAAACCAATCCACAAAGGGATGAGAGACCCAGAAGAGAGTTTACTCGGCTGAGTATGACCTTGTCGCAAATCTTGCCGCAGTTGCTATCCACCAACTTGGTGACTGTCAGGGAGGCCCCGAAGGTTGTAAACACTGCCTCTCCCAAGTATAATCCGAATGCCCGTTGTGCTTATCACTCCGATAGCCCGGGGCATTCTACTGATGACTGCTGGGCCTTAAGGAATAAGGTGCAAGACCTTATTGATGCGAAAGAGATACAATTTGAGGCGCCTGAGAGGCCAAATGTGGTGACTGCTCCTATGCCCCAGCATGGAGTGAATGCCGTTGATGAAGATGTGTATTCCGTTTCTGTGAATGATGTAGCTACTCCTCTGATGATTGTTAATAGGAACCTACTGCTGGCCGGTTTATTTCCGGGTTGTAGCGAAGGTTGCCTTTTCTGTGCTGTTTCCCTTTCTGGTTGTCCGTTGCTGAAGTTAGGCATCCAAGGCCTGATGGATAGCAAGGAGATTCTCTTCAAGAAGACCGTTGTTCCGTTTGTTCCTGTGGAAGATGTATCTGTTGTTACAATTTTCAATAATCCAATCAAGGCTCCCCCGAGGAAGCCAGTTAAAATCATGACTGTCGCACCCATTGTTATTACTGTTCCGGGGCCTTTCCCCTATGAATCTGATAAGGCTGTCCCATGGCACTATGGGGCAGATGTATATGTACATGGTATAAAGCAAAAGTTCAACACTGGAACCAGCATCAGCAATATCACTGGTCCAGCCAAAGTTACCCGCAGTGGCAGGCTCTTCTCGCCTGACATTGCACCACCAGCTATTCGAAGACCTCTCGTTATAACACCTGCAAGTGCACCTGTTCCCATTTCTGATCAAATTGCTTCCCCTGCTGCCGAGTCATCTAATGCTCGGGGCAAAGGGATTGAAGATGAGGCTGCCCGGATGGAGGCGCCAAAGTCTGTGAATGTTGAAGCCTCCCAGCAAGAGATGGAGGAAATTCTTAAAATAATCAAGAAGAGTGACTTTAATGTTGTTGAACAGCTGGGGCATACCCCCTCCAAGATCTCTATGCTCTCCTTGCTGCTGTGCTCAGAGGCCCATGCTAAGGCCCTGATTTCATTTCTCAAGACGGCTCATGTGCCACAGGAGACATCTGCAGACCAGTTTACTGATTGCGTAGCCAATTTGACAGCTGACAATGGTTTGGGTTTCTCGGATGCTGACCTTAATGCTAAGGGAAAGAACCACAATGATGCCCTGCATGTCTCTATTGAATGCATGGGCACTACTCTTGCGCACGTGTTGGTGGACACCGGTTCTTCCCTGAATGTGTTACCCAAAAAGGCCTTAGACCGGTTGGATTGTGAGGGCCTAGAGCTGAAACCTAGCAACATCATTGTCAGAGCCTTTGACGGTTCTAAAAGGATGGTTCATGGAGAGGTAGACATTCCTATTCGTGTGGGTTCTCAAGTATTCGACTCAACTTTCTATGTGATGGATATCCGTCCATCTTATTCCTGTTTACTGGGTCGACCTTGGATTCACAAAGTTGGGGCAGTGACCTCTACCCTACACCAGAAGCTCAAGTACCCTGTCAGAGGGAAGATTGTCACTGTGCAGGGAGAGGAGGAGTATATGGTTAGTCACTTGAATTCCTTCCGATATATTGAGATGGACGGGGAGTTTATTGAAACCCCCTTTCAGCATTTTGAAGAGGTACCTCCAACATTGGCAGCAGCAGAAACAGTGGTTGAAGAGGACTTTCCCTTGAAGATGGCTTCCTTAAAGGACGCCCGGGCTGTAATCAAGAAAGGTGAATGTGCTAACTGGGGCAGGCTCCCTGATTTTACACCAAAAACTGACAAGTTTGGACTGGGTTTTACTGCAGAGGCTCAGAAGGCTGTGCGCAAAGCTAGAACCAGAAGACCTCTTGTGCTCATCACCAATCCAGGAGTGAATGCTGTTGGGGACGAAGATGAAGTGGAAGAGTCAGAGTTTGATAGCTGGATTTACCCGACGACTGATGGTGGATTGACCAATTGGACTGCTAAAGATCATACTCCTGTTACTTTTGTTACGCAGTAATAAACTCCTTTGTTTTGTTATTTGTAATAAACAATGAATTAAAACTCTATGGCCCGGTGGCTTACCCGGGGCACCGTGGCTTCATTTGTGAGGGCATATTAATTGTCATTTCATATATCATGAATAAAAACCTTGGACGTTTTCTCGCATTTCAAATCTTATGCTCCTTTTCTTTCTTTCCTTTCTTTATATATTGCAAAACAACTGTATTTACACACACTCACTCATACAGGTTTCAATCCACTCTGGATCTCACTGGTAACGACTCTGCTACTGCCAGTTATGACTTCGAAAATCCGATCAACTTAGCCGAAGACGAAGGTGAAGATGATTGCAAAGTGCCTGGCGAGCTTGCAAGACTGTTACAACAAGAAGAGAGGGCAATTCAACCACATGAAGAGCCGGTGGAAACGATAAATCTGGGTACTGAGGCAGACAGAAAGGAGGTCAAGATTGGTGCCAACCTAGAGCTCAGCGTGAAGCAACGGTTGACTCAGATGTTACATGATTATATGGAGATCTTTGCCTGGTCCTACGAAGACATGCCCGGGTTGGATACCGACATTGTGGTCCATCACTTGCCTACCAAGGGAGACTGCCCTCCGGTTAAGCAAAAGGTCTGCCGTATGCGTCTAGAGATGTCTGAGAAGATCAAAGCCGAGGTTATGAAACAGTTTGACGCCGGGTTTCTTGCAGTGACTTCTTACCCTCAGTGGGTTGCTAATGTGGTGCCAGTACCAAAGAAAGATGGAAAGGTTAGCATGTGTGTCGATTACAGGGATCTGAATAGGGCCAGCCCCAAAGATAATTTCCCTCTACCTCACATTGATGTTCTGGTTGACAATACTGCTCAACACAAAGTGTTCTCTTTCATGGACGGCTTTTCAGGTTATAATCAGATCAAGATGGCTCCTGAAGACATGGAAAAGACTACTTTCGTTACTCAATGGGGCATCTTCTGCTACAAGGTCATGCCATTCGGATTGAAAAATGCTGGGGCAACCTACCAACGTGCCATGGTTGCTTTATTTCATGACATGATCCATCATGAGATTGAAGTGTATGTCGACGACATGATTGCAAGGTCCCAAACTGAGGAAGAACACCTTGACCATCTGCAGAAATTGTTTGACCGTCTGAAGTTGTACAAGCTAAGGTTGAACCCGAACAAGTGCACCTTCGGGGTAAGATCTGGAAAGTTGCTAGGCTTCGTCGTGAGTGATAAGGGTATTCAAGTGGACCCTGCCAAGGTTAAAGCTATTCAAGAGATGCCAGTTCCTAAGACAGAGAGAGAAGTCAGAGGTTTTCTAGGACGTCTGAATTACATTGCTCGATTCATCTCGCACCTAACTGCTACCTGTGAGCTAATCTTCAAGCTGCTGAAGAAAGATCAGGTAGTACGTTGGAACGATGAATGTCAGGCCGCTTTTGACAGAATCAAGGAGTATCTCCAAGAACCACCCATTCTTATGCCACCGGTTGAGGGGAGACCTATGATACTATACCTGACAGTACTTGACAACTCAATGGGGTGTGTGCTGGGGAAGCATGACGAGTCTGGCTGAAAAGAGCATGCTATTTATTACCTTAGCAAAAAGTTTACCGACTGTGAGACCCGATACTCACTGCTTGAGAAAACTTGCCGCGCTTTGGTATGGGCTGCTCGCCGGCTGAGACAGTATATGCTGACTCACACTACCTTGTTGATTTCAAAGATGGATCCTATAAAGTACATATTTGAAAAGCCTGCTCTGTCCGGGAGAATAGCAAGATGGCAGATGATCTTGACGGAATACGACATCCAGTACACGACCCAGAAAGCTATCAAAGGAAGTGTATTGGCAGACCACTTGGCACATCAGGCAGTAGACGACTATCAGTCAATGAACTTCGAGTTTCCAGACGAGAGTATCATGATAGTGACTGATTGTGAAGTACCTGGACCGGATGAAGGACCTGAGGAAGGATCCCGATGGTCTATGCACTTTGACGGAGCCTCCAACGCTTTGGGTAACGGCATCGGTGCTGTGATCATATCCCCTCTAGGCACTCATACTCCACTCACTGCCCGACTATGCTTCAACTGCACCAACAACATGGCGGAGTATGAGGCATGCATCATGGGTCTTCAAGCTGCGATCGACCTAAGGATCAAGTATCTGAGTGTCTTCGGAGATTCCGCTCTCGTGATCAATCAGATCAAAGGAGAGTGGGATACGAAACATCCGAATCTTATTCCTTACAGAGAATGTGTGTTGACCTTGATCCCCCACTTCACAGAGATAACCTTTGAACATTTCCCGAGAGAGGAGAATCAGTTGGCGGACGCGTTAGCTACGATGTCTTCCATGTTCAAAGTCAAATGGGACAACGAGGCTCCCTGGATCATCATCTGGAAACTGGACGAACCGGCATACTGTTGCGATCTTGAGACTGAGTTGGTGACTGAGAAACCTTGGTACCATGAGGTGAGGAGATATTTGGAAGCTCAGGAGTATCCTGAAGGGGCATCTGTCAACGATAAGAAGTTTCTGAGAAGGTTCGCAGCGAAGTTCTTCCTTAGCAACGACATCCTGTACAAGCGAAACCATGATTCGACCTTACTGCGTTGTGTGGATAAGACTGAAGCATAAAGGATCATGGCAGAGCTACACGAAGGTACCTTCGGAACACATTCCAGTGGATACACTATGGAAAAGAAAATCCTTCGGGTAGGGTATTTCTGGTCCACAATGGAAGCCGACTGTTACCAACATTCTCGGACATGCCATAAATGCTAGATATACGCAGACAAGGTGCACGTTCCCCCAGTTCCTCTAAATGTCCTGACTGCACCTTGGCCTTTTGCAATGTGGGGCATAGATATGATCAGTGAGATTAAACCTACAACGTCCAATGGGCATCGCTTCATTCTGGTGGCGATTGATTACTTCACGAATTGGGTTGAAGCAGCTTCCTACGCCACTGTAACCAAGAATGTTGTGGCACGATTCATTCGGCATAACCTAATCTGTCGGTACGGCGTCCCAGAAAGGATCATTATAGACAACGGTACCAATCTTAATAACAAGATGATCACTGAGCTCTGCGAGCAGTTTAAGATACAGCACCACAACTCTTCTCCTTACCGGCCGAAGATGAATGGGGCTGTAGAAGCAGCGAATAAGAATATCAAGAAAATTGTGCAGAAGATGACAGTGACTTATAAAGATTGGCACGAGATGTTACCATTCGCTCTTCATGGGTACCGTACCTCAGCAAGGACGTCAACCGGGGCAACTCCTTTCTCCTTGGTCTACGGTATGAAGGCAGTCTTACCGATCTAAGTGCAGATACCCTCTCTCCGGATAATGAAGGATGCAGATCTGAGCGAAGATGATTGGATCCAGACACGGCTTGATCAATTAAACCTGATTGACGAAAAGAGACTTTCTGCTATTTGTCATGGTCAAACGTACCAAAAAAGGATGATCAGGGCATTTAACAAGAAGGTCAGACCACAAGAATATCAAGTTGGGGATCTGGTAATCAAGCGCATCATCCTTCCTCAGAGTGATCCAAGGGGCAAGTGGACCCCTACGTACGAAGGGCCATTTGTGGTTAAACATGTGTTCTTAGGAGGAGCCATGATTCTGACCACTATGGATGGTGACGACCTTCCTCACCCCGCCAATGCAGACATAGTAAAAAGATACTACGCATGAAAAAAAGACCCGCTAGGTTGACATACCTAGGCAAAAATTAGGGCTTCCCGGCGAACCAAAAGGGTTCGGGCAAAATGAAGGGATGAAATGAAAAAAATCTGTACACCCGGCAAGTCGAAAAACTGAAAAGGCGGCTTGGGCAAAAATGGGTATCCCGGTGGACTGAAAACCCGAAAGGGCGGTCCAGGCAAAAGTTAGGGATAAAGCGTAATACTATGTCTCATTGGATCACCTTGCATCCAGAATCTGGTATCAGCATCAAGTTCAGACGGCATCGATCAATCAGCTTCATCTTCAGCTAGGTCATCAAGTGATGAGACGCTCGAAGATATAAAGGCGATAGCAGAGTTGGAACCCAGTGGGATTGTTATTTTCACACAACTGTTTTATTTTCCCTTTGTACAAATTGTATAAACTCTTTTATTCGGCGGTGTCCTCTTACTAGGACGACAACCTCTTGTATATAAACGCCTATTTACAGGCAAACTCAAAATCAATAACAAATTCACTTTTCAGCTACAAATTGCCTTTTGTTTTTTCCTTTTTCTGTTTTATTTTGCGAAGAACGTCCAAGGTTCAATTTGTGATATATGCATTGACACTACTTGCTAACTCATAAATATTTCACTACTACGGAAAAGGGCTTTTAAAGCGCTTATTTTGGCCTTTAAAAGCGCTTAAAAGCGCTTTAATAGCTGGCGCTGGCGTAGGTAACAAAAGCGCTTCTAAATACGCTCTGGTAGACCCCCCCTTTAAGAGCGCTTTCCTGGAAAAAGCGCTCTGGTAGGACCCCCTATAAGAGCGCTTTCCTGGAAAAAGCGCTCTGGTAGACCCCCCTTTAAGAGCGCTTTTCCCAGAAAGCGCTGCCAAAGACCAGTAAAAAAGCATAAAAAATTAAAAAAAAACGCAGCATACAAAAGCGCTTTTGGAAAAGCGCTCTGGTAGGCCCCCCTATGAGAGCGCTTTTTCTGGAAAAAGCGCTCTGATAGGCCCCCCTATAAGAGCGCTTTTCCAAAAGCGCTTTTGTATGCTGCGTTTTTTTTTAATTTTTTATGCTTTTTTACTGGTCTTTGGCAGCGCTTTTACTAAGAAGCGCTTTAGTAGGTGGACCTTTAAGAGCGCTTTTTAAAAGCGCTGTCGTTTCTAAATGAGGTATTTTTATGTGCAGCCTATAATTTAATCCTCCCAGTCGACCTGTAATGTTTTCGACCTGTAATATTTTCGACCTGTAATATATTTTTGACCTGTAATATATTTTCGACGCTATTATTTCAGCCATCAGTAAGACAATATATATACTAATATAATACCATTATAATATCCAAAATTATATATATACATCATTACATCAATAATATTATAGTTCAAATCGACACAAATCGTACATGAAAAATTGCTTAATATAATATTGACACAAATCTTCTTTAATTTCTTCCAACTTAAGCTTCGGGTACCCAGCAGCACGGAATTCGTCAAGGTACTACAAAACAAAAACATAATATAAATGATATATTTAGTTAAATGTAATAAATTATATGAAATTATCTTAAGTTATAAATTCATACCGTGAGCGGAATCTCTAATTGATTCGCCTGAAGGATTTCTTTCATGAACCTCAAAACAAAGTATCCGCAATCATGACTGTTTCGCTGTTGCGGACACTACATAATAAAACAAATAAGATTCTATAGTTGTCTTGTTTTACCAAGTAGCATAAATATTATAAGCAAAATTGTGAAAAGTAATGTACCTGCACTTGGATCCAAGTGATGTTGTTTGATTTAGTCCGGGATACCTGTGCGTCCCGTTGACTACGGAACACTTGTATTGATCTAATTATTAAATATATAAAAGCATATGTTTAGATCAATCCCACAAATAAGAAAATATATAAATATACACGAATATATATTTAGAACGATCCCACTTACAAATCAACGATTTCCTTCATAGCCGGATAATTGGTCCATTCACCATTTACCGAATTCAGATAATACACGACTTCTCTTATCGGGTTGATAGCAAGCAGCAACCAGTGTGCTCTATAAATTAAAACAATAGGTTATATGAAAATTTTGCTATACACAAAAGAAACAGAGATTAGATGAACCAAGAATGAGAAACTAACCCTACTGGTCGGGTATTATACGCCCAAAGATGCAGACTTTCTGTATTGCCGGTGGACATGAATCTATCTACTAAGCGTTGTCTAACTGATTCCGGTTCCGAAGCAATTGTCATTCCGCTGCAATGGGCGGAAGACACGAAACGGAATCTGTTAGACAATGCAGTCCCGCGCAACACTCTGTCATACAACAACCTTAAATAAAAACATAATAAACATTAGATTATTTTCATTGAAATGTGTAAATAAATTATATTGTGGGACTAATTAAATAATATATCGGATGAGTGAATATTACCGGATGTATGAGTGCATATTACTGACGCCTTGTTGATCATGCCTAAAAATCTCTTCCAAGTCATCAATTGTAATATGTGACGGGAATTCAATACCGAAGACACTTTCATCCATGTTGATTTCACGTAAACCACCATCCTTCAAATCGGACATATCAACCATTGTTGCGAGTGTCGAACGGTATCGAGGCACAAAAGCACCGCCTTTTTTTGCCGCTTGCTTCGGAGGACCAGTGGGTGGTACGCTACGAACCTGCTGCGTCACTTGTTGTGACTCCCGAGCGGATGCCTAAAAATCATATAAGTTAGGTAAAATATAAAATCATGCAGATTTAGATTCAGACTATATATTAACACTTTAAATGTACCTCTTTTAGTGATGCAACAGACTCCTCCTCCTGTAAAATCCCTTTACCCTTAATTGCGGGTTTTATAGGAGCAGTCTAAAATTAAAATGTAAAAAATAATTAATAAACGGTTTAGAATTGACATTCGAAAACTAAATGATTCATAATCGTTTTCAGTATACCTCATCACTAATGGTAATGAGCTCCGAGGGCCATGCAACAAATGATCCTATTGCATCTCGCAGCAATGTCGTCTCTGAGACCATGTCAGGTACCGGTAGAATCGCATCACGATCTAATACAACATCCACCGATACTTTCAGGTGTCCATCCGGGAGCGGTCTGTGGTGAAGTAAATCTCCCGAAGTGTTGTGCACTTTTCCCTTGCCAACTAGTCGATAATTCGGTGACGATAAGTATAGTTGGCAAGATGAAATGCCCTAAACAAATAGAAAATATAAAGTCATTATCATTAATAAAATAGAACAGTTTGTAAGGAAAAAAACTTATAATTACCTCGGGAAATTTCTTTTGATAGTTGATACTAGCCTTATCACTAGTTTCTCTCACCGATGAAGTGTTGCAATTTTCTCTCATATACATATCTTTATCTCTTTGCAATTCAGAGACCTGTGCTTGCAATTCCTGCAACTTTTGCAACACTTCTTCATTGGTAAGATTTGATCTTCTCCTAGAACTCTTATAAAAAGAGGTTGGAGTCACACCATGACCCTTACCCCTCACCCGACCGGGATACTCGGGAGCATCTAGTACTCTACTAAGTACGCTCTCCTCACCGGTGGATGCTGATTGCAACAAGGTCTCCTGTAATTCATTTACATTTAAATAATTATTAGTGGAGATAAAAAATCATTTATATATTAAAAAACATTTGATTTAATTAAAGACACAGTATTATACTTACACATTCAGTATAAACTCTCTGAACATCGGGATCGACAGCTTGATTCTTGCCCACACGAGCTTCCTTCCACAACACATGTACAGGAAGTGAAGCTTCCTCACTTTTAGTCTCCTCTAACTATGCATTGACACAAACGATAAAATCGTCAATTAAAACATGCACATGTAGACAATTAATTAAAACGCATTTCTATTTACTTACAATTTTATCCTCTAAGCGTGCATATCCCAAACGCCCTTTTTTGTATGGATACGCGGGTTTGGATGCTCTCTCACTATTCGTGGCACTCTTTTTCTGAAAAGCTTCATCTCTTTGCTTTACAAACTCAGCCCAATCTGCTTCATCAATGAAGGTCGCATACTTTGTTGGCCGTCCCGGTGCCTCTTCAAGAAATTTTCCATCTTTATCCTTAAGATAGGTGTTTGTCAAAAAACTTTTCCACCCTCTATATCTTTTGCCGGCCAAACTAAGTATGTAGCTTTTACGTTCATCTGGTATCTCAAAAGTCCTCTGCAAAAAAACATACGCATAGTGTGTTAGTATAAGTAATTTAAACAATTTATCGTCAAGATAATAACAACAATTAACCATATATGATATATACCTGAAGCTCTTCCCAAATCGCTTGTTTTTTCTCCTCCAATTCTAAATTTTTCGTTTTCGATTTCCAGGTAGCTACGGAGACCGGAATATGCATACGGACAAGTGTACCAATATAACTTGTCAACTTTGCAGAATTAGGACCAATTGGTTGTTTATCAGAATTCCATTCCAATCGGTATACTAATCCTTGGTCTCTATGTCGAATGATTCCCTTCATAATAGTGATGCCTCGTGCAACCTCTTTTGCTTCAGTATCAGGTGGAGCATTTGTATCCGAAGCAACTCTTTCTTGTGAGTTTTCTTGTGAGTTTTCAGGTGGGTTTTCAGGTGGAGCATCTCTATCTGGAGCCATTGAACCTGTATCAAACAAACTAAAGCACATTAGTACACTATTAACACTAAATGAGAGTGACAATGGAGCTTTCAATTTTTATATACATAATAAATTCCCGGGTCTTTTTAATTTCACTTATGTAAAAATTAAAACTTCAGAACTACACATATATTTTACTTGATATTTCTATTAGTAATACAAAAATTATATTTCAACATATACACCAGAACAACAGAAAAGAGTTTCAACACTCTTATAATAATTGAAGTAACATTTAAAGATTCACTTAAATAAGACCAAATATATCATCAACATTTATCACCATTTTTCAAAAAATGCACAAAAACTTTCAACACAAATCTGCTACACCTTGACTCACCTTGACACCGAAAAGCAAAACATTAAACATTACACTAGAATTTTAAATACAATATTGCTCCAATTTGACATTAGGCATCAGGGTGCATCACATTTTCAAAACTATTACATCTTACTATCAGATTATTAAAATATATCATGTCATTTTCAAAACTATTACATGCTTTGTATTATCCATGTGATCGATCATATTTGTCTCACTTTCACATTAAAACCAAGAGGTAAAATCTTCAAGCAACACTCTAATAGAAACTGAAGTAACATTTGAAGATTCACTTAAGTAACACCTAAAATATCATCACTTCAATTAGCAATTGGATCATAAATAATCTTCAAGAAGTTTGTCATGACTGTTTCATTTCATGCTAGAAGTATATAATCTTTCTTTGGAGTGTTTTCAAATTCATAATCCTTGAACCATAAGTTTTCAAATTCATCTATTTCTTTCCTATTGAAAAAAGAATCATTTTTTCTACTCTTCATTATCACTTTTGTGATGCATAATCAATTAAATAAATTAACACAACACAACAAAATCTCAAAATTATCTAAGTTCCAATCTTACACATATTAGTAAGTACCAATTCTCTAAATTCCAATTCCACTACATTATAGCGCATTAAAAATATAACCACCTCTAATATAAACAAATTCCTTCTACTCCTAACAAATTAAAAAATAAACACTACCATTTTTCTATTAATGTCTTATGTAACTAATAATTAAAGTTTACAAAATTTCAACTTCTAAGACACCAAACTAAAAAAAATTATCACATTATCACAATACAAACACAATACTTCAAACCAGAACATCAACTTAATAAAACAAACCAAAAACACATTATCACATTATCACAATATTATACTTCAAACTAAAACACCAACCTACAACAACACAAGATTAATTTTTAAAAACAATGTTAAATCTTACTTAAGATTTAAGAGGAAGGAAGCAAGTTAGATGAAGAAGATGGACTTCTAAAAACCAGTTCGTGAAGGCCTCTGGAGGATTGAGATTACTTGAATGAGAGAGATTACTTAAGCAATTGAACGAGAGAAAGAAATTGTTCTCCTGGAATGCGAAAATATCAATTGGTTAGGGTAAACAAGAACAATGACATTAGTTTCTTTGACATTAGTTTGAAGAAACTGTTGAATGAAGAGTATAAAAATACACAAGTTTCCTTGACATCCATCACAAATGACTTACTTAGTGAAGCATCAAAAGATAGTGATACCTTAAATCTTGAGAGCTTTAGCTTGTTTGTTGTTGAAAACAATTGAAATGGGTAGTGAAGAACACTGTAAAGATCATTTTCATTAAAGAAACATTTGCACAGAATAAACATGTCATGATTAGGAATATTCAACATTCAACAAGTAAAGAGGAATTAGCATCTGGGTAGTGAAGAATTGATGATACCTGATGATGATAACTGAGATTGACGCAAAGCTTTTCACTTCTAAGATACCGGAAATGGTGGCATAGCTAGAGGAAGACAGGGGAAGCTCGTTGTAGGTGTACTGGAAGGAGTTGATGGAGCGGAATTGTGGTTGGAAAGGGTGTAGACGGTGGGGGTGACCAACGGAGGCTGAAAAGCTTAAGACGAACGGCGGCGACGGCAATGAGGAAGCTCTGAACGAAAGAAATGAGGAAGACTAAAGAACAGATTTAGGGATTTTTAATTTTAATATAAAAACAACCTACGAAAGCGCTTTTAAAAAGCGCTGGCATAGGGTACCCTATAAGAGCGCTTCTGAGGTAAAAAGCGCTTTCGTAGGTCCCCCTATCAAAGCGCTTTTCAAAAGCGCTGGCATAGGGTTCCCTATAAGAGCGCTTTTCAAAAGCGCTTTCGTAGGTTAGATATTTCAAATACCTATGAAAGCGCTTTCTGAAAAGCGCTTTCGTAGGTAACCCTATGCCAGCGCTTTTAAAAAAGCGCCTTCGTAGGTTTCCCTTTTTTTAATTTTGTTTTTTGTGAAGGCTATGGCAGCGCTTTTTCAATAAGCGCTTTAGTAGAGGCGCTGCTAAAACTTGTTTTTGGCGTAGTGTTTGCATATGAAACAAAAGATTAATTACAGGTAACATTAGAAACAGGGGCAATAATGAGTTGTCTAAGCGATCTAATTGCTCTGTCCATCAAGGTATCAAGGTAGGTTCAGCTGAAGAACACAACCAGTATATCTTAACCCCCCAGAGAGTGAGCCAGCAAGTCAGAGCACTCTCCCCAAGCAAAGCTATTATCAGCCTTAAGGAAGTTGGTTATCCCCCGCAGATCTCAACATTCCTCAGCAAAGTATACAGATGTTCTTAACAAGCATCCCCAACAGTCTTGGTCTAAGATTGTTCCCCGGCGGTCTACCAGACATTCAGTGGAGTCACTCCCAATGTATCTCAAAAATTTCCCCAGGAGAGTCCAATCAAGATTTCCCCAGGAAAGTTTGAATCATCTCCCCAGCAGGAAGCTTATCCCCAGTAGATTCTGGAAGCTTCCCCTCCGCAGAGCACGAACGCGTCCCCCGGCTTTATTCAAAGGTTATTTCCCTACCAGGATATAACTGGGTTATCCTCAGCCAAAAGCCACGAGAAGGTCGTCCTCGGCGAAGTCTTCTTATCCCCAGCGGAGTCTATTGACACTTCTAACATAACAATGGTATCCCCAGCGAAGTTACCATCAACATCCCAGCAAAGTACCTCTCTCCCCACAGAGTACTGTTCCCCAGCAAGATCGGTAGAATAGTTATTCCCCGCAGAGTGATCCACTCGCCAAGTTTATTCCCCAACGGAGTTATCTTCTCCTACCGATTCATCCTTGCAATCACTCCCCGGTGGAAACAAAAGCTCTACATCAGCCCAGGATGAGACTTCCCGGCACCCGTTAAGGATTTACTTTCCTAGACGAAAACATACATTCATAAACATCGCATTTCCATATATTATAGCACACATATACGCATCATATCTTGCAATCTCATTTGTGTTGAGAACAACATTGTTTGATCCGTATCATGCATTGCATATGACTGACCTTTACCTTTCAGGAAAGATCCAGTTAAGTTCTAAACTATTCCAAGACCTAGCCTGGTTCAGTTAAATCGACCCTAAGATTTTCCTGATTCTTATCCAGTCAAAGGCCTTCTCTGGTTCAGTCAGATCGACCCTAAGATCTCCCTAATTCTTATCCAGTTGAAGATATTCCAAGACCTAGCCTGGTTCAGTTAAATCGACCCTAAGATTTTCCTGATTCTTATCCAGTCAAAGGCCTTCTCTGGTTCAGTCAGATCGACCCTAAGATCTCCCTGATTCTTATCCAGTTGAAGATATTCCAAGACCTAGCCTGGTTCAGTTAAATCGACCCTAAGATTTTCCTGATTCTTATCCAGTCAAAGGCCTTCTCTGGTTCAGTCAGATCGACCCTAAGATCTCCCTGATTCTTATCCAGTTGAAGATATTCCAAGACCTTTCCCGGTTCAGTTAAATCGACCCTAAGATTTTCCATATTCTTATCCAGTCAAAGGCCTTCTCTGGGTCAGTCAGATCGACCCTAAGATCTCCCTGATTCTTATCCCAGTAGAAGACATCCGAGATTCTCTCAGCGTTCCTGTTGAGGTAGTAATCGCCCAAGATTCTCTCAGCGTTCCTATTGAGGTAGTAATCATCCAAGGTTCTCTCAGCGTTCCTGTTGAGATAGTAATCGCCCAAGGTTCTCTCACCGTCCCGTTGAGGTAGTAACCATCCCTAATTCATTCATCACCGTTTGAAGCTCCAGACCCGATTCCTGTAACCAACCCGGGTGCGTCTATATAAAGAGTTTGAAGACCAACTCCTGTAACAGGTCAGGTAATTATCTTTCTTTTTCAGGTACGCAAGTTCTCGCTAAGGAATCTCTTACGCGATCGACACCCAGATGGCATCTATAAGCCCATCCACCTACCCATCACCTCTCAACATGGCATCTGTAAGCCCATATTCCTATCCATGAATCTCCAAATGGCATCTGTAAGCCCATTCCCATCATCACGCTATTATGTGAGCGCAAATTTCTGGGCACTCTAGTGTTCAATCATCTTCCACCTTCGGATTACGAAAGGCACGTCAGCCAATCTAGACCCTCAAGTTTAAGAAGATTGAACAGGGGCAACTGTTGTACCCCAAAATTTTCCCTCCCATATTCTTCAAGATTTGCCAAGATCATGCTTCAAAATCTCTCAAAGGTTGCACAGTTCAAGGGCCTCATAACAGTCAAAAATTAGGGTTTTGGTTCTGGCAAAGAAATTGAAGTTTTCAAGGGTCCAAACAAGTCCTACATGCCTACAAACATTGTCAAGCATCCTCATGTCAAGTTTCAAGACTTACAGCACAAAATTGCACAGTCAAAACCCTAATTGCTCAACAGTCAACTACAGGGGCAAAATGGTCATTTGAAAGTCAAAAGTCCAAATTTTTTGTCAACATTTTATTTTGAAACCACAAACATCATTTGATCAATGCTTGATCATGATTTTCAAGGTATGGCTCAAAAAGTCTCAAGATGCAAAAGTTTCTATATTTGGACAGTTGAAAAAGTCAACTGTAACTTGACCAAGGCATAACTTCCACATGGTTCATCAGCAAAATTCCATCCAAAGCTCATTTTTAAGAGAATGACATTTACTACAACTCATCTTCACACTTCAAGTCCAAGAAATGCTCTCACAAAAAGTTATCAATCTCAACATTATAGGTCATTTTCAAAAGTCAACAAAAAGGGACTTTAAGTCAAAGACCATAACTTGAGATTGGTAAATCAAAATGACATGGGACTAAAGGCATTGGTTAGAGGACTTCAAGACCTTTCCAAAATGACCAAGAACATGATCAAAGCTTAAAAATTGAGCAAGATATGCCTTGTGGAAGTTGGGAATGTTTTGGGAATTTTGAAAAGTCAACTTTGCTTCAAATGCCTCAAAATTGCTAATGGGCCTCAATTTCTTCCAAGAATCATCACCCAAAAGCTATGCACGACCCATTGACCCAAAGGGGAGTTATTTTCCTATTTTTAATTAATTAATTGAATATTTAATCTATTTAATTCATTTAATTAAAATTAATTATAAGAAAAATACTAATCCATGCTTTTCAAATCTTTTTGTGCATAGAATTCACTCAAGATTTCGTGCACTATTCAATAAGGAAAGAATCAAGGTGATTGGCAATGATTGGCATGTTCTTCACATGAAAAAGATTGAAAAAAGATACCATTAAAATCAAATATTGAAACATTGATTGCAAAGGTTTATGGACTTGGATTTCTACCCTAATTCATTCCATATACATACACAAACCTAAACCTAATCAAGAGAACAGGCAAGCTGCGCTCAGAATCAAAAACAAACTTTGCATTTTTCACCAAAAATTTCAAAACTGATTTCATAGCTAGGGTGGGTTTCAAGGAAAAAGAACGATTCCAAAGGCTTGCTGGGATAGCTAGGAAGCTTTCTCAATCAAAATCACATCCCCACACGCAGAGAAACGGTAGCACGAAGTCGCCCTGTTCATGAACATTTGCATATTCGTATTTTGATTTGCACGCATTTTTCATACATTCTAATGATTGTTTTACACTAATATGGACTCACTGAAGCTTATGGTACCATTGAATTGAACTAATCATGCCTGTAGCGAAATATGCCATGGATGTTTTCTAGGTTTTCATAAGCTCGAAATTGGGGTTTCTTTCCCATGGAAAAATTGGCCGTCCTAACCTACACCATTGGAATCAGAAGCTTCATACGAACTAATTCCACGCATCACGCTCAATTTATGATAAACAGTGTTCTATTCGCTATTTTTGTATGTGTCATTTAGTGGGGGTTTAAAACCCCCGCTATCCATGTTTTATTTGCAGGAAACATGAAGAAGAAGGAGGACGTGTCCCCTGATAATAGGCACGTTTGAATTTTCGCGCGATGGACATCACTAAGCATTGTGTCGTGTTATGTTATTCGCTGGCCAATTCCAATACAACGTGCGCGCGTAGCTCAGATGGCTGGATGTGTAATGGGTAAACGCTGGGACCTGGGTTCGATTCCCAGGTCCCCTTGCATATTTCTTAATTTTTTCTTTAACTTATTCCTGTGCAGCGTACCTTTCAGTGATCTACCATGCACTCAACACCTTGGCGCGCCACATGGCTTCAGAGACCAATCTAATGGCCAGATCACGCAGATCACCATACCCACTAGTCAACCATGCACACGTGAACGCTGAAAGTCAAACAGGCCAAGCTTCTATTGGGCCAAATTACTTCAGTCATACCTCCAATTTGGGTCAACACCCCCATCTGTTTGCATTTTCTTCTCTTCCTTTTTCTTTTCTTTCATTTATTTTAATTATATTAATTATTTATTTAATTTCACAAATTAATTTTTTATAACATAAAAATACAAAAAAAAAATCAGAAACTATAAAAAAATAAAAATATGTTCATTTATTTTTTAATCAATATTTTGTAAATAAAATTCTAATAACTAATTAGTTTAATTTTTGGTTTAATTCTAATTTTTTTCTTAAATAAACTAAAAAATGTAGAAATTAGGGTTTTTATACTTTTATTCTTTTTTCCTTTTTCACCATTATTAATTATTAATTATTTTTGTAAATAAATATGCCATGTAAATAATTAATGTAAATTAGGTCAAACTTGAATTTATTTCTTTAATAATTAAAAATGTTTAGAATTAGGGTCTTAATTCCATTTAATTTCCTCTAATTTCATAAATACAAAAAAACATAAAAAAATAAGTTCTTTCCTTTATTTAATTTAATTAATTTAATAATTTCGATTTAATTTCCTCAAAGGGTCCAACGCCCTCGCACCTTCGAATATAATTTTCTCTTCGCGCGTTTATTTTATTTTTCTTTGTGAAATTTATGTACTTGCCCCAAAGCCTTGTAATAGATTAATTAGATATTTACTTTCTGCATTTTACTTATTCAAATCGGGTCTTGGTTTAATTTGGCGATGTAGACCCACGCCTTTGTAATAGCGTAGGACTTTTATCTTCCCGCACCTTTTAACTGTTAATAACCACATGAAAGAATGAATGCCAAAAATAAAAACAAAGCGTAGATCACCAATGCATGACAAGATAAACATAATTGAAAATGACACACAATTCACACACCACCCATAGGGTACGTCTCACTGTTGCCTTGCCCCTCGAAACGTGGTCGTCGAGTAGAGGACGTTTTAGTAAGTCCTCATGTCCATGAACATGGCATGGGGGTAGCTTCTAAGGTGTCTTCCTATTGCTCTGGTGACCACATTGTCCCTAATCCTCGAATTGACCCGAACACCTCCAACGATGGTGCTACCTACCTCTCAATGGTGGGATGGCACTATCTTAAGGACATTTACACAGACTAATTCCTTAGGGTAGGTAGATGACTAGTAGATACTTGCTCTAATTCAAAGCAAATCAAAAACTTCTTTTCACACCGACACTTTGCAAAAAGCTTTCAAAAACAACTTTTCAAACACTCTTGAGGACTGATACAAGAGTCGAACTGAAATTTTAAACGAAACTTTTTTAAACCCACAGTTGAAAAGCAAACAAACAATTTTGAAAACACAAATGAGCAAGTATCTAAGAGCCCGTGGATAACCACGGATAGAAAGGGTGCTAACACCTTCCCTTTCTATAAATCTACCTCCCGAACCGAGAACTTATCTCAATAAGGAATTTTTCTGTGCTTTTGTCCTTTCCATGTTGGAGAAAATAAAAGACGGTGGCGACTCTTGCTTCTGCGACATTTCACGAACCAGCGTTAAAAAATTAGTTCCAGATCCACCGATCACATCGTTCATCTCCTCGTCGAAAGGGGCTTCAATCCATTTGGAGGGCTCTTTGATTTTGACGAGAATAACAACCTCAATTGTGTATGCTAGTAGAAAATGAGTTTCCTTGGTGGATGAGTGGGTTGTCATTCGGTAGGCCCATAACATGTTGTGTAGCTCCTCGGCCCATCTCTTTTTGGTTTTGTCCAACCTTTGTTTGAGGCCTCGTAAGATCACCTTGTTCGTAGCCTCAGCCTTCCAATTTTTTTAGGGTACTTGACAGACACGAAGTGTTGGATGGTGCTCAATTTGGCGAAGGATTCCTGGAAAGTTTTATTTGTGAACTGTGTCCCGTTTTTGGTGAAAATTTCTTGGGGAATCCTGATCCAGGAAAGGATGTTTCTTTTGTAGAAACGGTGAATGTTTTGCACCGTGATTCTGGCCAGTGCTTCTGTCTCTATCCATTTTGTGAAGTAATCCATAGCTAATATCAGGTACTTGTTTTGGTTTGATCCTACTACGGATGGTCCAAGGAGGTCCATGCCTCACCATGCAAAGGGTCAGGGGGATGAGAGAGACTTGAGCTCGCTTGGAGGTTCCAAGTGAATGTCCCCGTGGCATTGGCATTTGTCACATTTCTTTACGTGTTCTTTAGCCTCATGCTGCATGGTGGGTCAATAGTATCTTGCTCGTAATGATTTTCTGGAAAGGGACCTTCCACCCAGGTATTTGGCGTTGATCCCTTCATAGATTTCGCACAGGATGTGGGCGAATTTATTTTCCTTGACACATTTGAGGAGGGGATGGAGAATCCTTTTCTGTATAATATGTCATTGACTAGGACGTAAGAGAAGACTCTTCGCCTGACCATGCCTGCTTCTTTTTGATCAGATGGAAGCTCCTCGATTGTGAGATAGTTGTATACCGGGGTCATTGAGCATTTATCGTCGCCGATGGCGCATACATTGAGAAGGGTTTTTCAATGCTTGGTCGAGGAAGTATTTCTTGTATTGCTGATTTGTTTCCTTCTTTCTTCTTTGTGCTTGCTAGTTTTGACAAGATATCTGCCCGAGTATTGTGCTTACGTGGAACGTGTTGTACATCTACGAAGTTAAATTTCCTCATCTTTTCTTGGACCAAAGTCCAGTTGTAATACAAGGGAGAACTGACTTGTTTTTGTGTTTTATCGCAAATGTTGTGGATAGCAAGAGTCGCCACCGACCTTTCTTTTATCCAATAGGGAAAGGGTGAAACGGACATGAAAGAGCTTTTAAGATTTTGAGTTCGGGGGGTAGATTATGAAAAGGGAAGGTGCTAGCACCCTTTTCATCTGTAGTTATCTACGGGCTCTTAATCGCGATCTCACTTTGTTTGAAAATGCTTTGGGTTGTGTGTTTGAAAAATATTTTGAAAATGCCAATAGTAAGGCAACTTTGTAATGATTCTCGTATCTGTCCTCGAGAATGCATACAAAGTATTTTATTTGAAAATATTTTTGAGAGAGTGTTTGTGAAAAGATGTTTCATTTTGAAAAGGTTTGTGAGCAAGCGATTAAGAACTATCTACCTACTCAAGGTCTTTATTGTAATTATACTGCTCCCTTTAGATAGTGCTATCTGTACCATTAGTTAGTAGGAAGCCCTATCGTTGGATGTGAAGGGACAGGAACGGGTCATTGTACAGTCATTGAAGGCAACTCGTAGGGCCGCTTTAGCAATTTCATAAGGGATTAGATCGTTTACCGAAGGCAACATTTGAAAGGGTCATCGTGGGACTACGATCATTTAATCGAGGGACAATGATAAAGCGTCCCCAAGTTCGATGTACATGACTATTTTTCGGAGGCAACAAGGGAGGTTACCCTAGAGGTACGTGTATGCAAATGATTTGTGTTTCAATTATTTTTAATCTTTGAAATTAGGGTTAGCTAATGATTGTCATTAGTCTTTTCATGCAAACCCTAAGTACTAAGCAATAGTAACAAATATAGTAAAGCGATAAATGTGCGGAAAATAAAATTCTACGATATTACAAGGCTTCGAGGATGGGGGTACAAGTAATAAAATATGGGGGAAAAGTAAAACCCTAATTAACTATTACAAGCCATGAGCAGTTACATAATTGTAAACAACGTGAAAAGAGTAAACTATGCGAAGATGTAAAATAAAGAAAAGAATAAGGAAATTGTTTTGGTGGTTTTTTGATAAAAGATTTTATTATTAACCTAAAACCTAAATTGATTTTAATTAATTAAAAACTAAAACCCCTAATTAATTTTAATTTGAAAAAAATAAGAAAGTTTATTAATTAAACAAAAACTAAACCCTAATGTTGATTAGGGTTTGTGAAAAAAATTAATTGATAAAAAATGGTTTTAGCTTGATGAATTTAGGGTTTATAAGTGAAAATAATAAGAAAATAAGGGTTTTAAAAAAAGTTACCAGGGCTGGGTGTTGAACCCACACCCTCTACCCTTTCAATCAACACCTTCACCACCAGGCCAGGTGCTCCTTGGTGACAAAGAAGGGAAACGAGTGTCTTTTGTAATCTGCAAAACAAATAAATCACAAAAAATGTCAAAATGCTAAAAGGCTTAGATCGAACCCACGCCTCGGCATAATAAGGTCTTTAACGCGCGCGCTTCAACCGCTGTGGCGGTAATACATATGTTCATTATAATGAAACAATACATATATAATATAGAAATCATTCATGAATCGGAGAGGCTCTGAAGCCCTAGCTCGGGTCATCTTCTCCGGTAATCTCCTTTTATCAAACTTGCAAAACAGCCAAAATCAGTAATCCAAGGGGACCCTACCGCCCTAAATAAGGGTCTGTGATTTTAATAAGATAATTATTTTAGCCTGAATCTCAAGGGATTTTGAGTTATGGTGAAAACTTCATGGATCAGTGCAGTTATGGTGTTTTACGATTTGGCTAGCATGGGACCTCCACGATGGTTCTATCATGCACTATTAAACCTCAGAAACACAATGATATCATTAGTATATCTTAAAGCAAACGAAAAACTCAAAAATACAATTTTGCAAAAGTATGAGATCAGAGATGTATGCAATGGTGTTTCATGCGTTTTGGATCATTAGATTTGATCCATTCTTACTCTGTAGAATTGCTGGAAGTGAAAGAGATGGTTTATTTTCCTTAGAAACGACCGTGATAAGAATTTGAAGGTTGTCCTGAGCTTGAACAATTTTGAGTTTTTGGTGGTGATTCTTGAGATAAGGGTTTCGTGTCCTTTGTGTATGAATAATGGAGATTATATAGCATGAATTAAGTCAAAGATAAAATGGGCTTGGACTTTGTGTAAGAAACCTTGTATTTTATCTTATTTATTTTTGAATTAATAATGAATAAATAAAAAATAATTAAAATAAAATAGGACAAGGGGTACATGAACAAGATTTGAGGTGCATAAGGAGTGTAATACACGCTTGGACTCTGAAATAATGGCCCAATAGCCCAAAATATCAAGTTTGCTCAATTTGAACTTTATACATTTGCTCAAATTTTCCCAACTTACACTGGTCATAACTCTCTGAATTTTAAACTTTTGAAGGTGATCTTCGAATTTTTGGAAAGCTAAAGATGTACTCTACAACCTCTTTTTTTTATCATTTTTGCATTTGGGAGACTTTATCTTGATGTAAGTTTCCTTGACAAAAGTGTCTTTTTGTTGACTTTTGAAATAACCTGTAATATATTGGCTCATATCTCTCAAATGAAGCATTTTTTGGACTTTACCTTAGAGATACAAAGTTGTATAGAATTGAATTTACTTAAAAATGAGCTTAGTTTGGGGGGAAAATGATGAAGCATGTGAAACTTATGCTTGGTCAAAATTCAATTGACTTCTCCTAAGAAAAACCATAATTTAACAACTTTTGACTTTTAATGATTTGAGAGTTTTCCTTGAAGAATCATGATCAACCCTTGATAAAATGATGAATGTGAGTTCAAAATGTTAATGTTGACCAAAAATCTTGAAGTTTTACCGTATGTTGACCACATTTGACTTTTTTTTTTCAATACAGTTGACTTTCAGTTATCTGAGCAATTGATCGAGCAATCTTGTGATGCAATGCATGAAACTTGGTATGAGAATTCTTGGATACCTATAAAAAAACATGATTTCCATTTGATACTTTAAAGACCCAAATTTCCTTGTGAAAGATGAAACCCTAGTTGTGGACCCTTTCCTTAGGAGAAAAATTTGTCTGATTAACTCTTGGGCAACCTTGAGCATTTGAGAATCCTAGGAGAATGTCTTGAAGAAAATGAGAGGGAAAATTTTGGGGTACAACACCAGTATTCAGAAATATGTTCATCTTTGACCTGGTATTCTCCTCATACCTGAGGCGACGAGTTGCGAGTATGTGAAGATCTTTACTTCTTCGGCCCCCAGTTCTTCAGCCAGGCATAGTCCTGCTAGAAATGCTTCATACTCGAATTGGTTGTTTGAGGTCGGGAAGGATAATGTGAGGGATACTTCGATCAAGATCCCCACCCCGTCCACGAAGATCGCTAATTTGTGTGATATGCTCGTGGGGGAGGCTGGCGAGGTCATTTTTGCCACGAAGTCGTCCAATACCTGGGATTTAAGGGCTTTCCTGCTCTCGTATTCAATGTTGAATTTGAAGAGTTCTAGTGACCATTTGAGAATTCTGCCTGTAATGTTAAGTCGACCAAGCAATTGCTTTAGTGGTTGGTCTGTTCGAACCATAATCATGTGTTATAAGAAGTAGTGTCTTATCCTCCTCGCTGTGTTAATGAGCTTTAAGGCTATCTTCTCGGTCCACTGGTATCTTACTTCAGGACCTTGCAAGGCTTTGCTCGTGAAATAATTGGGTTTCTGCCCCTCGGGGGTTTCTCGGATGAGGGATGCGCTCACGGCCTCAGATGCCACAACCAAATAGAGGTAGATAATTTCTTCCTTGTCCAGTCGTGAAAGAAATGGTGGCCGTGATAGCGCATGCTTGAGGTGGAGGAGGGCACGTTCACATTCCCCGATCCACTTAAATGCTGCCTCCTTACGAAGAAGTTTGAAAAGGGAAAGTGTGTGCTGGGAAGATTTTTCCATGAAGTGTGATAAGGAAGTAAGCATTTCGTTCAGGTTTTGAAATGATTTCTTCAAGTTCGATGTTGGGAACTCAAAAAATGCTCGACATTTGTCGGGGTTGGCTTCAATTCCTCATTCTGTTAGGTAGAAACCGATGAACTTGTCTATCTGTACGCCAACGGTGCATTTTTCTGGGTTGAATCGCATTATGTATTTCCTAGCTTGGTCAAAGACTTTATTTAGGTGGTATGCATGGTCAATTTCCTCTTGAGATTTCACGATCATGTCGTCCATGTAGACTTCGACCATGTCCCCAATTTCACCTCTAAAGAACCTGTTCATCATCAGTTGGAAGGTAATGCCGGTGTTCTTCAGGTTGAAGAGCATTACATTGTAGTTATAGTTGATCAATTCGGTCATGAAGGCTGTGTATTTTTTATCTGTCTTTGCCATGGGGATCTGGTTGTACCTAGAATACACGTCCAAGAAAGACAACAGTTTAAAACCTACAGAATCATCAACTAGTTTATCTATGTTCGACAAAGGATAAACATCTTTCAGGCAAGCCCTATTAAAATCGATATAATCAACACACATGTGCAATGCCCCAAATTCTAGATTAATTATTTATTTAATTAGTTTAGCATGAATATATGAGTCATTGCAAAGTATTTGATATATATGATGTTTTGGTGTTTTTATGTGAGTCCCTGTGATGATTATGATGAAGAAATAAATATGATGATTAATATGATCTTTGATGTGATGATCTGTGTGTTTTAATGATTATGATGCTTATGTGATGTCTATGTGTGCTTGTAGGAATTATTTGGAATTAAGAGGAATTATGAGTATTTTAGAATAATTGGAATAATTATTTAGAATTATTTTAATTAGTTAAATATAATAATATTGTTAGGTAGAGGCCATGAGGGAAAAGTAGTAATAAGGTGAAGTAAGTGAGGGTAAGATTGGAAGACCAATTAAGGATCCAAGGATTAAGAGAGACAAAATATATTTGGAATTTCAGAAGCGCTCATTTTGTACGATAGTTTTAGGAGAAAAAGGTAGAAGCAGAACTAGGGCACAAAGAGGCAAGAAGGAGCATGGGACTTTCGGTAGAGCACAAAGAGGATTTGTTTTCTATCAATAATCTTAAGGTAAGAAGTGTTTATCATTGTTATTATAATCGGTCTAAGGTTTAGAAAATTGTAGAATTGTATTAGGTTTTGGTTAATGCTTATTATGTGGTGTTTGATGATGAATTGATGGAATTGTGATGTTTAATTGCAAATAATTGATGCATATGAAGTATGGTATTTAAGGATGTAGTTATATGATGAAACTATGTGAAGTAGTGATGTTTGGAGACTTGTAATATCAATAATTTGAGACTGGTTTATGCAGGAAATCCCAATAGAAAAACCATGTTTGTGCAGCGTCGTCGAGCGATGAGGATTTGTCGCTGGGCAAAGGTGCATCGCAAGGTCGCCGTCGGGCGAGCCAAGAAGCGACGGGATGGTGAAAATATGGAAGCTACTGGAGCGCGTCACTCTAAGCGTCTCTGGGTGAAGCAAGATGCAAAGGGTGCATCGCTAGGTGATGAAGGTGGGTCACTGGGCGAGAAATGGCAAAATTGATTAATTGTTTTGGATTTTCTGAAAAGTTCCATAACTTGAGTTTTAGAACTTGGTTTGAGGTGTCATTTGAAGCGTTGGATAGTGGACACAATGAAATTTAGTTTGATGGAATAATGTGAGAAATAAGGAGTATATTCCCAATACCTAAGTTAGAGTAAAGTTAGGTTCCCCGTGTCAGATTATTATGATACTTTATTTATGATGATATGATGATGTTTTGTTTACATGATGATGTTATGATGGTGTGTGGTTTATTATGATGATATGAAGATGTCATAATGAAATTATGAATGATGATGCATGTTCACTAGCCGTGGTCGTATTTACTATGTGTTGCGTATTATGCATTTATGACATAGTTTAGGACTTCGGTCCAGTGATGGTGATTAGGACTCTGGTCCAGTGATGATGGTAGGACAATAGTCTAGTGAAGGTACAAATACCATAGTGTGCATTGAGTGAAAATTTGTGAAGTGCTCTGGTTCCAAGAGGCAATCGATCCTATTGGTGGGGATCTTTGGAGATAACGATGACTGATTCATCAATGAAGTTTTGGTACCACATGCATGAGTCTATGAAGTTGCATTACATTCTATGTGAAATTTCATAATGATTTGATTTGATGATACTTAGTGATAATTGGCGTTTAATGATATGTTGTTGTGCTTTGATGAAGTTGTGAGGGTGTGAGTATAACACATGGTTCTGATGACGTGTGATGCCTTACCTATGTGCATATCTACTATGTTTATTCCTTATGTCTTTTATAATGATTATGATTTACTCACCCTTTCTGCTTGGAAATGATGCCTCTATCTGTGGGTAACTTGAAGGTGATCAGGATTAGCCCGATGAAGCATTACAGAATAGCTTCAGAGTATGTTTATTTGCTTTTCGTTGAGTAGAGTGGGTCTTTCTCTGATATGTAACATCAAGGATGAGATATTTTGAATTATGAACTATGTTCTTTGTTTTGTTTTTAAGATGTTAGGTTACCTTTCATGGTATCCGAGTTATTTTAAAATTATATTTATGAATCATGAAGTATGATGAGATTTTATGAAGTATTTATAATAAGATATTTTGAACTATGAATTCCGTTGCGAGAAGTATGAATATTTCTATTGATTATTATCCATGAAGGATTTTGTCCTAAATAATTTTGAAACCCGTGTTACGGAGCATGACTATGTATGGTATGATGTTTACATTAAGATGTGACGCCCTTTTGTGGTTTTAATTTGTTTTATATTCATAAAATACATGAAAAATATATGTTGTTTTAGAAGGGTGTTGCATTAGTGGTGTCAGAGTAGGTCGGTCTGTCTGGCCAGGTTATTGAGTCTGTAGTGTATGACAGTGGAATATTGTCGAGATAATTTCTAACCATTGTGATTGTTATTGATGTGAAACAGAGAAATGACTGGAAGGAACGATGCTGCGATTACTGCTGCTTTAAAGGCTATGGCTCAAGCTATGCAACATCAGCCAAATGATGGATGTCATGTTTTGGAGACGTTTCAGAGGAATCATCCGCCTGTTTTCAAGGGTAGGTTCGATCCTGATGGAGCACAAGTTTAGCTCAAGGAGATTGAAAGAATCTTTCGAGTCATGGGTTACTCATAGGCGTAGAAGGTGTGGTTTGGTACATATCAACTGGAGTAGAAAGCTAATTACTTGAAGCTATTACCTAGGCTGTGTTCAGTAGGGAGTTTATGAGGAAGTACTTTCTAGAGCATGTGTGTGGGAAGAAAGAAATTGAGTTTATGGAATTGAAACAAGGGAATTTAACTGTGACTAAGTATGCTTCTAAGTTTGTAGAACTGGCGAAGTATTATCCATATTATAGTGAAGCGACTGTTGAATTCTTGAGGTGTATTAAGTTCGAGAATGGTTTGCGTCTGGAAATCAAGCGAGCGATTGGATATCAGCAGATCCATGTGTTTTCAAAGTTGGTGGACATTTGTAGGATCTATGAAGAAGACATCAACGCTCATTCATCTTACTACAAGAGCTTGAACGAGAAAAGAGGGAAGCAATATCAAGATCATAAGAAGCTTTATGATGCCCCGACTGATAAAGGGAAACAAAAGGCTTTTGATAGGAAGAAGACAAGTGGGGGGGAGCTCCCACTTCTGTCAAGTGCTATAGGTGTGGTGAACAAGGTCACCGGTCTAATGAGTGTGATAATAAGGTACTGAGGTGCTACCAGTGTGGTAAGACAGATCATCATGCTCCTGAATGAAAAAACAATGGTCCAACTTGTTTCAATTATGGAGAGCAGGGTCATATCAATACCCAGTGTTAGAAAACAAGGAAGATGCTACTGCCCATACCAATGGTAGAGTGTTTGTGCTAAGTGGATAAGAGGAATCTAAGAAGGACAACTTAATTCGAGGTACTTGCTTTATTAACAATGTTGAATTGGTTGCTATTATTGATATTGGTGCTACTCATTCATTTATTTCGCTTGAATGTGCTACTAAGTTGGAATTAAAATTGTCTGATATGAATGGTAGTACGGTAATAGATACTCCTACTAGTGGTTCTATTACTACTACTTATGTTTGTTTGAAATTCCCTTTGACTATCTACGGCAAGAGTTTTGTGATGGATTTGGTGTGTCTACCCTTACACCAAATCGATGTTATCCTTGGGATGAACTGGTTGGAGTTCAACTATGTTCATACTAATTGTTATAATAATACTTTGAGGTTCCCTAAGTTTGGTGAGAATGGAGAATTAATGTTGTTGACTGTTAAGCAAGTGAATGAACTTTTAGAAGATGAAGCCATGATGTTTGCAATGTTTGTGTCATTGCAAGTTGATGGTAAAGATGTAAATATGGAATTACCGGTTGTCTTTGAATTCTCTAAGGTGTTTCCATATTACATCATTAATTACCTCCTGAACATGAAGTGGAGTTTTTTTATAGATTTGGTTCCAGGTACGAGTCCGGTATCGATGGCTCCTTATAGGATGTCGGCTTTCGAGCTGTGCGAGTTGAAGAAACAACTAGAAGAGATACTCGAGAAGAAGTTTGTTTGACTAAGTGTTTCTCCATGGGGTGCACATGTGTTGCTAGTTAAGAAGAAAGATGGAAGTATGAGACTGTGTGTAGATTACATACAGTTGAATAAGGTAATGATTACGAATAAGGGTCCATTACCGAGGATCGATGATTTAATGGATCTTTTAGTGGGTGTTTGTGTTTTTAGCAAGATTGACTTGAGGTCGAGTTATCATTAAATTCGAGTTAAACCAGATGATATTCTGAAGACGGCTTTCCGAATGAGGTATGTTCATTATGAATACATTGATGCCATTTGATGTATCTAATGCGCCATATATTTTCATGGAGTATATGAATCATACATTTCATTCATATTTGGATAAGTTTGTCGTGGTGTTCATTGACGATATTCTAGTCTATTCTAAATCAGAAGAAGAGAATACCGAGTATTTGCGAATGGTGTTGCAAGTGTTAAAGGAAAAGAAATTATATGCAAAGTTGTGGATGTGTGAATTTTGGCTAAAGGAAGTTAGTTTTCTTGTGATTGTGATTTCTAGCGGAGGGACAATTATGTATCCTTCTAAAGTTGATGCAGTGTTGCAATGGGAGACTCCAAAATCTGCAACTGAGATTTGATGTTTTCTTGTTTTGGCAGGTTACTATCGAAAGTTCATTTATGGATTTTCTAAGTTAGCATTACCGTTAACTCAGTTGACTCGAAAAGGTCAAGCTTATGTGTGAGATGTTGCATGTGAAGAAATCTTTGTAGAATTAAAGAAGAGGTTGACGACCGCTCTAGTATTAATTTTTCCTAATCTGAGTGAGTCTTTTGTGGTGTATTACGATGTATCTAAGATGGTTCTTAGTGGTGTGTTAATGCACAATGGACAAGTTATTGCTTATGCTTCTAGATAACTCAGTGTTCATGAAAGGAATTATGCTACGCATGACGTAGAGTTAGCAGCGGAGGTGTTTGTATTGAAGATTTGGAGACATTATCTTTTTGGTTCTAAATTCAAAGTGTTTAGTGATCATAAGAGTATGAAATACTTGTTCGGCCAGAAGGAGTTGAATATGAGGTAGAGAAGATGACTTGATTTGCTGAAGGATTATGAATTTGATTTGAGTTACCATCATGGTAAAGCAAATGTAGTTGATGATTCATTGAGTAGGAAGTCGCTCCATATGTCAATGCTTATGGTTCGAGAGTTAGAGATGATTGAACAATTCAGAGATATGAGCTTGGTGTATGAAGATACTCCTAATAGTGTAAGGTTAGGAATGTTGAAGCTGACTAGTGGTATTATAAAAGAAATTTGTGAAGGTCAGAAGTTTGATTTGAGGTTAGTCGACCAATTGACTTTGATTAACCAAGGTAAATGATATAAGTTCAAAATTGATGAGAGTTGTGTAATGAGGTTTGGCGATAGAGTGTACGTTCCAGATGTTCCAGAGCTTAAGAGGAGCATCCTTGAGGAAGGACATAGAAGTGGGTTAAGTATTCATCCCAGTGCTACGAAGATATATGAAGACTTGAAGAAGTTATTTTGGTAGCCTGGTATGAAGAAGGAGATCACTAAGTTTGTTTATGCTTGTTTGACTTGTCAGAAGTCGAAGATTGAACATCATAAGCCCATGGATCTTATGAAAGCTTTGAGTATTCCAGAGTGGAAATGGGACAGTGTTTCCATGGATTTTGTGTCAGGTTTGCCAAAGACTTCTAAAGGCAATGATTCGTTTTGGGTGATTGTGGATAAGTTGACTAAGTCGGCTCATTTCTTATCTATGAAGATTAATCATCCTACGGATAAGCTAATCGAGATGTATATGATGAGATTGTGAAGCTACATGAAATATCTCTGAGTATCATGTCAGATAGAGATATGAGGTTTACGTTGAAATTTTTGACATGTTTACAGAATGCCTTTGGTACTAAGCTGAAGTTGAGCTCCACATATCATCCGCAGACAGACAGTCAGACAGAGAGGACTATTCAGTCTTTGGATTATTTTATAAGGGCTTATGTTCTAGAATAAGAGGGATATTGGGATAATCAATTAACATTGATTGAGTTTACTTATAATAATAGTTTCCATTCTAGTATTGGGAAGGAACCATACGAAGTGTTGTACGGTAGGAGGTGTAGAACTCCATTGTATTGGTATGAGTCGGGCGAGAGTGTTGTACTCAGACCTGAGGTTGTACAAGAGACAACTGAAAAGATAAAGATAATCCAAGAGAAGACGCGGGCTTCTCAAAGTCGTCATAAGAGTTACCATGATAAGAGGAGGAAAGATCTCGAATTTCAAAAAGATAATCATGTGTTTCTGAGAGTACTCCGGTAACCGATGTTGGTAGAGCTTTAAAGTCGAGAAAGCTTATGTTGCATTTTATTGGTCTGTATCAGATATCAAATAAGATATGTGATATGGCTTATCGAGTTACTTTTCCGCTGTCACTTGCGAATCTGCATGACGTGTTTCATGTGTCTCAATTGAGAAAGTATATTTCAGATCATTTGCATATGATTCAAATGGATGATGTACATGTGAGAGATAACCTAACTGTTGAAGTATTACCATTGTGAATATGAGGCCAGGAAGTGAAGCAATTGCAGGGTAAATACATTTCCTTAGTGAAGGTATTTTGGGGTGGAACAGCTGGCGAAAGTTGGACTTGGGAACATGAGGATCAGATACAAGAGTCTTATCCGATGTTGTTTTCGTCAGGTAATTTTTTAGGGTGAAATTTCTTTTAAGTGGGGGAGAGTTGTAACACCTCGAATTCTATATTAAATTATTTATTTAATTAATTTACTATGAATATATGAGTCATTTCAAAGTATTTGTATATATGTTGCTTTTGTGTTTTTATGTGAGTCCTTGTGATGATTTATGATGATGAGATGAATATGATGGTAAATAAAATGTTTGATGTGATGATCTATGCTGTTTTGATGATTATAATGCTAATGTGATGTTCAGGTGTGTTTGCAGGAATTATTCGAAATTAAGAGGAATTATGAGTATTTTAGAATAATTGGAATAATTATTTAGAATTATTTTAATTAGTTAAATAGAATAATATTGTAGGTAGATGCCATGAGGGAAAAGTAGTAATAAGGTGAAGTAAGTGAGGATAAGATGAGAAGATGAATTAAGGTTCCAAGGTTTAAGAGAGACAAAAATATTTTGGATTTTAGAAGCGCTCATTCTGTACGATAGTTTTGGGATAAAACAGGTAGAGGCAAAACTAGGGCACAAAGAGACAAGAAGGAGCATAAGTCTTTCGGTAGAGCATGAAGAGGATTTGATTTCTAGCAATAATATTAAGGTAATGGGTGTTTATCATTGTTATTATAATTGATCTAAGGTTTAGACAATTGTAGAATTGTATTATATTTTGGTTGATGATGATTATGTGGTGTCTGATGATGCATTGGTGGAATTATGATGTTTAATTGCAAACAATTGATGTATATGAAGTATGATATTTAAGGATGTTGTTATATGATGAAACTATGTGAAGTATTGATGTCTGGAGACCTGTAATATGGTGAAATTGCAATAATTTGGGACTGGTTTATGCAGGAAATCGTAACAGGAAAACTCTATTCACGCAATGTCGCTGGATGATGAAGATGTGTCATCGGGTGAAGGTGCATCACGAGGCAGCCGCCCGGAGAGCCAAGAAGCAATGGGATTGTAAAAATATGGAAGGTACTGGAGTTCGTTGCTCCAAGCGACACTGAGCGGGGCAAGATGCGAAGGGTTCGTCGCCAAGCGGTGGAGGTGGGTCGCTGGGCGACGGATGCCAGAATTGATTGGTTGTTTTGGATTTTTCTTAAAATTGCCATAATTTGAGTTTTAGAACTCGGTTTGAGGTGTTGTTCGAAGCGTTAGATAGAGGACGCAATGAACTTTAGTTTGATGGAATAAAATAAGAAATAAGGAGTATATTCACAATACCTAAGTTAGAGTAAAGTTAGGTTCCCCGTGTCAGATTATTATGATGCTTTATTTATGATGATGTTATGATGATGTTTGTTTATATGATGGTGTTATGATGATGTGTTGTTTATTATGATGATATGAAGATGTCGTGATGAAATTATGAATGATGATGCATTTTGACTAGTTGTGGTCATATTTATTATGTATTGCGCATAATGCATTCATGGAATAGTTTTGGACATTGGTCGAGTGATGGTGATTAGAAATATCGTCCAATAATGATTGTAGGACAATAGTCCAGTGAAAGCATCAATCTCATAGTGTGGATTGAGTGCAAAATTGTGAATTGCTCTGGTTCCAAGCGCGAATCAATCCTATTGGTGGGGATCTTTGGAGATAACGATGAATGAGTCATAAGTGAAGTTTTGGTACCACATGCATGGGTCTATGAAGTTGCATTAAATTCTATGTGACATTGCATAATGATTTTATTTGATGATACTTGGTGTTAATTGGCGTGTAATGATATGTTTTTATGCTTTAATGAAGTTGTGAGGGTGTGAGTATAACATGAGGTTCCGATGATGTGTGATGCCTTACCTATGTCCATATCTACTATGTTTATTCCTTATGTATTTTATAATGATTATGATTTACTCACCCTTTCTGCTTGGGATGTTGCCTCTATCAGTGGGTAACTTGCAGGTGATCATGATTAGCCCGACGAAGCATTAGAGAATATCTTCAGAGTGTTTTTATTTGCTTTCCGTTGAGTAGAGTGGGTCTTTCTCTGATATGTAACATCAGGGATGAGATCGTTTGAATTATGAGTTGTATTCTTTGTTTTGTTTCTAAGATGTTGGGTTACCTTTCATGGTACCCGAGTTATTTTGAAACTCTATCTATGAATCATGAAGTATGATGATATTTTATGAAGTATTTATAATAATATGTTTTGAACTATGAATTCCGCTACGAGAAGTATGAATATTTCAATTTTTATTATCCATGAAGGATTTTGTCCTAAATAATTTTGAAACCCATGTTACGGAGCAGGACTATGCTTGGTATGACGTTTTATGAAGACGTGACACCCTTTTGTGGTTTTAATTTGTTTAATTTCATAAAAAATACATGCGAAATATATGTGGGTTTAGAAGGGTGTTACAACATAAGACATTTTCCATTAGATTTCTTTACAAGTACAACATTGGAGAGCCAGGTCGTATACTGGGCTTCACAAATGAAATTTTTCTCCAGGAGGTCTTTTGCAACCTACTTGACAACCTCCATTTCTCTGGAGACTTCTTTTTACTATGTTGGGCAACTACCTTAAGGGCAATGATCTATTGTCAGATGATGACAGGCTATTTCTAGATCCAAACAAGGCATCTCTGTTGCGCTCCAGGCGAACAAGTCTGCATTTTCCCTTAGGTGCGCCTTCAACTGTCTCCTCGCCAAGTCAAGGAGATAGGTGCCGATTATGACTCCTATGGAGGGGTTGTACCAAGGGGAATGATTTTGAACTCCCTATTTGAAATTGGTTGCCTATGGTGTGTGTGCTCTTAGTTGCTTGTTGACAAGTGTTGTACCCCAAAATTTTCCCTCACATTTTTCTTCAAGGCATTCTTCCAAGGCTTCTCAGACACTCAGGACACTCAAGGGTTGACTAGTCAAGATGCTCATCCTAAGCAAAAAGCCTACAACTAGGGTTTGGAATTTATCAAGGAAATTTGGTTTGAAAAAGTCTCAAGTGACTTCCATGGTTCTTCATAGGTCTTCAACAAGGTTTATGTCAAGTTTCAAGCCCTACATCACAAGTTTGCTCAGTCAATGGCTCAGATGATCGAAAATCAACTATATTGGTCAAAAAGTCAAATGTAGTCAACATACAGTCAAAATTCAATATTTTTGATCTTATTCATCATTTGATCAAGGGTTGATCATGATTCCTCAAGAAAAGCCCTCAATTCATCAAAAGTCAAAAATTGACAAATTAAGGTTTCCTTAGGAGAAGTTACATGCTTCATCAAATTTTCCCCAACTAAATCCTATTTTGAAGGAAATTCAATTCTCTACAACTTTGTTTTTATTCTCAAGTCCAAAAAAATGCATCATTTGGAAGATATGATCTAATACATTATAGGTCATTTTCAAAAGTCAACAAAAGACACTTTTTGTCAAGGCAACTTACATCAAGATAATTTCTTTAAAAGAAAAAATGATCAACATAGAGATTGTAGAGGGAATCTTGGGATTTCCAAAAAGTCAAAGATCATCTTCAAAAGATGATAATTAAATAAGTTATGAGTTGCACAAGTTGGGGAATTTTGAAGAAATTCATGATGTACAAATTGAGCAAAATTGCATATTTGAACCTATGAGCCTAGTTTTTGATGTTCAAACATGTCCATAACATCTTAGAGGTCCTTTAAGTCCATTTTGGCATGACCTTGATTTTTATTTTTTTTATTTATATTTATCTTGATTTTATTTTATTTAAAGTCAAATTAATTAAATAAAAATACAATAAAACATGGGATAATGCATTTAGGCTTAACTTGACCCATCATGGAGCCCAATATTTCGTGCAAGGACCAACAAAAATTGTCTAGGTTCATGAAAAAATGGAATTGGAAAGAATCATTCAAATATGGCCAACTTTAAATATGTTAGATTTTTTGTCTCATGTCCTTGAAAGCTTGATTCCTCGCCATATTGGTCTTCTCTCCTCACTCCTCTATAAATAAACAATGCAATGCAAGTAAAGGCATACACATACATTGCATAAAGAATCTCTACTAAATTTCATAAAAAAATCTCAAAGTTGTAAACTTCGAAAGTAGATCTTCCAACCTTCCTCCATCAAAACCAGTCACGCAATTGTGTTCTTGAGCATCCCAGAACCCCTCTAGAGCCTAGATTTAAGCCTCACACATCCCAGAATCCCTTCATACGAACTCACCAATTTGGTAAAATCTCTTGCTCTCAAAATCTTTAAATCCTGTAATTTAAATCCATGTTACGCATGTATTCATGTTACTGATGATATTTGGATGAGAACTAACATGTTACATGCAAGTTTGGACACATGGACGAGATCGTGCCATGGTTAGGGCACAATCTGAATTTGTGTGCGAATCTACGATACATGAACTTGTTGCTTGTTTAAGCCCAGGTTCGAATTCAGGGCATATTTTTACATAAGATAGGCCTTTTGTTAGTCATGAATCTAATGTTTTTCTGCAGGTTTTGGATTTTGTCTGATTGGAGAAGACGACCAAAGTTTGAATCCGACGTCTCTGACTTTAGTTGATCCCGGTAAGAGCTTGCGTGTCAAAACCCAACTCTTTGATTTGTCCGTTTAAACAACAGGGGACCCACCGGGCGCGCACTTTGTTTTTTAAATAATTTTGAAACGAGCTTTGTAATATAATGATTTGTTTTGTTTGTACTAATAGATGAACACGCCACCCCAATGGCAACACACGTTCCCTCAAGGCTTACTCCTGCCAGGTCCTGGGTTCGATCTAGGCAGGGAGTAAGTTTTGTTATTTTTTTTCCTTTTTCCTCTAACTTTTGTTTTGCAGGTAAGTCAGCGCCTGGGCCTTCTCATTTCTTTGGGCCTAAGAATTTCAAATTCTCACCCCTGTTTTTTCTTTGCAGCAAGGCCTATTCTTTTTGCTAGTTTATTTTGTTTAATTCATTTTCTTTTTAAACTAATTTCATAAAAATCATAAAAATCATAAAATCAAAAAATCACAAAAAATAATTAGACTTATATTTTCATTAATTAAATTAATTTCAATTAATTATTTTTTATCATTTTCTTTCTTTTATTAATTAATTAATTAGAATTAGGTTTCCATAAATTTAATTTAAATATTTTCCTAAAACCAAAAAATAACAAAAAACATTTTCTTTTTACCACTTCAGATTTTTTAGGTTCTCTTTACATCTTTCTCTTTTCTTCCCTGCGCGTTTATCTATTTTTATTCGCATTATTTTCACAATTATGTAATTGCACAAGGGATGTAATAGTTTAAATTAGGACTGTTAGTTCTCTTGTTTTAGGATTGGCTTAATTTTTGTAAAACAAATAATAGCAGCAATAGTGTAATGTAGAATAGGATGTATAAACTTTTTAAGAAGAACGGGTACAACAAGAAGTCCTATTACAATGTCTGAACATGTTGTGTTGAACTTTTTCAACAACTAGAACAACATGTCAAAGAAGATGTCTTGACATCGCGCCTGCTGAGCTGGATTAATGAGATTCAGTTTGTTCTTAACATAAGCAAAATATTTAGGAGAATCTTATGCATCCTATATGGCGCATATTTAAAGGTCCAGAAAGTTCAATCAAAAATCAAGGAGAATGAATACTTTCTAAATAAGGAGATTATTTAGGAAAGTAAAGATTGAAGACCTTTCTTGGGTCAGAAGTTTTTTCAGTTTGTTACAACTGATTTGCTGTGATTGAAGGCCCAAAACCAGTTGGGTAAAATGTTATAAATAGAAGGGTTTGTAACCTAGAAAAGACACTGCTCAAAATGTAGAAGTCTATGGTTTTGCCAAGGTAAACCTCTCGGGCTTGTGGGAAGTTTACCATGTTCATCTCGAAGCCTATAGGTAAGAGGTGTATTGTTCTTGGAGGAAGATTTGAAGAAACTCCAGGATGTGTTCTTAGTTAGGAGAAAAGATAACAAACAGTGGGGTGTGGCTTGGAGACTTAGCTAGGTTTTCATGTAAGTGTGTCTTCCAAAATTCTATCTGTGTGATTAGAATTTTGGTGAAGGGTTGTTGATGTAGTGACTGAGGTGTTGACTGTTAGACATCATTGAGATGATTAGAAGTTGGATGGGGATATTCCATATCTAGGGAGGTGTGATGCGGTGGGAGAAGTGACTTGAGGTTTTTCGTTTGTGTTCGCAAATGTTTCAGTTTAGCAAGAGTCGCCACCGACTTTTATTTTATCCAAAAGGAAAGGTAAAAAAGCACATGAAAGACCTTTGAGATTGTTTTTGGGTTCGGGGGGTAGATTATGAAAAGGGAATGTGCTAGCACCCTTTTCATCCATGGTTTTCCATGGGCTCTTAGTTACTTGTTTTAGATCACTTGCTTTGCTTTTCAATTGTTTGAAATGGTGCTTTTGTGTGTGGTTTTGAAAATATTTTGAAAAGAGGCCTTTTTTGTAATGGTTCTTGTTTGAATGTATAAAAGGTGTTTGTCTTTTGAAAAATGTTTCAATGTTTGAAAGTTTGTTGGGAAATGTTTTGAAATTGTTTTGAAAGGTGTGTGATAGTTTGAAAATAGCAAGGATGGTTTGCAAATTGATCAAGTAACTAGGAGTTATCTACCCTAATCAAAAGTCTTTCCTACACATTTTTATTCCTTTGACATTTTTGTTTTACCATTGTATTTGGTAAACAACCCTATCTTTGGATGTTAAACGGGACGGGCGTGAGTCATTATATGACCATGATAACAATATTGCCAAGTATCTTAGCAAGTTTTGTGGGACTAGATCATTTTTGTTTAGGCAACCAAGATAGCGTCATCGAGGGACTATGATCTTTTTGTTTTGTTTTGTTTTGCCAAGATACCTAGCATGCATACCATGGCCATTTTAAGGCAACAAAGTGGATAAAACCCTAGGGGTGCTTGTGTGCATTGTGTTGTCATTTTCATGCATTTTTTGTCTTGTGTTAAGTCAAGCTATTTGTTTGATTTTTGGTCTTTTGCATACAAACCCTAGTTTACTATCATGGCATATAAAAGCAATAAATGCGTAAAGTAAATCTAAGACTATTACAACAATATTATGGGGAAGGGGTACACGTTTGAATAGGGGGTATTTGCATAAAATAAAGCCCTAATTTACTATTACAACCCAATTGAATTTAATTTACAAATAAATAAATAAACAAGTATTTAAATGTGCAATTAAATATAAATATGCAAAATGTTTTTGTACTTATTTTATGTATGTAAAATAAATTTATTTAAGTTTTAAAAATAATAAAAATGATTATTTTTGAAAGGGTGAAAACCCTAATTTTTTGGTTTAATAGAAAATATATCCTAATATTATTTATTTTATTTATGTACAAGAAAATAAATAAAAATATATACAATAAATGTTAAAAATAAAATATGTGTGAAAATAATATTTCAAGTGTATAAATAATAAAAATAAAAATATATAATATTTTTATATTATTTACAAAATTTATTTAAGAAAATAAAAGTATATTAACCTAAATACTTATTTTTATGCTAAAAAATAAATAAAATAAATATGAAAAATGCAAAAAAAATATATATATATATATATTTTTATGATTTTTAATGTTTAGGAAAAAAAATATAAAAGTCAGAAATGTGAAATATGCAAAAAAATATGAAAAATAAAAGAAATGGGCCAAGGGGTGCAAATAACAGAATGAGGGGTGCAAATAGTCAGCCAAACCAAGCCCAGACCAACGTTCCACTTCGTCCCTAACCTTTGAACAAAAATGCGCGCGCCCTAAACTTCAAACTGTATCTCCTGCATACGTGCTTAAAAACGAAATCTTGCAACATGAAACTTGTAGCTTGTTAAATCACGATTTCAACCATATAAGAAACTTGATCTAACTCTAAGAAACCAGGGAGAATTTCAGTGCCCCTAATTTCTGACCTAAAAATTTCAGCATGTTCATCATCCAAATTCTCCTAACTCAGTTGATATAAATACAAGCTATGCATATGTACAACTCAAGCAATTAAAGGCTACATTTTTGCTTCACAAACCTAAGCCTAAGGATGTCTAAATAAGGAGATAGAAAGTTGACAAATAACTATTTTAGTCAAGTTCGAATATGGCAATGTAGCAACTTTGAATGAGGCCTGAAGGACTTTTGAGCTTGCTTGAAGTTCCCTTGACCTTTCCCAATGCTCGACTTGCTTTGAAATGGCTTGAATCTCCTTGTAGAACTCAACCTGCAAACTCACAAATTGAAAATGGTGAAGTGTGAAAATGAGGTTACAGTTGCTTGAGAAGGGCTTGGACAACTTAGGTGTGTTGTATGGAATGTGTCTAAAGTGGTTCAAGACAAAACGCACGAGCCAATTTGGTTTTGGCTTGAGTTCTGTAGAGCTTGCCCTATTTTGGGAAGAAATGGAGTTTTTGTGTATTTGGGTGTTTGAGAGGCTTGGCAATCGTGTTTCAGGCTTGGTGTAATATGCTGAGGTTGTTTGAAATGGTCACAAGGCTTGGTTTTAACAGATGCACAAGTTGTGGACCTTTTGCAAGATTTCTTATTTTTGAAGCAAAAGTGAGTTGACAAAGGCAAAGTCTTGTACAAGCTAGCTCAGGGTCTGCACATTGTTGGTACACTTTTCCTGATATTTGTGGAGTTGGTTTGCAGCAAAAGCTTTGGTCCATGGCTCAAGATAAACAAAATTGCATAAAGTGTGCTTTATCAAAGTAGTAATGTAACTTTTTTGCCATTTTTGGATTAAACCCTTGTACAAAGCTTCAAAGATCAAAACAATGCCTTTAACCAATGTATTTACATTTAATTTATGAGTGTAAAAATTATTATAACCTGTAAACCAAGTACAAGCGTGATCCAAACTGATTTGCAACTTGTATCAATGTGGAAAATGCCTTGGACAATAGTGATAATTTGCCATTTTCAAACTTTCGATTCTCCCTAACCACAAATGATCTTGGAGAGTTCTTGGACACTTTGGAAAGCTTGTAACATTCTCTACAATCCATATTTGAAATTAATTTTGAGATTCCACTTGGAACTATGTGAAAAATTGCCATGGAGATAGGTCAAAATCCTGCCTAAACTAGGGCAAAATTTCGCTAAGTTAAAAGTTTCATGGACCCTTATTCACAAAATCATAACTTGAGATCCCAGCATCTGTTGGGAAAAATTTGTGAATCAAAGTTATATATTTTGTGGAGGACTACAACTTTCATGTTGGAAGTTTTATTTGAATCCAATTGCATCATGGTGAAAAAGTTGGGCAAAGTTGGGAAAAAATAAGAAATTTTCATAACTTAGAAAATTTCTAAGTTATGAAAATTTTTCAATCTTAAACCCTAATTTCAAAATTAGGTTTCTTGGTCAACAAGTTTCATGTTTTGACACATCTTGATGAAAAATGACCCTTGGCACTTGATTTTGACCAAAAAGTCAAAGTTTGACTTTTCAGTGTATTTTGATTAGTTGACTGGAAAATTCATCTGTCAATCCAATGCATTTGAGATCTTTTGAACCTTGTGATTAGGTAAAGATGATGCCGCTGAGTCCTTGAAACCATGCTTGAACCCAATTTTCCATTGGCTAGGTGAAAAATCAGAAATTGCCCTTCTACAATCAAAACCCTAAAAATGACCATTTTGCCCTTTTGATGATATGATCAAATTTCTTGAGGAGTTGTGGTACAAACTTGATAAAATGGTTCATATGAGTCTATAATGTTGATATGGATCAAAAATCATGAGGTTTGACTGTAAATTGGCCACATTTGACTTTTCCCCCAATATAGCTGATTTTTAGGTCAACTGTCCAATTGACTGGGCAAAAAATTGATTCAAGGCTTGAAACTTGGTATGAGAAATCTTAGGAGTCCAAAATGAAGTATGAAAGTCACATGAGGCATTGGAAATCCAAAATTCCTTGTGCAAACTCAAACCCTAATTTCAGGTCATCAGTGCAAGATGAGGTCTTGAGCTGAGCAAACCCTAATTTGGTCTTGAGTCCAAAGAGTCTTGTGAGGAGAATCTTGGTAAAATGAGAGGGAAAATTTTGGGGTACAACAGGAGGAAGTAGGTAGAAGGGTCATTGGGTAGTGATTAAGTGTGTAGGTCGTCAACGGGTGTGTTGGCTATAGGGTCTACAAATTGATACTACTGATAGTGGACTTCATTCCTGGCTTGGTAGCCCCCAGAGTAGGTGTTGTTATACACTTAACTGGGTAAACAAATTTGGTGTGTTCTTTATCTTTTCAGTACTGTTTTACCTGTGTGTTTATGTCAGGTCAGATGTCTTGACATCCTTGTATGACATCTAAGTCCACTGTACCAGAATTTCAATTGGTATCAGAGCAGGCATCCTGTTCTGCTCTGGGTGAGATCTTGGGAAGGAACTTTCTGGTCATGGACAAGGAAGAAAGTATTTACTGAAAAGAGGTATGAACTTGGACAATTCATACTATTGTTTGGATGATCTCTTGGCAAGTATCATTGGTTATATGTGACAGGTATTGTTCCTGGCTGTTGCCATCAGGCCTGCAACTTAGTGGGAAGCTGCTGTATGTAGGGTTTATTTTTCAATCCTAGGTTGCCATGCTTATACTTGGATAGCGGTGTAAGCATTGTGTCTGAATATTGTTGAGGAGTTCGTTATATTCCGCTGCATGGTTTCTGATATAACCCTGAAAGTATGTGAAGAATACTAGGGTTGTTACCCTCAACAGAATATATGCTGACATTTTCAACCGTATTAAAAGTGTCAAAGATGCTTGAGATTTTCCTCAAGTCCACTTATAAAGAAATTTATCAATAAGGTTGATGAGAATCAATTTATCAATGATGCGCATATACTTCTGCGAAATTGACCTTGAATACTGTTAAGGATGGTGTGTTCCAAGAAGAAGGAACTGATGTTCTATGGGATGTTAGAACATTATGCAACTACCAGTTGAAGAACAGATGCTTTGGGTACTGAATAAAAATGTTTTAAATACTTTTTGTTTGGAACCTACTCCTGATCTGGAAGAGGAGGCATCTGGTTTGTGCATATTGATTAGGACACGATCAACAATTTATCTACTCCATGTGTCAGTTTATTTCTGACCAAGGATTATGGGAGTATAGAAGTTTAGCTCCATGTTCTTGAGAAGAACTCATAAAGGAATCTCCACCAAACCCTTTATGTATATGAGATGAGCTCGTATCTAGAAGATCCTTCTGATCAAAGGAACTAGATTCATGGAATCCTGTTTGTGGTCATATAATAGATTATGTTTGAAGAGGAGTACTGTGATCCAACCACAATGTTTGATGCTCCTGAATATTGTTTTGATTTCCCTTGAGGAAAAAAATTGGTGATTCTATTTATGTATCCTCAGAAGTTGTTGAAAAATATTCCCCTATCAAGGGTAGATATGATGTCAGACAGAATGTCGTGATATCTTTGAAGATGTTAAAATTTGAAGGGCATTGTTTTTGAAGAATCAAGGGAGACAGATGCTCTGAAAAGTCTTTTTGTCATGCCTAGCAGAGTCTGTTCCAGATACCTAATATAGGAAACTTCCTCTGTAGGTATAGACAATGGAATCCATCATCTCAAAGTTAGACACGAGGTCTAAAGAAAAGCTTATTGAGACGTGGCTTATGCAATCCCCTGCATATGTTGGTAGTCTAATCATGAAGATTGATCAGTTGTTGTTGGTTTGTTTCCTTGTGTTAAACCCCACAAGAGTTGATTATAAGTTACTATGGAAGTTACCCCCAGAACCATAGTAAGAATGGATGATGTCATATCTAATGTTGGGACCTCATCTCTAGGTGAGTGCTTCCTCTAAAAAGGAAGTTGTTGTGTAGATCATGAGATGAGTATTGTTGTTCACCTGTGAAGTTCAAAGTTGGAATGCTTAATCATGATGGAGCTAAAGACCAGTCTCTGACCAAGTCTAGAATGTTGAAAGGATCCTCTTATGTTGAACGATGATGAAGAAGAATGCCAGCTAAAGTGCTCTAACATCTATTGAAAAGGAGTATCATCTGCAGTTGTGTGTGTGGGGAAGTTTTTCCTCTGATGACAAATATCTTATCGGGAGCTAAGTATAAGTTTGATCTTGTTAATATGTGTATGTTACTGATGATAAAGACCTTGTCGGGAGCTAAGTACTTATCTGAGGTATGGATTCAAATCTACTATCTGAACTGATGATTCAGATATTATTGAGAGTTTATTTCTCTCTATAGTGTTCAGGTGGCTGTATCAACCTAAATGAGTCGCAGAAGATGTAATCTTTTGTGATATTTTCTTAAAACTACTATCAAGATTAATAATATCTTTGGTTAATAAATCAAGAACTGAATTATTGGGATCTATAAAGAAAGGTTGATGTCCTAAATGATGTTGTAACATCATATTGTAAAGGAAGGTTTGAGATTATGATTATGGAAGATTGAGGATCAACATGGTTGTCAAAAGAAGGATTTCCGACTTTGTGGACTAGAAGATACAGATCCTAATCCTTTCCTTAGTAGTATGCTTGGTGACTACATAACTACTATGTTGAAGACTTCACTAGTACCAGCAATTGCTAGTGATTGTTAGAACAAAGGAATATGAAGAAGTTAGTTTTCCTCTATTGCTAGTATGCTTAAAACAATCTATTTGAGGGCTTGTGTTTGTATGATGTCCAAGTATGTGTTCACGATATCTTGGCTATCCAAAGAGGTATGGATATTTATATGGTGATGTAGGGCCGTGTATCGGACATGACTGTGTAAAAGTCTGAAGACCTGGAGTTGGTATATCAGATTCAGGATGAGTTATTTTCACAAGAGTGTTGATATGTTTCAGTGAGTGCGTGAAGTCTCTTGTTTGTCTTCTTGTGTTCAAGTGTTCAACCTCAACAGAAGCCTTGTTTGTCCATGATGGGGGGGGGGGGGGGGGGGGGGGGGGGGGGGCTTAGAACCTATCTATGGTTATTGTTGTAGTAGTTATGGAGCTTACGTGTAATTCAAGCTTGTGAAAATTACAGGTAACATGTTGTGACCTGTGGCTACTACGTGTAGTTATCTATGACCCTGTTGGGTCTATGTGGTTCTAGTCAGGAGAAGCTAGTATATTTTGTGTTTTCCAAGGGCTGAGGTTAAGGTCAAGTCACTGACCTAACCTGAAATGTTTTGGCTGTCATGATTGGATGTCTTGTCGAAGATTCAACAAGTATCACAGGTGTGAAGAAGAAACCTGTCAGAAGCTTACTACGAAATATAGTGAGAGAATATTTCAGTTGTGAGACCTTGTGAGATCCTCTTGTGAGAATGGGGAGTTTTTTAAAGGGTGTGATACTGTGGCAGAACCGACTGTTATACTGGTTTTGCATTTTGTATTCGCAAATGTCGCGGTAAGCAAGAGTTGCCACCGACTTTTATTTCATCCAACAAAGGAAAATGAAAAAGAACAGAAAAAACCTTTTTTCGAGATGTTTCTGAGTACGGGGGGTAGATTATAGAAAGGGAGGTGTTAACACCCTTTCTATCCATGGTTATCAATGGGCTCTTAGGTACTTGCTCACTTTGAAATTGCTTGTGTATGTTTTGAAAAAAGTTTTTATTTAACTTCGTGATAACCCTTGTATCTGTCCTCAAGAGTGTGACGAAGTCGTTTTTGAAAACTATTTTGAAAAGTGTTTGTGAAAAAAGTTTTATTGTTTTGAGCAAGTACTTAAGATTTTCTACCTACTCGAAAAAAGACTGTTCGTTCTTGTTTCCTTTAGACATCTCTATCCTACTATAAAGGAGTAGGTAGCCCCGTCGTTGGAGTTTTAAGGGACATTCGAAGGGACGAAATGGTCACTGAAGGCAACATGTAAGGATACCTTAGCATTTTGAAGGGACTATCATCATAAGATCATTTCTCGTAGGCAACTCGAGGGACAGTAAGGGATTATGATCTTTATGACGACTTTGAATTGTGGGTCTTTGCTAAGATATCCCTATGTTCGAGGGACATGACCATTGTTTCCGAGGCAACCAAGTGAGGCAAAACCTAGGAGTGAGCATGTGCATGTGTGCTTTTTCTGTTAATTATCTTTGCACAATTATGGTTATATACCTTTTAATCGTTAATTTATCTTTTGCATACAATCCTAATATCCATGCATCTAGGCAGTTTTATAGTTGCGGAAATTAAAAAGTGCGAGAAATTAAAGTCCTAACTATTACAAGGTCTCGGGGCAGATACATAAATATTTGACTGAAAATAAAGGTGCGAAAATTAAAACCCTAATTAATCTATTACAAATCTCGAAACAGTTACAATAATTTGAATTAAAAATAAGTAAATGCCCGCGAGACGAATTAAATACACGATTAAATTAGAAGACTACAAATCTAATTAACTAAAAAAAATTGTGTATTTTTTTATTGAGAAAATAATTTAATTGCAAACTAAACCTAATTTCTAATTAATTTTAATTAATAGGAAAAAGAAATTAAGTTAATCTAATTAAACTAAACTATGTTCAATAAAATTAATTTAAATAATAAAAAACCTAATTCTACATTTTTGTGATTTATGATTTTATAAAAAAATGATTTTGTTTTTTTGTAAAGAAAATGATTAAGCAAACAAATAAAACAAGATACATAAAAAAAATTAATGATTTGGGCCTGGTGTTGTTGAGTAATCAGGGGGGTGTATTACTGATTTTCGTTGGGCCCAAGAAGCACAAGCCCAATCAATTGTTTGGATCCAGTGAGGCCAACGCCTGAGGGTGCACCATGGACCTTGATTGCATGAGTGCCAGATCTGCTTTGAGGATGGATCTAGTGGCCAGATCTTGAGTTTTAGGACTGACGCCTATTTGGGATGCACACGGGATCCTGTACAAAGTGTTGAGAAAATGTAAAATGTCTTGACCTTGGATCAAACCTAGGTCCTTCCTCTTACCAGCGTCACCCCTTGCCATCCATGCTGTTTTGTTCATTTTTCAATATAATAACACAAATACATTATATTAAATGAAAAGTCAGTGCAACAAGAAAGCGCGTGAGATTCAAAATCGGCCAGTGGGAGTCATCCACCTCATCGTCTCTTTCCTCAGAGTGTCGTCTTTGTTGCCAACCCTTTACCTATGGACAATACTGTCACTAAAGGCTATAGTGATAGTTTTTATCCATAGCTACAAACCTGCAACAATTAAAAATGCAACACAAGCAAAATAAATTCTAACTGAGGGCATAAGACAGTCAGAAATTGTGCCCTGAGTTCATTGGTACCCTTGATCTGCCCTAATTTTGCCTCTATAGAGAATCCCTAATTTGAAGCTTTCAAACCCTAGAAATGGCGTAAGTCTGTTCTTGCGCTAAAACTCAAATCCAGGCATTCAAACAGATTCCAAGCATGATTATAAACACGTTTATGAAAACGGGTTTGATTTAAAACAAGTAAAACCAAGAAAATGAATTAAAAGCATAAGGGGAAAACCGTTATTTGTATCTTACAATTCTGGAGGCTTTATGACTTGAGAGCAATTGGAATATATTCAATACACACCCAGGAATAGATTGATGGCTTTGAATCGCCTTGAATTATCCTCTAACTCAGAATTCGAACCACACTTTTTGTTAAAAAATTTGAGTTTTGTTCTTCTTATGGAGGCAGTCTTTTTTGTGTCCTCTAGGCCTGGCCTCCTTGTGTATATGTATTGGAACGTATTAGGTTAACAAAAACAGATTGAATCTTGCACAATTATGAAGAGAAGATTTGATTTGTTCCTTGCATCATTTGTTTCCGAAACAAGCCAAATCATGCCATTCTTGCTCCAGTCACCTCTTTCACGATTTGATCTTGATATGCCAGCATATATCATCTTCATTCAATGCCAAAATCATTCCAAAAGCAATTTAAATGATTTACTTGATTTTATTTGATTTTATTGAATTTTAAATGAACCATATAAAATTAAATAAATAAGTTAATAAGGCATGGAGTGGTTCATGGGTCATGGACCATGTTAGGAACAAGATCCAATCTTGAAAAGATAGGCCCATGTGGAGAAAATACCATTTTGGGCATTGTTGACTTTGTGCAAGTTTCCAAAAATGGCCAACTTTGACAAGGCAAATCTCTCTCAATTTTGACCCTAAGAGGGTTTTATTGGACTTTTTAGAAAGCTTAGGATGTCCTCTAAACAACCCTTTTGGTTTCATTTCAATTGGACCTTCCATGTTCATGTAAGGAACTTTGACCCAAAAGGTGTTTTTGTTGACTTTTTGAAATGACCTATAATGTCTGAATTCATATCTTTTCATGAGTACATTTCTTGAACTTTAGGGATGAATATGCATTGTAGGGAATTTCTTCCTCTTCAAAACGAGCCTTGGATGTAAAATTTCTGATAAAGTATGAGAATGTTATGCCTGGTCAAACTTTGGTTGTCTTTTCCTATAGGAACCCTAATTTAGCAACTTTTGAGTTTTGATGAATTTGGGGCATTCCTTGAGGAATCATGATCAACCCTTGATCAAATGATGGATATCACTTCAAAATGTTGTTGTTGACCAAAAATATTGAAGTTTTACTGCATGTGGGTCATAGTTGACTTTTGACCTAGCACAGTTGATTTTCAAGCATTTGAGCAGTTGACTGAGCAAACTTCTTGTGCAAGGCATGAAACTTGACATGGATGATCTTGAGAACATACTAAGGCAATGGAAATCATTTGGAACCCTTGGAACCCAAAAATCTTGATGAGGAGTGAAACCCTAATTTAAGGCTCATTGTCTTAGGAGAAGGATTTGCCTGGTCAATCCTTAGGCATCCTTGGGCAAGTTGAGGACCTCTAGGAGTATGTTTTGAGTAAAATGGGAGGGCAAATTATGGGGTACAACAAGGGAATGGGTGGAAAGAAGTCCCTTGGATGATGTCTCTTGAACCAAATCTGATAAGCTCTGTGGTAATGTTGTTGATGTCTCAAATGATCTTGGGACATCATTTTTGATGATAGTCTATTAAAGATACTTAGAACTATGAATCTCAATATTAAAACTCCACACTCATTAGTGGCTTTTCTATCCGTGGTGTTGAATAAGGAGATTTTGATTGATGGAGAAGTATGCTCAAGTAATGTATAACTACTATCTTGGCCTGAAGACTTTACTAGTGTCTGCAAATACTAGTAATGTGTAGAAGGAGGATTTAATCAGCACATTGGTTAAGGGGTACTCCTTCTGTTGGAGAGTTTGAATCTTATTAAATCTTTTAAGCACACTAAGAAATGGCTGGAAGTTGGTTTCAGACTATGGTTGCATGACATCTTAGCCATCCAAAGAGTCATGATAATATGTATGAAGGTGCAAGGGCATGAATCAGAGGTGTGCTGGTTATGTGACTAGTTCAGGGTACTTGGAGTTATTCCCAGTGAACTAGTGGGTGTTTAGTGTTGTGTTTTCTCCATAATAAAGTTTTGATTGTCCATGACAGGAGGAGTCAGTGGACTAATTGGTTTATTTGGATCTTGTGATGTTCAAGCATATAGATTTATTACCCTACAATGGAGATGATGTTGGATAACATACTGAGACACGTTGCTATAAGATGTAGTTGTTTATGTCCTTATGAGTCTCTAAAGAATCTAGCCAAATGTTGCTAGAGTATACCATCCTTCTCCAAGAGGATGTTTTGGTTCTGTAAAAATTTATTTTTCTCTGCAGCGGTGAATGGGACAAAGAAGACTATCCTGTTGATTGTTAGGAGATGCCAAGAGTATCAAGAAGAAGACTATGTATAGTCCCCCAAAGCCCTGGAGTAAATAAGTTCCTCCCTCAAACAAAAGAAAAGTTAGACCTGATAACTCCTCAGATGATGATGAGGATGATGTCCAGGACATCTCTCCTTTGAAGAAGTCTGCAAGCAAGAAGCTTTCTGTCAGAGTGCCTGATGCTCCTCTTGACAACATTTCCTTCCATTCTATTGGCAATTTTGAAAAGTGAAAATATGTGTTTCAAAGAAGAATTTCCCTTGAAAGAGAATTGGGAGCAAGTGCACTGGAGTGCAAAGAGATTATGGAGCTTAATTCTTTTGATGACTTGTGATGATCACAAAAGTAAGGAATATAGGAAGGTGTTTGTGTTGAATTATCTGGGCAGGTCTGAAGATGATTACTGTGAGTTGGAAGTGTCTGATAATCAGGTGGGCAAAGCCATTACTACAAACTAGATTATAAAACTTGTAGGAACCTGTGCACCGGTTGTGTGTTCTAATGGGAGCTTCTTAAAGGATTTATATGCATAATGAGTCCTTTAAATGATTGAGAACCAGTTTGATTAGGTTTTGTATTATGAACTTGATGTATCACATGATGTCTTAACATCATGATTGTTGATGGTTGTTTTGTTTAATTCTTGGGATTGTTCATGTGAAGTTGGACGCTTAAGCCTTATTGTGAGAAGTGGCATTTCTGACTATGAGGATTAGAATATGGAGAGTCTAATATTGTCTACAGTAGCATGCTTGATGAATGCATGACTATTTTGTTAAAGGCTTCACTAGTATCAGCAACTACTAGTGTATATAAAGGCAGAAGGATGCTAACAGATACTTAAGGGGTATTTTTTTTGCTACAAGTCACTCTAGAAAAGGTTTGGTGATTTGGAGAAACTAAGAGTTTTTGGAGTTTGCGAGTGACTTCACACCTAGTAAGCGTGACATCTTGCCAATTCAAAACATCATGATACAAAGTGTGGTTAGGATAAGACAATGATCAAATCTATCCTTTTTTTGTGAAGAAGTCAGGATTCCTGGAAGTATTCTCAAGGAGTGAGAATATCTGACTCTGGTTTGACTCTACCGAGGGAGTCAAGGTTCAACATATGCAGGAAGTGCTAAAGTTTCTAATCTAGTCTTCATCTTCAGTTGGAGCATTAGTTACTCATGACAAAGGGAGTCATATGGATATCTGTAAATTGTTGTTGCAATGATACATGTATTATCAAGCCAGAATAAAATTCACTTTTTTAAAGGTTCTATGAGGAAATGATGTCGAAAAAACATGTTGTGACATTGTGAAGTTATGGATAAACTTAACAAGACATGGTGGTTTATAATTATGAAAAGCCTGGTGAATATCAGAAGATCACATATCTCTTAAAATTTTATTGGAAAGTCTGGGAGAATTTATTTTCCCCTATAGATTTCAAAAAGACTCCTTGAGGGTCTATATTATGAAGAGGTGTCACAAATGTTATATTTTGTAATCTTAATATATGTCACTAAGTCTAAGTGAAAGAAGAACACTTAGAATCCAGTATGAACAGGTGGATAATCTGGTGAAGCATCCTTGATTGGTGGGAGAAGATGTGTTGATCACTGAAATAACAAGATAATGTCTGACTAAGTGTCAGGACATTATACAGGACATGTTCCTGCATGATAAACATAGGGTGGAGTGGCCTATGTGTTCAAACACGTGGCTGTAAACAGGGGGGAGAAAAATTTGTCTGACTATGCATGTGTATGTACAGGAAGTAGCTATAGCATTCAAAGCCATTATGGATGGTGCACATTGATACTTGAAGTTTTCTCCTCAAATATCGTTTCCTTTTGACCAAGATTGATGCTACAATCTAGGATCGTTATTTTCCAAGTAAAAATCCCAGTTATTTATAGAGAGTTCTCTCGTTTCTATATAACCCCGTGATCTTCTTGAGTCCATAATTCTTATGCCTTTTATTCGAGTTTGGGTAAGCTGTGCTTGGGTCTGGTATTATGAAGGTATCCTTTGCCAAGTTTTGGCTATTAAAGGAGAGAAAGGTGAATTAGCTCAGATGTTGCTGCTCAAATGCTACTGCTTCTTACACAAGTGGTTATTATTAATGTTCATAGATGTCAAGTGGGTTATTATTTGTGACATATGTTTGTGACCTGTGATCTGAGTTATGAACACAACTGTGACCTGTGTTCTGAGTTATCAGGGGCGGTGGTTGATATGGTCTTAATGAGTTATTGAGAGTTCTCTTATTCCACCATTGGTCTTCTATGTTTATAAGATGTTCTTGTATTGAGGGGGAGTACAAGTTGTCTTCTGCTATCTTCTTCCTCGTGCCCATCAACCAAACTTTAGGACTTTCCTTCCTTTTATCCTGAAACTGATGTTCGTTAGTGTTGATGCAATTGAGTTCTTTAGAGTGCTGCAAAGAAACTGTCTAACAAGATGTTGAGACATCATTTTCAACTGAAGATCTATTATTGTATGCAGTAGCTTATGAATTGCTGTAATCTCCTAGATTGCAATTGTTTTTAGATTATTTGTTTTAGCCAAAATTTTCCAAAGGGGGAGATTGTTAGTTCTCTTGTTTTAGGATTGGCTTAATTTTTATGAAACAAATAATATCAGCAATAGTGTAATGTAGAATAGGATGTATAAACTTTCTAAGAAGAAAAGGTACAACAAGAAGTCCTATTACAATGTCAGAACATGTTGTGTTGAACTTTTTCAACAACTGGAGCAACATGTCAAAGAAGATATCTTGACATCGCACCTGCTGAGCTGGATTAATGAGATTTAGTTTGTTCTTAACATAAGCAGAATATTCGGGAGAATATTATGCATCCTATGTGGAGCACATTTAAAGGTCCATAAATTTCAATCAAAAATCAAGGAGAATGAAGACTTTCTACATAAGGAGATTATTTAGGAAAGTAAAGATTGAAGACCTTTCTTGGGGAAGAAGTTTTTGTAGTTTGTTACAGCTGATTTGCAATGATTGAAGGCCTAAAACCAGTTGAATAACAGGTTATAAATAGAAGGGTTTGTAATCAAGAAAAGAAACGGCTCAAAATGTAGAAGTCTAGGGTTTTGTCAAGGTAAACCTCCCAAGGTTGTGGGAAGTTTACCATGTTCATCTCGAAGCCTGTAGGTAAGAGGTGTATTGTTCTTGGAGGAATCACTGAAGCAACTGCAGGATGTGTTCTTAGTTAAGAGAAAAGATAACAAACAATGGAGTGTGGCTTAAAGACTTAGCTAGGTTTTCATGGAAGTGTGTCTTCCAAACTTCTATCTGTGTGATCAGAATTTTGGTTAGAAGTGGGATGGGGATATTCCATATCTAGGGAGGACCTAGGTAGAAGGGTCATTGGTAGTGATTAAGTGTGTAGATAATTAACGGGTGTGTTGGCTGTAGGGTCTGCAAATTGATACTACTGATAGTGGGACTTCATTCTTGGCTTGGTAGCACTCAGAGTAAGTGTTGTTGTACATTGAACTAGGTAAATAATTCTGGTGTGTTCTTTATCTTTTCAGTACTATTTTGCCTGTGTGTTTATGTCATATTATATGTATGGACATCCTTGTATGACATCTGAGTCTGTTGTTCCAGAATTGGAAGGACCGTTTACTTTTTATTTCCTCCATTTTTGGTTTGTAATTCCCCCCATCCCGAAGCGATGTAATAGCATAGATTATATTCCGAATTTAATTTCCATGCTTGTATATATTTAACTGCTAGATGTATGCTAATAGGCTTGTATGGAAAGATTAAAAGAAAATGCTAGAAAACCTAACATTCAAAGACAAATAACCGAAACACAACACACTCGAACACGCGCACCTCTAAGGTACCTCCACTTGTTTCCTTCAGAGAAGCATTCATGTACCTCGAACGTGGGACACTTCACCAAAGTCCCTCAATACAAAGATCATAGCCCCTCGATGACCCTTCGATGTTGCCTTTCGGTAAATAATCTAGTCCCTTATGATAAATTGCTAAGGTGTCATACAAGTTGCCTTTATGTATGTACGATGACCCGCGCCTGTCCCACAAAACATCCAATGATAGTGCTACCTACTAACTAATGGTAGGATAACACTATCTAAATGAAAAGAAGAAAAGAACAAAGACTATTCGAGTAGGTAGACAGCTTGTAGTTTCTTGCTCACAAAAAAAATTTCTCACACATACACTCTCCTTTCTAAATATTTTCAAAGACAAAAAACACTTTGTACATGTTCTCAATGATACGAGAATCATTACAAAGTTCTCCGCACTAAGGCGTCTTTTCAAAAATATTTTCAAACACACTTACACAAAAAAGAAATCATTTTCAAAGTGAGCTAGCAACTAAGAGCTCGTAGATAACTACAGATGGAAAGGGTGCTAATACATTCCATTTCCATAACCTACCCCCCGAACTCAAAATCTTTAAAAAGTTTTTTCCTGTTCTTTTCACCCTTTCCTTTGATGGATAAAAGAAAAGTCGGTGGCGACTCTTGCTAACCTCAACATTTGCGATAAAACACAAAACTAGTAAAGTTAGTTCTCCCACCGTATTACAGAACTGGAGACTCTGCTGGGGACCTAAAACTAAAAGTGGGGTTACCTTAGAGCTAGATCATATTTAAAATGCTTAAATTGTTTGACCTGCTTGCTTTACATTTCAGGTTATGTTTGGGTATTCTTGTATAGATCCTATACCCGGATCTGAGGCACATTAGGTAAGTAGCAATAGATCGTGGGGACTATGCAGCGTAATACCGACATGGTTGAAGCGATGGCTACATTATTGTGACATATTGTTGGTACCAGTATCCCTTGAGTCCAGTCGAGGAGAATACAGGGCCACTGTGCGGTGTCATAAAGCACTAACTGACCGTAGAACCTTAGTTGAACAACTTGGCCATTAGAAAATAGTAAGATAGCCGGCTTTGGTGCAAGACTAGAGTTGGTTCATACTCGATGTTACACTCATTAAGGATGGACTTTTGGGATATTTCGGTCGCTAATAAAGAAGCTTGAGCTGAAACAATGTCCGAGAGAAAGATCAGTGATGTTGAGATCCTTTAAAACCCAGTTACTTTCTTTAGGAAAAGTTTAACCAACTAAATTTCAAGTGGGTACTTACCTACAAACTCCATACAAGCCTGAACCTAAGGCTACTTGTGTGACTTGTTTGCATTTATTATCTAACAACTTGAACTCCTTGTAGGAATTGTTTGTTATCCAATAACTGAGACTTCTAGCAAGACTTACTTGTTTTCATCACCTTACACTTTTGCTTTGTGCATAACATCATGACATCATGCCATAGAATTTTCATTAACCATTTCAAGGATCTCAAGGGCATGTGATGCAGGTTATCATGAACCAGACGCCTAGCAGGGGGCAGGAGGATTTATTTTCCTCTAACCAAATGCCGCCAAAGTATCATGAATCAATGTCTAGCAAGGGGAAAGGGGATTTATTTTCCTCTAGCCAATTCCGTCAAAAGACGAAAGCACGATAACTTGAGTCAGAGGCTATGACCCACTCGACATGATGAGCTTGATTCTCGTGGAAGGACATTCAACGATACGAAGTTCTTAAGTCAAAGATGCAGTCGGATTCTAACATTTTCTTTGTTTACCCCGCGAGATCCTTGAAAACATTGCATCTACATATCATGTATCATTTCCTGAATAGGTTTTCTAGTACAGGTTTCTCATTTTTCTCGCTGTTTATTTCAGTAGAAAAATGGCCCTCGAACAAAATCTCAAAGATCTCTAGGCTCAGCATGTACAATTCCAGGAGACCCTTCTGAATCTGGCCAATGGGCAGCAAGAAATAATGACGCTCCTTGCCAAGCAAAAGAAGAATACTAAGAAGCAAGTTAATGTCCTTAATCTGGGAAGGAGATTCAAAGTTCTGGCCCAACCGATTTAAGCCGTTGAAGTCTCCTCTGATGAAGATGACAACCATGATGAAGAGGATAGAAACATTAAGCCAGAAGATAGGAATAACCAGGGTTCTGAAGAAGAGGATTACTCGGATGAACAATACCCTCTTGCTGATAACAGGTACAAACAATTGAAGGATAGGCTCAAGGCTATGGAGGTCCAAAAGGTACCAGGATTGGATTTCGGTGAACTAGGGATGGTTCCAAGGGTGGTCATCCCACCTAAGTTTAAGGTCCCCGTCTTCACCAAATATGATAGGGTCTCTTGTCCTAAACTTCACTTGAGGTCATACGTTAGAAAGATCTAGCCTCACATTACTGACTGGAAGTTATGGGTCTATTTCTTCCAAGAAAGTTTGGCTGGCACTCATCTGGAATGGTTCTATAAGCTGGAAGGAACTAACATCCATACCTGGGAAGACTTGGCTGTTGCTTTATACAATCAATACCAATACAATACTGACCTGGCACCAACTCAAGTGCAATTGCAGAATATGTCCATGGGCTCAAGGGAAGGATTCAAGGAATATGCACAAAAATGGAGGGATTTAGCTGGCAGGGTGCAACCTCCTCTGACTGTTCGGGAAATGGTAGACATGTTCATGGGCACTATGACAGGCCCGTTCTTTAATCTTCTGATTGGAGTTCTTCGTCTGGTTTTACAGAGATGATTCTGACTGGGGAAAGGATTGAAAGCGGTATTAAAAGTGGGAAGATCCCAATTGCCTAAACCTCTAATTATGTGAAGAAGCCCCTTGTTGGTAAAAAAGAAACTAATGTTGTCTATGGTCAAAGGAGCCATAGTAAAAATGACCATCATCAGTCTATGGGAGCGGTGTTAATTTCTAATCCTACACATGTTCAACAACAACATGGCAATAGGCGTAGGATAAAGTTTCAAGAAAGGCAGTACACTAAGATTAATATGCCATTGTCTCAAGTGTTACAATATTTGCTAAAAGAGGAACTGATTGCACAAAGGGATCCTCCTCAAAACCCTGATACGTCCTCTCCTAAGTACAATCTGAATGCGACGTGTGTCTACCATTATAATAGTCCTGGGCATGACACTGACAGTTGCTGGTCTTTGAAAAATAAGATTCAAGATTTGATTGACAACAAGGAGATTGAATTTGACCCTCCTAAGGCTCTCAATGTGATCACTGCTCGCATGCCAAATCATGGCCAAGATTGAGAGCATTTATTTCATTTGAGTTCTCAAATTGTAATTTCTTTTGATTGTTCGAACACTTATTTTATGTCAAACTTTGTTATTACATTAATGGATTTCATATGTTTGTCTTGAATTAATCCATTCATTTTCACTATAGTTAAAATATGATTTTACTTCCTTTTTGTGATATTCAACTCTCAATTAAAAAACTGTAAGCCTTTAGAGGGAGGATGACGAAAACAAAACCATAATCTCATACAATATGCTTTTGAACAGGCCTTGCTGACGATGTACAGGCGTTGTTTCAAATCCTAAACAATGGAGTTATAAGGAAGATAATTCCTAGTCAACCCCTTTGAGCCTAAGAAATAGGAGTTTTCTTTTTCACACAAATTGAAATCTTTAATCATAACCTGGGGCAGGGTAGTTTCTCAGTTAATTCAAATGTGCATTTATTTGCAAGCTCTACCGTCATACATGACGAGTAATGTCGGAGGTATCCTTCCAAATAAAAAGACAGTGATGGTTCCCTGTAATCACTAAAACAGGCAGTCATTATTTTTTAAAATAAAAGTCCGTTAAGTCAAAACCTATGAAGGAGACTTAAGAAAAAACCGGAGCATCCCGCTGACTGTAATCACAAAAGAAACATTCAGGCAAAAGGTAGGGATAATATAAAAAATTAGGTCACTACAAATCCTCAACAAAAGAAAAAATGTTACAAAAAAATGATTGCCTTCTCAAATAAACTCTCGGTATCCGAACCATCACCGAAATATCAGGGAAAAGATTCTAGACACAATTGGGATCTAAACGCACAATTAACTGAGTACAGGAATTGAGAATATCACGAAGAACGGGTTGGGTACAAATAAAGTTTGAGCCTTTATCCTTTGTTTCTTAAATCGTGAACCAGACCATGTTACAACCCTTAAAAGTCCTAACCGAAGCATGGGTTAGTTCGAAAGCATATTGTTACAAAAGGTATCCTGACTCCTGTAAGGTTTACTATAAATCCTAAGTTGAATTCATATTCTTACAAAATTCTGTTTGTTTACTAAAAATGCATTTTTAAAACTTCAAGACAGACATAAGCTTTGCATTTTTAAATGCCATTGTTTGCATATGACTAATTGTCCAACAGCAGAGAAATTCTCACAACGAATATTCAATGAACGAAAATCCTCTCAATAAATAGAATCTCCTCAGATGAAAAGACATTTCCAGTAACAGGGCTTTCATAATCCAAGGACATGACATGGTGTCTAACTGGTCTAGGGCAGTCAAGTCAAGATTCAAAGAATATCTCAAAAGTACAAAATAGCCAGAGGCAGATCTCCATCTGAATCACTTGGGGCATTGAACATGAGTTCCATCAAAGGGCCATGTACAATCAAGCAAACATTTTATGGCAGTACTACAACACTTACTACTATGGACAATGACAATTCTCCGCACCATGTGAACACAGACATAGTCGAAAAATACTACGCATGAAAAAAGATCCGCTAGGTTCACTGGCCTAGGAAAAAATAAGGGCAACGCGGCGAACTAAAAGAGTTTGGGAAAAATTAGGGATATATAAATAAAACTGTACACCCGACAAGTCGAAAACCTGAAAAGGCGGCTTGGGCAAAAAAGGGTATCCCGATGGACTGAAAAAATCTGAAAGGACAGTCTGGGAAAAAGTTTGGGATTAAAGCGTACGACTATGCCCTGTCATCTCATCATCTATCTATCAGTAGAAGATTTGTCACTTTGATCAGCAGTCACCGAGGGCTCTAGGAGTTGAGGATATTCAAGCCATCCACAAAATCCCCACAGAGCCACTTCCATGAAATTATCCCTACCGGGTAACCTTCCCAAGTTCATACATTCCCTGCAATTTCCACGACAGATTGCTCTATCTGATAAAGGAGTATGATTTTCTCCCAAGAAATATCACCAACCTACAGAGTTCTGATCAATACAGTTCATGGAGTTTCTCTTCCCCAACCGAGCTTGTTCCTCCGAGGTTGTAAGACCCCTTCAGACTTCTGCTCTCCAGCAGAGTTCATTTCCTTAACAAGGGTGTTTCCTCTGCAAGAGTATTTCTCCATCAATGGTGTTTATTTCCCTAAACAAATTCTCTTCTAGATACAGTTCAGATATAGTCTAGATATATATTCATTCTGACACTCATTTTAGATCCACTTCTAGACACAATTAAGATACAATTTGAATATAGATTCATTCAGACACTCATTCCAGATCATCGTCTAGATATAGTTCAGATACAGTCTAAATATAGATTCATTGTGACACTCATTCCAGGTCCACTTCTAGATACAGTTCAGTTACAGTCTAAATATAGATTCATTCTGACACTCATTCCAGATCCATTTCTAGATACAATTCAGATACAATCTAAATATAGATTCATTTCGACACTCATTTTAGATACAGTTCAGATACAATCTAGATATGGATGTCATTCTGATACTCATTCAGTACATCTTCCAGATACAATTCAGATACGATCCAGATAAGGATGTCATTCTTATACTCATTTAGTGTATCTTCTAGATACGATTCAAATACAGTCCATATATGGATATCATTATGATACCCATTCAATACATCCTTAGATACAATCAAGGCATAGATTTATTCTGACACTCCCTAGCTTGAGTTTGCTTCTACCACAAATCACCGGAAAAACTCCCTTCCCCAGTGAAGTCATCACTATCCCTAGAGAGTTTCTACTGAATCTAAAATCGGATCAGATGTCCGTAAACTTTATCCTTCTCAGACGAGTCAGAAAGTTATCCATCGATGTTATCCCAAGTCAAGGTATACAAGGAATTATAACTCCCCATTAGAGCAAAGAACAACCAAAGTTTTGAACTCTTCTTCCCCAAGCAGGAGTTAACACTCTCCAGCAGAGTTCCCTCAGAAAGCAGAAATCAATGTTCCCCAACAGAGTTTCCTCAAACAAGAAAGCAGAAGTCCCCGGCGGAAACAATCCTAGAAGATCTAAGATACACATACTCTTCATCCCCATCAACAATCAGGGATTTATTTTCCCCAGACTAAGATGTTGCTCAAATTTGCAAATGCACTTCAATAACATTTCACATTTACCATCATTTACCAATACCATAGCATATGCATACGAAACGCATATAACACAATCTCATTTATTTTGATAATGTCATTACGCAATACATTTCATACATCATGACATTGCATACAACTAACCCTTTATCTTTTCAAGTAAAGTCTATAAACAGACGAATATCATCAACTATCTACATGACCAGACAAATTTCTTTAGAAACTAAATTCTGACAAGTATTTCCCTTAAAGAATTTCCCCAGAAAGTCATTGTGAAAAATATCTCTTCTAGATGAAGTCAGGCGTAGACATCTTCTAGTGCATCATTCAGACGAAATCAAGCGCGGATTCCTTCTGGTACCGTTTGAAGTAGTAGTCGCCATAGATTCCTTCTGGTACCCTTTGAAGTAGTAGTCGCCATAGATTCCTTCCATTACCTTGTGAAGTAGTAGTCTCCATAGATTCTTTCTAGTACCCTTTGAAGTAGTAGTCGCTATAGATTCCTTCTAGTACCCTTTGAAGTAGTAGTCGCCATAGATTATGTCCAGTACCTTGTTGAAGTAGTAGTCAACATAGATTCCTTCTGGTACCCTTTAAAGTAGTAGTCGCCATAGATTCCTTCTGGTACCTTTGAAGTAGTAGTCGCCATAAATTCCTTCTGGTACCCTTTGAAGTAGTAGTCATTATAGATTCCTTCTGGTACCCTTTGAAGTAGTAGTCGCCATTCCTTCCAGCACCTTGTGAATTAGTAGTCGCCATAGATTCCTTCTGGTAACCTTTAAAGTAGTAGTCGCCATAGATTCCTTCTGGTACCCTTTGAAGTAGTAGTCTCCATAGATTCCTTCCAGTACCTTGTGAAGTAGTAGTCGCCATAGATTCCTTCTGGTACCCTTTGAAGTAATAGTCGCCATAGATTCCTTCTGGTACCCTTTGAAGTAGTAGTCGCCATAGATTCCTTCTGGTACCCTTTGAAGTATTAGTCTCCATAGATTCCTTCTAGTACCCTTTGAAGTAGTAGTCGCCATAGATTCCTTCCAGTACTTTGTTGAAGTAGTAGTCGCCATAGATTCCTTCTAGTATCCTTTGAAGTAGTAGTCACCATAGATTCCTTCTAGTATCCTTTGAAGTAGTATTCACCATAGATTCCTTCTGGTACCCTTTGAAGTAGTTGTCTCCATAGATTCCTTCTAGTACCCTTTGAAATAGTAGTCGCCATAGATTCCTTCCAGTACCTTGTGAAGTAGTAGTTGCCATAGATTCCTTCTAGTACCCTTTGAAGTAGTAGTCGCCATATATTTCTTCCAGTACCTTGTGAAGTAGTAGTCGCCATAGATTCCTTCTGATACCTATTGAAGTGGTAGTCGGGCGTAGACTCTTTCCATTACCTATTGAAGTAGTAGTCATGCGTAGACCCCGTCCGGATACATCTCCTAAAGACCAATTCAAGCATAGACTTATTCTTATATTTCTATCAACTATTAATTTGGATGGCATCAATAAACCCATCTCCAATGTCTCTTCATCACCTTTGGATGGAATCTATAAGCCCATCTCCAACAACTCACTGTCACCTCTCCAAATGGCATCTATAAGCCCATTCCCAATACAATCAACCAACAACTTTACCATCTTGCACAGGCGAGTGCAAATTTCTGGGCACTTAAGTGTTCAAGCATCTTCTACCTTCAAGTCACGAAAGGCATACATTCCAATCTAACTTTTTAGGTTTAAGAAGATTGAATAGGGGCAGTTGTTGTATCCCAAAATTTTCCCTCACATTTTTCTTTAAGGCATTCTTCCAAGGCTTCTTAGACACTCAGGAAACTCAGAGGTTGACTAGTCAAGATGCCCCTCCTAAACCAAAAGCCTACAACTAAGGTTTGGAATTTATCAAGGAAATTTGGTTTTAAAAAATGTCAAGTGACTTTCATGGTTCTTCATAGATCCTCAACAAGGTTCATGTCAAGTTTCAAGCCCTACATCACAAGTTTGCTCAGTCAATGGCTCAGATGATCGAAAATTAACTGTATTAGTCAAAAGTCAATTATAGTCAAAATACAGTCAAACTTCAAGATTTTTGCTGATATTCATCATTTGATCAAGGGTTTATCATGATTCCTCAAGGAAAGCCCTCAAATCATCAAAAGTAAAAAATTGCCAAATTAGGGTTTCCTTGGGAGAAGTCAACTAAACTTTGACCAGGCATAACTTTCACATGCTTCATCAACTTTTCCCCAACCAAAGCCCGTTTTGAAGGAAATTCAATTCTCTACATCTTTTCTTTTATTCTCAAATCCAAAGAATGCTTCATTTGGAAGATATGATCTCATACATTATAGGTCATTTTTTAAAGTAAACAAAAGACACTTTTTGTCAAGGCAACTCACATCAAGATAATGTCTTGAAAAGCAAAAATGATCAACTTAGAGATTATAGAGGACATCTTGGGATTTTCAAAAAGTCCAAGATCATCTTCAAAATATGAAAATTGAGAAAGTTATGAGTTGCACAAGTTGGGGATGTTTGAAGAAATTCATGAAGTACAAATTGAGCAAAATTGCATTTTTGTACCCATGAGCCTAGTTTTTGATGTTCAAACATGTCCATAACATCTTAGAGGACCTCTAAGTCCATTTTTGCATGACCTTGATTTTTATTTATTTTTATTTATATTTATCTTGATTTTATTTAATTTAAATTCAAATAAAATAAATAAAAATACAAAAAAACATGGGATAATGTATTTGGGCTTAACTTGACCCATCATGGAGCCCAATATTTTGTGCAAAGACCAACAAAAATTATCTAGGTTCATGCAAAAACGAAATTGGCAAGAATTATTCAAATATGGCCAGCTTTAAATATGTTGGATTTTTTTGTCTCATGGTCTTGAAAGCTTGATTCCTTGCCATATTGGTCTATTCTCCTCGCTCCTCTATAAATACACAATACAATGCAAGCAAAGGCATACGCATACACTGCATAGAGAAGCTCTACCAAATTTCATAAAAAAATCTCAAAGTTGCAAAATTTGAAAGTAGATCTTCCAGCCTTCCTCCATCAAAACCAGTCACGTAATCGTGTTCTTGAGCATCCCAGGACCCCACCAGAGCCTAGATTCAAGCCTCACACGTCCCAGAATCCCTTCATACGAACTCACCGGTTTGGTAAAATCTCTTTCTCTCAAAATCTTTAAATCCTGTAATTTAAATCCATGTTACGCATGTATTCATGTTACTGATGACATTTGGATGAATACTAACGTGTTACATGCAAGTTTGGACGTAGGGATGAGATCGGGCCATGGTTAGGGCACAATATGAATTTTTGTGCGAATCGTATGATACAGGAACTTGTTTCTTTTTTAAGTCTAGATTCTAACTCAGTTCGTATTTTTACATAGGATAGGCCTTTTGTTAGTCATGAATCTAACGCTTTTTTACAAGTTTTGGATTTTGTCTGATCGAAGAAGAAGACCGGAGTTTGACTCCAGAGTCTTTGACTTTAGTTAACTCCGGTAGGAGCTTGCGTGTCAAAACCCAACTCTTTGATTCGTCCGTTTAAACAACAGGGGACCCACCGGGCGCGCGCTTTGTTATTTAAATAATTTTGAAACGAGTTTTGTGATATAATTCTTTGTTTTGTTTGTACTAACGGATGAATATGCCATCCCAGTGGCAACACACGTGCACTTAAGGCTTACCCTTGCCAGTTCTTGGGTTCGATCCAGGCAGGGAGTAAGTTTTTTTATTTTTTTCCTTTTTCCTCTAACTTTTGTTTTGCATTTAAGTCAGCGCCTGGGCCTTCTCATTTCTTTGGGCCTAAGAATTTCAAAATTTCACCCCCTGTTTACTCTTTGCAGTGAGGCTCATTCTTTTTTCTAGTTTGTTTTGTTTAATTCATTTTCTTTTTTAACTAATTTCATAAAAATCATAAAAAAAATCATAAAATCACAAAAAATAATTAGACTTATATTTTCATTAATTAAATTAATTTCAATTAATTATTTTTAATCATTTTATTTCTTTTATTAATTAATTAATTAGAATTAGGTTTCCATAAATTTAATTTAAATATTTTCCTAAAACAAAAAAAATAATAAAAACATTTTCTTTTTACCACTTAAAATTTTTTAGGTTCTCTTTACATCTTTCTCTTTTCTTCCCTGCGCGTTTATTTATTTTTATTCGCATTACTTTCACAATTATGTAATTGTACAAGGGATTTAATAGTTTAAATTAGGTCCTTTTACTTTTTATTTCCCCTATTTTTTGTTTGTAATTCCCCTCATCCCGAAGCGATGTAATAACGTAGATTATTTTCCGCATTTTATTTTCGGAACTTGTATATATTTAACTGCTAGATGTATACTAATAGGCTTGTATGGAAAGATTAAAAGCAAATGCTAGAAAACCTAACATTCAAAGACAAATAACTGAAACATAACACACTCGCACACACGTACCTCTAAGGTACCTCCACTTGTTGCCTTCGGAAAAGCAGTCATGTCTCTCGAACGTGGGACACTTTAGCAAAGTTCCTCAATACAAAGATCATAGTCCCTCGATGACCCTTCAATGTTGCCTTTTGGTAAATAATCTATTCCCTTATGATAAATTGCTTAAGTGTCCTACAAGTTGCCTTTATGACTGTACGATGACCCGCGCATGTCCCTCAATACATCCAATGAATGGGCTACCTACTAGTTAATGGTAGGATAGCACTATCTAAAGGAAAAGAGGAAAAGAACAAAGACCATTCGAGTAGGTAAACAGTTTGTAGTTGCTTGCTCACAAAACAAATTTCTCACACATACACTCTCCTTTCTAAATATTTTCAAAGATAAAAAAATACTCTGTATGCATTCTCAACGATACGAGAATCATTATAAATTTCTCCGCACTAAGGCGTCTTTTCAAAAATATTTTCAAACACACTTACATAAAAAAGAAAGCATTTTCAATGTGAGCTAGCAACTAAGAGCCCGTAGATAACTATAGATGGAAAGGATGCTAATACCTTCCCTTTCTATAACCTACCCCCCGAACTCAAAATCTTTAAAAACGTCTTTCCTGTTCTTTTCACCCTTTCCTTTGTTGGATAAAAGAAAAGACGGTGGCGACTCTTGCTAACCGCAAAATTTGTGATAAAATACAAAACCAATAAAGTCAGTTCTCCCACCGTATTACAAAAAGGAAGAGCCTTCAGCATCCAGTAGAGGCTCTTTCTCGTTCTTCTTCTTCTCCTAGAGATCTTCTTTTGTGAAGCAGTTGTCGAGGTCAATTATATCAACGTGTGGAAGCGGCATCGACTCTTCGGAACTACTGGGCAGAGCAAGTCTGTTAGTTGTTCTGGGCTATGTGCTGATGGAGTTTAAACCCTTTGCAGCTTCTTCAAAGCATATCTTCACGGCAGTATGTCTGTGTGGAGGGTGGCAATGAGTCCTTCATCGGTGTAGTATTTCATCTTAAGGTGCACAATAGAGGGCACTGCTATCAATTCATCCAGGGTAGGCCTCCCCAAAATGCACTGATACAATGATGGGCAGTCCACCACGAGGAATTAAATTTTCATGGACCTGGCCATCTATGTTTCCCTGAATGACATGATCAACTCGACATAGCCCCAGGGTTTTATGACAGAGCCGTTGAATCCATTGAGATCGGAGCCCACGTAAGGGGTCAGATGAGTCTGTTGAGCTGTAAGGTGGTGAACAACTAGGAGTACATGATATCAATGGAGCTGCATTGATCGACCAAAATGCGCCTGACACCTAAATTAGCCATTCGTGATCGTATGAGCAGAGGGATATCGGAATTGGGAGATCCTTCGGGGATCTCCTCCCAGTAAAATGCAATAGGAGAAGAGCTTCCTCTAAACTTGTTGAGGGTGGCGTACTTGTCGGAGCTAGCATCCATTAGTTGCCCAAATATTCTCTTCATCGAGCCCATAGTACATTTGTTAAACCCTCCGTTGGATATAACCATTACAGAAGGGAATGTTTCCCAAGGACCATGTGTTGAGAAGTACAGGGGGGTCTCGTCCAGGTCGCGGATGTAGAAATATTTCTACCCTGTGATGCTCATGGCGATGGGTATGGGGGCTTCCTCAAGGGAGGGCTTCTCTTCCTGGACTTTCTTGGACTCATGGGCATCCTCGTGGGGACCGTCCTTCTTTTTATATTGCTTAAGATACCCATCTTGGATGAGGATCTGAATGGCATCCTTCAGTCGGATGCATTCTTCTGTTGTGTTCACGTGGCTCTTGTGGAACCGATAATATTTGCTTTTGTACGTCCCTGGTTTGGATGATGTTTGTTGTAGAAAGCGAATCCCAGCTTGTCGGAACTCCGAGTTTGTGCAATCAGTCAGAATCTGCTCGTGCGAAGCATTTAGGGGGTATAGTCTTAGAAACGATTAACTGGCCCCTTTTAGTCTCGTGAATCACGGGATTTGTCATCATTTTCTTTTTAGTTCCCTGACGGGATGTCGAAGGCTCGTCATTCTTTGAAACTTTTGCATTCTCTCGATGTCGGGAGTCTCACACGTTGTTGGCAGCTTCTTTCTTCTCGTACTGGATGTATGCTTGTGCTTTGAGCACGACGTATTCTAGCATTGTAGGAGTTTCTATGCCAACTTCCTTGGTAAAGTCACTACGAGGGCGTAAGCCTCGCTCAAGGAGGTACTTCTTCATCCCGTTAGTCGTGAAGACCTGGATAGCCTCTTTGTTGAATCTTTCTATATATGCTCGGAGGGATTCATCCTTCCCCTGGATGATGGCCTCCAGTGATGCTTCTTATTTTGGGTGACGATAAGATGACGTGAAGTTCCTGAAGAATTTTTCCCCAAGTTCTTCGAAGATGAGATTGATTCATCAAGGAGACTTTTGTACCAATCCATGGCCCTCTTTCAGAGCATTATAAGGAAGAGTCGGTAGTTGATTGCTCCTCGGATACCTCAGTAGTCGAGCAAGGCATCAATGTTCTCGATATGCTCATCGGGGTCAATGGTTCCATCATACATTCCCAGTCGTGGGGGTTTCTCGAACCCAATGGGCAGGTGAATCTCCATGATTTCTCTAAAGAAAGGACTGTAGAGGTTGTCTTTGTCGCTTCGATCAGGTGATTAGGTTGGAGAGTAATGGTTCCCTCCTCACGGGGTTTGTTATCCTGACGGGGAGAAATGTTTCTCCAATTATGCCTTGGTTTGGGTGATGGTGAATGGTCATTTCTTGACCGTTGATTACCCTTTGTCTTCTTGGTGATCGGGGAGCGTCAATCTCTCCGGGGAAGAGCGCGGCCCTGTCTCTTGAGAAATGAAACTTTTGGCTTCCCGTACGTGGGACGGAGATCACGTTTTAATTGGGACGGATTGCTGGAGCCGTATCGTTTGTGTCTCCGAGGAGGAGACCTTGAATCACGCTTCTTTTTCTAAAGCTCCAATCATGTTGCTTTGTTGCAGGATCAGAGTGTTGGTCTGATTAAGGGCAGTGAGCAGAGCTGCCATGACCGGATCGGTGTTGGCCAGAATCAGAACCGGTTGGAGGACTTCCAGAAGCTCCTCGGTGGGTTTCTTGGATTTTTGATTCTCCAAGAATTGGATTCATCTTCAGCTTCGACTGAGGAGAGAGACGTAGTTAGGCCGTCCCTTTTCATGGGGATATCCTCAAGGAGAGATAACTTTCCATTACGTCTGGCTTGTGGACAAGGGAAAGCATTGTTTTTCCAGAAAGGTGAATATCGTCATTGTCGGTCATGATAGAAATATTGGAAAGTCACATTGATCTTTAGTTTCAAGGAAAGAAATATGGGGAGAACAAAGTTCCCACAGACGGCGCCACTGATCTTGTCAGTTGATCAGAACCTGGAGTGAGCCGATAGATGATGTCTGTTAGGCTAGAATCAATAAGGATAAAGTGGGTGTACCTTCAAGGCACTCTGACGCTCAAGTAAGAAAGTTTTCAAAGAGATACAAGAAAGAGATTAAGGATTTTTTACTGAATATTGGATACCTGGCCTTCACAAGTGTGAGGATTTATATAGTACCCCCAACGCTTGGCCATTGATTACTATTTATGGCATAGATATTAGGTTCCTAAAAAATAAGTAACTGCTAGTGTTGTACCCCAAAATTTTCCCTCTCATTTCTCAAGCAATCTCTCACAAGATCTCCTTTGGTTCAAGACTGCACAAGGTTTGATCAACTCAAGACACCTCCTCTAGCATTGATGACTGCAAATTAGGGTTTGAGTTTGCACAAGGACAAATGGACTTTTAATGCCCCATATGACTTTCATGGATAATTTTGGACTCTCAATATTTCTCATGTCAATTTTCAAGTCTTGGATCACATTTTTGCTTAGTCAATTGACCAGTTGACCTAAAATTAACTATATTGGGGAAAAAGTCAATTGTGGTCAATTTACAGTCAAAATTAATAATTTTTGGTCCATATAAACATTATGAACTCATATATGTCATTTGATCAAGTTTGGATCATAATTCCTCAAGAAATTTGATCAGATCATTAAAAGGGCAAAATGGTCAAAATAAAGGGTTTTGACTAAGAAGGTGCAATTTCTGATTTTTGACCTAGAAAATGATTGATTGGTTTAAGTTATGATATCAAGGATTCAAATGCATCATTTTTACCTAATGGCATGACTCAAAACATTGCTCAAGATCAATTGATTGACAGATGAATTTTAGACAACTGATGAAAAGTCAATTGTACACTGAAAAGTCAAACTTTGACTTTTTGGTCAAAATCAAGTATAAAAGACCACAATTCATCAAGACATGTCAAAATATGAAACTTGTTCGTCAAGAAATCAAAAATTCAAGATTTCATTTTGAAAAGTCAAAATTTCTAAACTTAGAAATTTTTCAAAGTGTTGGAAAATTCATATTTTTTTCATAACTTTGAGCTAAATTTCCACTATGATGCAAGATGATTCAAAGAAAACTTCCAACATGAAAGTTGTAGATCTCAATTAGGTATAAAATATTATAGAACACATTTTTTCAAGAAATTTATGGATTTCAAGTTATGATTTTAAGAAGACATGTTCATGAAACTTAGAAACTTAGTGAAATTTTACCCTAGTTTAGGCAGGATTTTGACCTAACTTCATAGCAATTTTTCACATAGTTCCAAGATGAATCTTCCAAAATGTCCAACATATAGGTTGTAGATTATGTTACAAGCTTTCCAAGATGTCAAAGAACTCACTGAGATCATACTTGAGCAAGGAGAATCGAAGGCAAGAAGTTAGGGATTTCAAACTTGAATTACAAACCATTTCTTCATGAACACATGAACCAAATCCATGTTAGGCTGCATAATCTTGCTTTGTAGACCTTCTAACTTGTGTATCTATCCATCATTAATGGATTACATAAACCTTTGAGCTATAATCCAAGTGGTTTAAGCTTTATCCAATTCAAATTGCCATTTTGGGAAGAAAGTGAAGAATGCCATTCTTAAAAAGCAAGCTTTATGCACAAAGTCAATTCTTGAGCCTCTAACTTGTTCCCTCTGATCAAACTCAATCTACAAAGTCAGAAACAAGTTTATTTAAAGCATAACCACTCTACATTATCAAGTACACAAGACTTTGAAACTTGGTTTTCTCAAAAAATCACATGTTGAGCTTAAACATTTGTTTTTGATTTTTGATCAACAACAAGTCTCCTAACTTGTTGCTTATAAATAGAGGCACTATTTGTGATCTAAGACACGAGCATTAGCACCCTGAAACACTCCCAAACTCCCTCAAACCAGAAATTGTCCAAAAACTCCATTGTTGCACAGTTTTTGACCTTAAACTTGTAACTCATATTTCCCTCGTGCGTTTCTTGGACTTTTAGTTCCTAAAGCTCCTACACATCAAATATAACCTATCCATGTCCCTGTTACATGACTGTAACTCTATTTCCATCATCCTCCATAACCAAAAATAGAGCACTGCAAGTTGACTTCTCCAAGCTATTCCAACCATCCATTGCTCAAGCTAACCATTGCATTAGCTTCCTGGGAACTTTAGGAAGCTAACCTGATCATCACAACTCCTTGAAAGCAGCTCAAACTCATTTCACGATTTCCAATTTGAGGTATATTTTTTGAACTTCTATCTCATTATTTAGGCATTGTCAGGCTTGCATTTTCAAAGACAAAATGTAGATATCATTGCCATGAAACGGTACATATCCATAGATTTCATTTATATGGCTTAGAGAATTTTAAGATTGAAATTTCTGGAAAATTTAGGGTTCAAATTAGGGCCAATGAAATTCTCATTCATCTTTGATTTATAGCTTTAGTTATTTATATGGTTGGATTCGTGAGAAAAAATGGAACAACTTTCATGTTTGCAATTTTAATTTTCATTGAGAAATGAGTAAGATACAGGTTGTCTAGTTGGGCGTGAGGTTGAAGATGAAGTCCAGACCATGGACTTAATTTGTAATATATATTTATGGTTTGATACAAGTTAGCGGATGTACAGCCACCCTAGTGGCAAAGGTAGCGTGCATTTGTGTTAGAGGTCAGGGGTTCAACACCCAGTACTACCTTTTGTGCATTTTTATCATATTTTCTCTCTTTTTTAATCCATACAGCAGCGCCTGGGCTTCTCCTTTGGGCTTTTGTTTTCTTTTTTGCTTTCTCTAACCACCTGTTTACTTTTGCAGGCTAGCCCAATTTCTTTTACTATTTCATTTACTTTTATTTTCTTTTTTCTATTTTTTTTTTATTTCAATTTTCTTTTATTATTATTATTATTATTCATATTATTTTTATTCTCATAAAAAAATCCAAAAATATTTTTATTTATTATTTACACTTATTTATTTTATTTATAAACACAAAAAGAACAAAAATAATTTCTTAAAACAAATTAATTTCTTTTTCTTAAATAATTAATATTTAGATCTAGGTTTAATTATTATTTTATTTTCTTTTAAATTAAAATTAACTTAGAATTTAGGTTTTTTTAATTAATTAATCTTCCTATTATTTTTATTAATTTAAAACCTTTTCATAAAAAACCCGAAAAAATACTTTTTTAACCTATTTTATTTTCTTAATAAATTTAGGTTTAATTTTATTTTTAATTAAATATTTTTTCCTTTTTAATCATTAGGTTAAAACCCTTAACAAAAACCAAACAAAATCATTTCTTTTTCCATTTGCATTTGTACATTATATTTTTCAATTCTTGTACATTATTCAATATGGTTCTAATAGTTAATTAGATTTAATATTCTTGCAAATCTCCATTTGTAAATTTGTATACCCCTTCCCCTAATGATGTAATAGCATAGTAATTTTATTTTCCGCAACTTAGCACTTTATATAAATGCTATTAATTAGGGTTTGTATGGAAAAATAAAATCAACAAGTAGCAAACCCTAATTCAAGATAAACAATGTATGTAAATCAAATACACTTGCACACTTGCGCCCTTAGGGTAATACCACTTTGTTGCCTTACAAAAATGGTCATGTTATGCATGTTGGATATCTTAGCAAAAGCAATAAAAAATACAAGATCATAGTCCCTCGATGACGCTATCAATATTGCCTTTCAAAATGATCTTAGTCCCTCAAAGAGAAATGCTAAGATATCTCACAACATTGCTATTGTGGCTATACGATGACCCATGCTCGTCCCTTTACATCCAAAGATAAGGCTTCTTACCAAATCAATGGTAAGATAGAAATATCAAAGGAAAGGAATAAATGAACAAAGACTTTTGAGTAGGTAGATTGATTCTAGTTGCTTGCTCATTTTCAAATCAAACATCCTTGCTTATTTTCAAAACAAACATCAAACACTTTCTAAAACACTTTCAAAACATTTCCCATACATGAAATATTTTCAAAAGCCCAACACTTTGTATACGTTCTTATGAACGAGAACTATTACAAAGTTTTCATAAACGAAAGCGCCTTTTCAAATACTTTCAAAAACAACACAAAGCACATTTTCAAACAAAAACAAGTGATCTAGCAAGCAACTAAGAGCCCTAGATAACTATAGATGAAAAGGGTGCTAACACCTTCCCTTTTCATAATCTACCCCCCGAACTCAAGAAATAATCTTAAAGGTCTTTCCTATTCTTTTCAGCCTTTCCTTTTTGATAAAAGAAAAGTCGGTGGAGACTCTTGCTAACCGCAAAATTTGCGATAAAACGAAAAACACCCAAGTCAGTGCTCCCACCGTATCACAGAACTGGCGACTCTGCTAGGGAGAAACTTAAAAGTGGGGTTAACTTATGGCTATATCACCTTTATTTGCTTTCATTGTTTGACTTGATTGCTTTACATTTTGGTTCCTTATTTAGGTTTATTCTAATCCTCTACCCGGATTTGGGATACCTTATAGGTAAATAGCAATATGTTGTGGAAACTGTACGGGGTATACCGACATGGTCTAAGCAATAGCTACGTTAGTGTGACACATTTGTGGGTACCGGTAGCCCTTGATTAGTCAAGGAAAATACGAGGCCGTTATGTGGTGTCATGAAGCACTAACTGACTTTTAGAACCTTTACTTAACCAACTTGGCCATTAGAACATAGTGAGATAACCGACTTTGGTGCAACCCGAAGTTGGTGGATACTCGATACTACACTCATTGAGATTTGACTTCTCGGGATATTTCGGTCGCCGCGAAAGAGGCTTCCACTGAAACAATGCCCGATAAGACAGATCAGTGATATTGAGATCCCTTAGAGCCCGTTTATTATTTCTAGGACAGGTTTGAGTCAACTAAACTTCAAGAGGGTACTTACCTATGAGACTCCATGCAAGCCTAAACCTAAGGACTTGTTTGCCTTGTTTGTATATACTTACTTGTACATGACATCATAAACATCATAACATCATACTCATTCTCACTAACCATTTCAAGAATTTTTGGGATTTATTTTTGTTCTGTTTTGTAGGACATGACTTCTATCCGCAGGAATACTATCCAAGTCAATCTCGTAAGAACTCCTCCTTAACTCAAAGGGTTAGCATCAAGGGTTCCTTAGAATTCTCCATTCACTGAAAGACATGGTCGCCTCCTAAACTTGGTTACCTCCAACACTGATGAAGATATGGTGAAAGTGCTTTTCCAATTGTTTGATCCTCTACACCATTGCTTCACTTTTCCCGATTATCAGCTTGTACCTACTTTGGAAGAATTCTCCCAACTCTTGAGGATTCCCATTATCAATTAACTACCCTTCAACCGTGCGGAAAGAGATACAAAACCTGAAGAAATTTCCCAAGCACTACTCTTGAAACCATCTGATATCACAACTAATTGGGAAACAAGGAGTGGTGTCAAAGACTTCTTAGCCAAGTTCTTGTTTGAGAAATCTCAAGATTGTTGGAACTCTTTGGACTTACAAGATTTTGAAGAAATCTTGGCCCTTCTCATCTATGGGATGGTTTTGTTTCCAAACCCTGACAAACTCATAGATGTAAATGCTGTCAAAATCTTCATGTCTTGCAATCCGATGCCTACTTTGTTGGGAGATATCCTTCATTCTTTTCATTCTCGCACTATGAGGAAGAGAGGGATCCTCATGTGTTGCACTCCCCTCTTGGAAATATGGTTTATTTCGCATCTTCCCCGGTTTGTGTTGAAGAACGAGCAAGGTTTGAGGTGGTCCCATAGGTTGATGATGCTCAGACATTCAGATGTTCATCGGTGTTCTCGATCCTTGGAGAATGTTACTATTGTCGACCATTGTGGGAAATTCCCTAATGTCCCTTTGCTTGGCATTAAGGGAGGTATCACCTACAACCCTTGCTTAGCCTTGCGGCAGTTTGGTTACGCCAGAAGGGATGGTCCACATGAGATGCTCATCCAAGGAGTGGTATTCAACTACGAAAGCAACGATCAATGCTACCGCCATATGTTTATCCGAGCTTGGAGGATGGTAAGCAAAGTGGACAGTAAGACGCTAGGACACAAGAATTCCATTCCCCTTGAGCCTTACCTTAGGTGGGTACGAGCTCGTGATTAGAAACTTGTGATGCCTTATCCCTCCATCTTACAAGTTATCATGGAACTTGTGGTTGAAGGAGATGTCCCATACATTGTCCTCCATCCCGACGTGCCTAAATCTCTCGAAGACTTGCAAAAAGGTTGGATTCAGCTAAAGTAAGAACGAGATACTTTCGAAGCTCAATTATATGCTAGTGAGAAAAGAGTCTTGGAGCTTACAAAGAAGCTACAAGAAGAGCAAAGTGTGAACGCCTACCTTGCGCCAAAGAGAATGTGTTCAATCTTTTTATCTTAGAGAGTTATTTTGTAAGCCCAAAAGGCATATTGTAATCATTTTGAACTAATTAATGAAAATTGATGTTTGTTCATTCTTTTGTCTATACAAATTTAAATTTCATAAATCCTTGAAATCATTTGCATATACATCTTCCATGCATCATAACATGACAGGTTTTCACATAACAGGTTTCCTTATCTTTCTGCTGTTTATTTCGGCGAGATGGATCTAGAGAAAACTGTGAAGGATATTCAGGCACAAAACTCTCAATTCCAAGAGACTCTATTGGCCCTAGCCAAGGGGAAACAAGATATGATGGCATTGCTGGAAGTTAATAAGAAACCCAAGAAGAGAGCCATAGTCAACATGGGCAGAAGGTTCAAAGAGTCGGTTCATCAGATCTCGGTAGTGGAAGACTCATCTGAAGAAGACGAGAATCAGATTGGTGAGGTTAAGAGTACCCATGCTGACTGTGTTAATGATCAAGCGTATGATGATGATTATTTCGATGAGCAGTATCCACCCGCCAATGTCAAGTACAAGCAGTTAGAAGACAGATTGAAGGACGTAGAGATCCAAGCCGTCCCCGGTTTAGATTTTAATGATTTGGGTTTGATCTCTAGGGTTGTTATTCCCCACAAATTCAAAATACCAGTCTTTGCAAAGTACGATGGAGTTTCTTGTCCAAAACATCACCTAAAATATTATATGCGCAAGATACAACTGCATACCACTAATAAGATACTCTGGGTTCACTTTTTCAAGAGAGCTTAGCCGGAACGCAACTATAGTGGTTCTACCAGTTGGATGGTTCCCGTATCAATACTTGGGAGGACTTAGCTACTGCCTTCTACCATCAGTACCAGTATAATATCGACTTGGCGCCGACAAGGGTTCAGTTGCAAGATATGACAATAAGGAAGAATGAAGGATTCAAAGAATATGCACAAAAGTGGAGAGACCTCACCAGTAGAGTTCAACTACCTTTGACTGATAGAGAGCATATTGACATGTTTATGGGTACTTTATCTGGTCAATTATTTAACTTGTTGGTTTGCTTCTCTTCTTCCGGATTCACCGAGTTAATCTTAACCGATGAAAGAGTTGAAAGCGGCATCAAAAGTGGGAAGATTTCCATGGCATCTGCCTCCACTTCCAATCCTATAAAGAAACCTTTTGCCGCAAAGAAGGAAATAAATATTGTGTACAGGGAAAAGGCCCGTACCAAGAAGAATGATCATCCGTCTGTTAATATTGTCCGAATCTCCAATCCAACTCCTGCTCCAAGACCATCTTCCAATCATCAACGCTTTGAAACTCTGAGAATACAATTTACGAGGTTAGGCATGTAACTATCTTAAGCCCTACAACACTTGCTAAATGCTAATTTAGTGACATTGTGCAACCCTCCTGCCAACCCAGATACCTCTTCGCCAAAGTATAACCCAAACGCCAAATGTGCTTACCATTCAAGTAGCCTCGGGTATGAGACTGACCAATGTTGGGCCTTGAAGAATAAAATTCAAGATTTGGTCTATAACAAGACTATTGAATTTTACCCTCCTCCAACTCCGAATGTAATCACCGCGCCTATGCCGAAACATGACAAGGGTGTCAATGAAGTTAACATTGTAGGTGACTTTGATGAAGAAGCTGCGTTTGAAGATTGGGTGTATCCTACTACAACGGAGCTAAAGAATTGGCATGCCAAGGACTTCGTTCCCATATCCTTCATTGAGGAGTAATCATTTTTCTATTTCTTTCTTTCAATTCAAGAACATTTTGTCAGTAATATTTAACAATGACTTTTAAGCCATGTGCCTGGCCCAGGGCACTTTGGTCCATTTGTCAAGAGTTTTATTTATGTTCATCTAATCATATGATCATTCAATACAAATCATTGGACTCTTTTGCATTCAAATCTTTGTGTTCATTGTCTTTCTTTTTCTTCAAATACATTTTTCAAAGTAGCCATGTATCTTACATGCATACACACACTCTTGTAGGGCCTCATCCACTCTGGATCATATTGCCAATGACTCTAATATTGCCGACTATGACTTCGAATGTACAATTAACCAAGCCGAAGACGAAGGCGAGGAAGATTGTGAAATACCGGGAGAACTAGCCAGACTTCTATTACAAGAGGAAAAAGCTATTCAGTCGCACGAAGAGTCAGTTGAAGTCATCAATCTGGGTACCGAGACGGATAAGAAAGAGGTCAAGATCGACACTAACTTGGAAGACAGTGTCAAGAGCAGGTTGGTAAAAATGTTGCATGATTATGTGGAAGTATTTGCTTAGTCGTATGAAGATATTCCAGGGTTGCATACCGACATCGTAGTTCATCATTTGCCGACGAAGGAAGATTGTCCTCCTGTCAAACAAAAGGTTCGTCGCATGAGGCCTGATATGTCTGAGAAGATAAAAGCTTAGGTGATGAAACAATTTGATGATGGGTTCCTAGCTGTCACATCTTATCCCCAATGGGTTGCCAATGTGGTTCCAGTGCCAAAGAAAGACAAAAAAGTTTGCATGTGCATAGACTATAGGGATCTGAATAGGGCAAGCCCCAAGGATGACTTCCCTCTACCACACATTGACGTCTTGGTCGATAATACTGCTCAACATAAAGTCTTCTCTTTCATGGATGGTTTCTCTTGCTATAATCAGATAAGGATTGCTCCCGAAGACATGGAGAAGAAAACTTTTGTTACGTAATGGGGCACCTTTTGCTATAAGGTCATGCCGTTCGAATTGAAGAATGCAGGGGCAACATATCAAAGGGATATGGTAGCTTTGTTTCAGATATGATCCATCATGAAATAGAAGTATATGTGGATGATATGATTTCCAGATCACAAACTGAGGAGGAATATCTCGATCACCTGTACAAACTATTTGAGAGGCTGAAAAAGTACAAGTTGAGGTTGAACCCTAACAAGTGCACATTTGGAGTACGATCGGGAAAGCTTCTAGGTTTTGTTGTCAACAATAAAGGCATTGGAGTTGATCCTGCCAAGGTAAAGGCCATCCAAGAAATTCCAGTCCCCCACTCTGAAAAGGAAGTTAGAGGATTCTTGGGTCGTCTCAATTACATTTCCCGCTTCATATATTACTTGACTGCTACTTGTGAGCCAATCTTCAAACTCTTGAAGAAAGATCATGTAGTCAGATGGAATGATGAATGCCAAGCTTCCTTTGAAAAAATCAAATAATATCTACAAGAACCTCCTATTCTCATGCCTCCAGTTGAAGGAGGACCCTTGATCATGTACTTAACAGTACTAGAGAACTCTATGGGGTGTGTTTTGGGCCAACATGACGAGTCTGGCCGAAAAGATCATGCTATTTACTACCTGAGAAAAAAGTTTACCGACTGTGACACCAGATATTCACTGCTCGAGAAAACTTACTGCGCTCTGGCATGGGCTGCTCGCCGGCTAATACAGTATATGTTGACTCATACCACTTTGTTGATTTCTAAAATGGACCCAATCAAGTACATCTTCGAGAAACCTGCCCTTTCCGGAAGGATAGCCAGGTGGCAAATGATTTTGACTGAGTACGACATTCAATACATGACACAAAAGGCCATCAAAGGAAGCGTACTAGCAGATCATTTGGCCCATCAAGCTGTCGATGATTATCAGTCTATGAACTTTAACTTCTCGGATGAGAACATCATGCTGGTGACCGACTGTGCGAAACCTGGACCGTATGGCGTACCTGAACATGGATCCCGATGGACTATGGTCTTCGATGGGGCTTCCAATGCCTTGGGTAACGGAATTGGTGATGTGATCATTTCCCCTGAAGGTTTCCACACTCCTTTCACTGTCAGACTATGCTTCGATTGCATGAACAATATGGCTGAGTACGAAGTGTGCATTTTGGGTCTGAAAGCTGCCATTGATTTGAGGATCAAACATTTGAATGTGTTTGGGGATTCCGCTCTAGTGATTAGCCAAGTAAAAGGAGATTGGGATACTAAACACCCTAATATCATCACTTTCAAGGAACTTGTGTTATCCCTGATTACCTACTTCGAAGAGATCACTTTTGAGCACTTCCCTAGGGAAGAAAATCAGCTAGCCGATTCCTTGGAAACCATGTCTTCAATGTTCAAGGTCATATGGGACAATGAAGCCCCTATGATTATGATTGAAAGATTCGAAGAACCTGAACACTGTTGTGAGCTTGACACTAACATAAAAAAACCATGGTACCATGAGGTGAAGAGATATCTTGAGGCACAAGAGTATCCCGAAGGCGCATCCATCAATGGCAGTAAGTTCTTATGAAGGTTTTCAGCAAAATTCTTCCTAAGTAATGGAATATTGTACAAGCTCAACCATGATTCTACTCTACTCCGATGTGTGGACAAGAAGGAGGCAGAGGAAATTATGGAAGACATGCATGATGGTCTCTTTGGTACTCACTCAAGCGGACATACGATGGCCAAGAAAATCCTAAGAGCTTGTTACTATTGGTCAACAATAGAGACTGATTGCCATCAACACTCTAGGACTTGCCACAAATGCCAAATATATGTTAATAAGGTCCATGTACCTCCTATCCCTCTAAACGTCATGACCGCTTCGTGGCCGTTTGCAATGTGGGGCATTGACATGATTGGAGAGATCAAGCCCACCACTTCTAACGGGCATCGCTTAATTTTGTTCGCTATTGATTATTTCACCAAATGGGTCGAAGCCGCCTCTTTTTCCTCTGTCACAAAGAACGTGGTAGCCAGATTCATCAAACATAACCTTATCTGCCACTATGGTATCCCCGAAAGGATCATCACCGACAATGGGACTAACCTCAACAATGCTATGATTATCGAACTTTGCAGTCAGTTCAAGATCAAGCATCACAATTCTTCTCCATATAGACCTAAAATGAATGACGCAGTCGAAGCGGCCAACAAAAACATTAAGAAGATTGTGCAGAAGATGGTAGTGACCTATAAGGACTGGCATGAGATGTTACTGTTTGCTCTACATGGCTACCGCACTTCAGCTAGGACATCAACTAGGGCAACTCCCTTTTCATTGGTCGATGGCATGTAAGCTGTTTTACCAGTGGAAGTTTAAATTCCCTTACTAAGGATTATGAATGAGGCGGTCTTAGGCGAAGACGAGTGGATTCAGACAAGATTGGATCAATTGAACTTGACCGATGAAAAGCGATTGGATGTTGTTTGTCATGGTCAGACGTACCAAAAACGTATGATCAAGGCTTTCAACAAAAAGATCAAGCCTCGAGTATATCCAGCTGGTGACTTGGTGATAAAGCGCATCATTCTTCCACAAGGCAACTCCAGAGGAAAATGGACTCCCACCTATGAAGGAACATTTCTTGTCAAGAGAGTGTTCTCCAGCGGTGCCATGATGCTAACTACCATGGATGGTGAAGACTTCCCACATCCTATAAATGCGGACATAGTTAAAAATTATACGCATAAGAGACCCGCTAGGTTGACACGCCTAGGCAAAATAAGAGCATCCCAGCAAACCAAAAGGTTTAGGAAAAAATTAGGGATATATGCAAAAGATTTTACACCCGGCAAGTTGAAAACCCGAAAGGGCGACTTGGGAAAAAATGGGTATCCTGGTGGGCTGAAAACCTGAAAGGAAGGTCCAGGCAAAAATTAAGGATTGAAAGCATATGACTATGTCCCGTGGAATCACAAAAATCAACTTTATCACCAAAGTCCGAGTTTAAACGGTCCAAGATCAATCCAATCAACTTCTGTCAATGGCAAGGGGAATTCAAAGACATTGGGGCAATAATAGAATTGGAATGCAATGATATCATTTTCACATGGCTATTTGTTTTGGTTTTCAATTCTTGTTTTCATTTCGAAGATTTCCTCTTACTAGGATCTCCGTCTCTTTGTACAAAAAACGCATATTCATAGGCAAAATATCTATACAAATATACTTTGAAGTTCAAACTTTCTGTCTTTGTTTTAAATGCAAACTTGTCCAATGACAAAAATTGAACGAACATATGCATATGAAAATAATTAAAACTATTTGGCACATGTGTCCTGCTAAGCAGTAACAAGCACCTCTTTAATGTATATGGAATATCCCCACAGAGTTCTCATTAACATTATCTCCACAAGACGATTACAATAAACCTTTCCCCTCAACAAAGTTATCCATAAAGTTTCTTTGCATAGGTTGATCTCCAGCCAGAGTCTCAATCTCTTGGCAGCTCTCTCCCCAGCTAAGTTGATCCTATAAGTAGAAGCCTTGTGGATCTCTTCCTCAAAGAACTCACCTCATCAACAGGTCATCAAGTTTTCATCAACAGGGTTTATTTCCCCAACCGGGTTTATTTCCCCAACAAACAACATACAACAATCAGCAAATTCCCCCGGCATAATCTATCTTCCCCAGTTGAGCCTGTTATCCTCAGCTGAGGCTATCCTCCCCAAGCTGATTCTGTCCTTCCCGACTGAGTCTACACTCCCCATCTTGAGTTTTCCTTTCAGATTATTACAAACCAAAGGGCCACAACCCCTAATCCACAGTAAAGTCGTCAATAAAACCTTTACTACCTCTAAAAAGATGCTATGAAGACTGGCCCGACATGATATTAGTACAACTTTCAAACTACTATGAAGCCTGGACCCGACCAGATAGTAGTCAACTACTCAAGTCACTATAGAGCCTGGATTCGACCATATAATAGTGCAACCTTTCAACTAACTATGAAGACTGGACCCGACCAGATATTAGTTAACTTCACAAGATACTATGAAACCTGGACCCGAACAAATAATAGTTTAACTCTTCAAGATATAGAAGAACCCGGACTCAACCAAACCAGGGTTTAACTTCTTTCCCCCAGTAGAGTTTGCCTCTACCCCAACAAGTTACTGTGAAGCCTAGACCTGACCAGATATCAGTTTTCAACTTCATCTTTTCAAGTAAGTTATTGTGAAGCCTGGATCCGACCAGATAACAATTCCCCTCAGAAGTTCGTTGTGAAACCTGGAACCCAACCAAATAATAACTAAGTTCCAAGCAAGTTATTGTAAAGTCTGGACTCGACCAGATAACAGTTCAACTATATCTCTTCAGACAAGTTTATTGTGAAGCCTGGACCCGACCAGATAGCAACTAACTTCATCCACCTCAAAATCTGTGAAACCTGGATCCGACCAGATATCATTTTTAAAGCAAGTTATTATGAAGCCTGGATCCCAACCAGATAACAACTAGATATAATGTCAGCAAGACACTATGAAACCTGGACCCGACCAGATAATAGTATAACTTTTCAAAAACTATGAAACCTGGACCCGACCAGATAGTAGTTACCACTTCAAGTTACTATGAAGCCTGGACCCGACCAGATATCAGTTTAACTTCATCCTTTCTAGCCAGCTACTACAAAGCCTGGATCCTACCAGATAACAATTAACTTCCTTATCCATATCAAGTTGTTGTGAAGATGGGAATCCAACCAGATAACAGCCAAACTTCACTCTCCCCAAGAAATTTTCCTCAAAGCATGGGATCCGACCAGATAACAGTTAATTTATCCTTCCCTAGTAAGTTACCGCGAAGCATGGATCTGACCAAATAGCAGTTGACTTCCTTATCCTTATCAAGTTGTGAATCTTGGATCTGACCAAATAACAGCTAACATGCAAGAGATATTCCCCAGCGAAAGTATTATGTCAGCAAAGTTTGAAGATATGTATATTCTTCATCCCCAATAACAATCTGGGATTCAACTTCCCAGGAATTCCTCAGCAGTAGTCGGGGATTTATTTTCCCATACAAATATGCATCCCACATTCATACATCATATCACATACATACAAAATTCATTTAGCATGATCCCATTCATCTTGTGAACATCATGCATACATCTGCATTTAACTAACCTATTTTTCCACAGGTAGAACATCAAGTTTTAGTCTAAATCAACCAAAGATTTGTGTTGATACTTCTTCCAGTGTTTACCAAAATTCCTCCAAATGGCATCTATAAGCCCATTCCCAATACATCTTCGAGTGAAAATTTCGGGGCACTCTAGTGTTCAGTCATCTTCCACCTTCAAGTCACGAATGGCGGATCCGCCAATCTAACTCTTCAGGTTTAAGAAGATTGAACAGGGCCAGCTGTTGTACCCCAAAATTTTCCCTCTCATTTCTCAAGCAATATCTCACAAGATCTCCTTTGGTTCAAGACTGCACAAGGTTTGATTAGCTCAAGACACCTCCTTTAGCATTGATGACTAAAAATTAGGGTTTGAGTTTTCATAAGGAAAAATTGACTTTTAATGCCCCATACGACTTTCATGGATCATGTTGGACTCTCAAGATTTCTCATGTCAAGTTTCAAGTCTTGGATCACATTTTTGCTCAGTCAATTGACCAGTTGACCTAAAATCAATTATATTAGGGAAAAGTCAACTGTGGTCAATTTACAGTCAAACTTCATAATTTTTGGTGCATATCAACATTATGAACTCATATATGTCATTTGATCAAGTTTGGATCACAATTCCTCAAGAAATTTGATCAAATCATCAAAAGGGCAAAATGGTTAAAATTAGGGTTTTGACTGAGAAGGTGCAATTTCTGATTTTTGACCTAGCAAATGATTGATTGGTTTAAGTTATGATCTCAAGGATTCAAATGCATCATTTTTACCTAATGTCATGACTCAAAACATTTTTCAAGATCAATTGATTGACAAATGAATTTCAATCAACCGATAAAAAGTCAACTGTACACTGAAAAGTGAAACTTTGACTTTTTGGTAAAAATCAAGTATCAAAGATCACAATTCATCAAGGCATGTCAAAATATGAAACTTGTTCATTAAGAAATCAAAAATTTAAGATTTCATTTTGAAAAGTCAAAATTTCTAAACTTAGAAATTTTTCTAAGTGTTAGAAAATTCATATTTTTTTCATAACTTTGAGCCAAATTTCCACTATGATGCAAGATGATTCAAAGGAAACTTCCAACATGAAAGTTGTAGATCTCAATGAGATATAATATTATAGAACACAGTTTTTTATAGAAATGCATGGATTTCAATTTATGATTTTAAGAAGACATGTTCGTGAAACTTGGAAACTTAGTGAAATTTTGCCCTAGTTTAGGCAGGATTTTGACCTAACTTCATAGCAATTTTTCACATAGTTCCAAGATGAATATTCAAAAATGTCCAACATAGAGGTTGTAGAGGATGTTAAAATCTTCCTAAAATGTCAAAGAACTCATTGAGATCATACTTGAGCAAGGAGAATCGAAGGTAAGAAGTTAGGGTTTTCAAACTTGAATTACAAACCATTTCTTGATGAACACATGAACCAAATCCATGTTAGGCTGCATAGTCTTGCTTTGCGGGCCTTCTAGATTGTGTGTCTATCCATCATTAATGGATTACACAAAATTTTGAGCTATAATCCAAGTGATTTAAGCTTTATCCAATTCAAATTGCCATTTTAGAAAGAAAGTGAAGAATGCCATTCTTGAAAAAGAAAGCTTATGCACAAAGTCAATTCTTGAGCCTCTAACTTGTTCCATATGATCACACTCCACCTACAAAGTCAGAAATAAGTTTGTTTAAAGCATAATCACTCTACATTAGCAAGTACACAAGACTATGAAACTTGGATTTCTCAAAAAATCAAATGTTGAGCTTAAACATTTGTTTTTGAATTCTGATCAACAACAAGTCTCCAATCTTGTTGCTTTTAAATAGAGGCACTATTTGTGAGATAAGACATGAGCATTAGCACCATGAAACACTCCCAAACTCCCTCAAACCAGAAATTGTCCAAAAACTCCATTGTTGCACAGTTTCTGACCTTAAACTTGTAACTCATATTTCCCTCGTGTGTTTCTTGGCCTTTTAGTTCCTAAAGCTCCTACACATCAAATATAACATATCCCTGTCCCTGTTACACGACTGTAACTCCAGTTCCATCATCCTCCATAACCAAAAATAGAGCACTACAAGTTGACTTCTCCAAGCCATTCCATCCATCCAGTACTCAAGCTAACCATTGCATTAGCTTCCTGGGAACTTGAGGAAGCTAACCTGATCATCACAACTCCTTGAAAGCAGCTCAAACTTATTTCACATTCCAGTTTTGAGGTATATTTTTTGAACTTCTATCTCATTATTTAGGCATTGTTAGGCTTGCATTTTCAAAGACAAAATGTAGATATCATTAACCTGAAACTGTACATATCCATAGATTTCATTTATATGGCTTGAGCTTAGAGAATTTAAGATTGAAATTTCTGGAAAATTTAGGGTTCAAATGAGGGCCAATGAAATTTTCATTCATCTTTGATTTATAGCTTTAGTTATTTGCATGGTTGGATTCCTGAGAAAAAATAGAACAACTTTCATGTTTGCAATTTTAATTTTCATTGAGAAATGAGTAAGATACAGGTTGTCTAGCTGAGCGTGAGGTTGAAGATAAAGTTCAGGCCATGGACTTGATTTGTAATATATATTTATGATTTGATACAAGTTACCGGATGTACAGCCACCCTAGTGGCAAAGGTAGCGCGCGTTTGTGTTAGAGATCAGGGGTTCAATATCCAGCGCTACCTTTTGTACATTTTTCTCACATTTTCTCTCTTTTTTGCTCCATACAGCAGCGCCTGGGCCTCTCCTTTGGGCTTTTGTTTTTTTTTTTTGCCTTCTCTAACCCCCCCTGTTTACTTTTGCAGGCTAGCCCAATTTCTTTTACTATTTTATTTACTTTTATTTTCTTTTGTCTATTTTTATTTTATTTCAATTTTCTTTTATTATTTATTATTATTATTATTATTATTATTATTCATATTATTTTTATTTTCATTAATAAAAAATCCAAAAATATTTTTATTTATTATTTACACTTATTTATTTTATATATAAAGACAAAAAGAACAAAAACATTTTCTTATAACAAATTAATTTCTTTTTCTTAAATAATTAATATTTAGATCTAGGTTTAATTATTAATTTATTTTCTTTTAAATTAAAATTAACTTAGAAATTAGTTTTTTTTAATTAATCAATATTCATATTATTTTTATTAATTTAAAACTTTTTCACAAAAAACCCTAAAAAATACTTTTTTAACCTATTTTCTTTTCTTAACAAATTTAGGTTTACTTTTATTTTTAATTAAATATTTTTTCCTTTTTAATCATTAGGTTAAAACCCTTAACAAAAACCAAACAAAATCATTTCTTTTTCCATTTGCATTTGTACATTATATTTTTCAATTCTTGTACATTATTCAATATGGTTGTAATAATTAATTAGGTTTAATATTCTTGCAAATCCCCATTTGTAAATTTGTATACCCCCTCCTCTAATGATGTAATAGCGTAGTAACTTTATTTTCCGCAATTTATCGATTTATATAAATGCTAGTAATTAAGGTTTGTATGGAAAAATAAAATCAACAAGTTGCAAACCCTAATTCAAGATAAACAATGAATGTAAATCAAATACACTTGCACACTTGCACCCTTAGGGTAATACCACTTTGTTTCCTTACAAAAATGGTCATGTTATGCATGTGGGATATGTTAGCAAAAGCAATCAAAAATACAAGATCATAGTCCTTCAATGACGCTATCAATGTTGCCTTTCAAAATGATCTTAGTCCCTCAAAGAGAAATGCTAAGATATCTCACAATATTGTTATCGTGGCTATACGATGACCCATGTCCGTCCTTTTACATCCAAAGATAAGTCTTCTTACCAAATCAATGGTAAGATAGCAATATCAAAGAAAAGGAAGAAATGAACAAATACTTTTGAGTAGGTAGATTGTTCCTAGTTGCTTGCTCATTTTCAAATCAAACATACTTGCTTATTTTCAAAATAAAACCAAACACTTTCAAAAACACTTTCAAAATATTTTCCAAATATGAAATATTTTCAAAAGCCCAACACTTTGTATACGTTCTTACGAACGAGAACTATTACATAGTTTGCCTAAACAAATGCGTCTTTTCAAAATACTTTCAAAAATCACACAAAGCACATTTTCAAACAAAAGCAAGTGATCTAGCAAGCAACTAAGAACCTATAGATAACTATGGATGAAAAGGGTGCTAACACCTTACCTTTTCATAATCTACCCCCCGAACTCAAGAAATAATCTAAAAGGTTTTTTCGGTTCTTTTCAGTCTTTTCTTTTGGATAAAAGAAAAGTTGGTGGCGACTCTTGCTAACCGCAACTTTTACAATAAAACGCAAAACACCCAAGTCAGTTCTCCCACCGTATCACAGCTAGGAATTAGTCAAACCCGACAATCATGCTCGTACTAGCCATTGCTTCGAGTAAGGAGTAGATTACGGGCATATGTGTTATGGGTGTTTCCTAGTTTTCTGCTCCTCGTGTGTCGAGCAGACCTGGAGGTAGTTGTCGATGCGGGTAGGCATGCGATTCAGGGCATCGTTGGTCTCGTTGTTCTTGGGGTGTAGTCGACCATGTATGCCCAACCGAAGGGCCGGAGTTAGTGGACCGAAGCCGTTGGACCACGTTGAAGGTAGGAGTGGATTGGACCAATACTAGCCATTGGACCAATCAAAAATAAAAATTTAGTGTAGAAGTGAAGAATTATGGTAGTTTAGAATTAATTAGACTTTTATTAATTTAATATTTTTAATTGAATTTAGAGTGACTAATTTAATTTAAGTATAATTTTTTAGATTATTAGTTTTATTTAGAGTTATTAATAATTTTAGTTAATTAAAAATAATAAAAATATGAGAATATGAGTTTTAGAGTGATAAATAGATATTTTAAATAAAATAAGGAGATAGGTAGAATTATTTGTGAATGGAGGAAAAATAGTAAGAATTAATAAAAGAGTTAATATCATTTTATCTATGTCATATAAAGGACTTTTAATTTACCCTCTATAATTTATTTATTTTTGTAAAAACACCCTTGTTATATAAAAATTCAGTTATTTTAAACCTTGGAATAAAATGACACGAGTCAATTATTTATGTGGTGGGCTGATTGAATTTTTGTTTTTCTTTTATTTTAAATTGAAATATACTGATGAGAAATTATATATATTATTAATGTTAATCTTATTATTTTATAATTATTAAATTATTAAAATACCTAATAATCTTTCAAAAAATAGAACTAGACTGAAATAATACACTTGTCAAATTTTTACACAGTTTATATACTAACATATTACTTTATTATTTGATATATTAAGAACAAATTAATATTAAAATATTTTGAATGTTATTTTTAAATTCATACATACTAAAATTTATTTTAATTTTAATAAATTATTTTAATATGATGGTATATTTTAAAATTTGTTTTTCATTTTTATTTTTAATATGTTATATTAACATATTGTCTTATTTGATATATTAATAACAAATTAATATTAATTTATTAGTATGTTATATTTATTTTATAGTAACACTATATATATATATATATAAATAGGAAAATACATATCAGCTTAGCTAGAAGTAAAAACTTTATTGGTTTTTTTTTCTCTAAGATTTAAGATTAAAATAAATAAAAATAAAATAAAATTACACAAAAATATAAATAATTTAATATAAAAATAGGAAAATACATATCAGCTTAGCTAGAAGTAAAACAATAAATAAAAATAAAAAACGTCCCGTCAAAAAGTCACATAAGCATTTTTATCTAGTCTGATTTCAGAAGGTTTAAAATAATTGAATCTTGATATGGTAAGGGTGCTTTTATAAATAAAAAATTTACAAGGGTTAAATTGGAAGTCGCCTATATTATAAGAAGTAAAATGGTATTGACCTTTAATAAAATAAAAGAGAAATTAAATTTTATTTATTTATTTAAATAGAGTAGTTGGGAGAATATTAGTCGGTACGTGAAAAATTGAGAAAAAGACAAAGAAAGAGAAACCCTATAAGAGATTTCGGAAAAGGAAGAGAGAGACCTCCATTGGTAAAGCTTCAAGTTTCTTTGAATTCGAGGTAGGGAAATTATTCATGTATGGATGTTTAAACAGATGGATAATGTGGGTTCTTTACCCCCCTGCCTTCTTCCCTTTTCTTTTCCTCTTTGATGATGTTTGAGGCCTAAAAAGCTTTGTGCAAAACCTTTCCAAGGCGGTTGATATGATATTGTTTTCATGATTGTTGAGTTTTAATTTGTTGTTTGACCAAATATGTTGGTGTGTTCATGTGTTGAAGCCTTTTAATAAGGCGCAAGTCGATCTGATAATTTTTGTTGATACCTTTTGATAAGGCAAGAATATAAAAGTTATAAATTAATAAAATATGTTGACGTCTTATGTTAAAACGAGATTTGATCGATAAATTATGTTGACGCCTTTTGATAAGGTGATAGTATAAAGGTTATCTCATAATATAAGGTTTTGGCTCTAAAACTATAAGGCAGGGGGATGGGATCGTACTAATGGTTTTGGGATTCAAGGCGAACCCATGTGTTTTTAACCCCAATAGGCGATAGGTGATGGTTGATATGATTGGCGAATATTGTTAAGTACTGATAATATTGACGAGCTTATTATTGTGGAGTACTTGATAAATCTTGTTGAATAGATAAAATGTGTTGATGATTTTTTGTGGTCGAATTGTTGAGCGTTTGGGGGGAGGTTTGACTATAATAGGTGAGTTTTGGATCTCTTAAATAGGGAGAAAAACATAAAAAATTGCATACAGACATAGAAGGGGATTCACCGTCTTGTTTCATACGTAACTTGAGTATCGTAAGTCCGATTGAGGTGTCATTAGTTACATTAGAAAAATAATGCAATACTATTTCTTTTAAAATGAGGAAATTGGGTCTGAGAGCACTAAAACCATAGTTGTGATATGGTTTTTATACCAGAAGCATAGTCAAATTTCAGTCCTGCGTTGCTTGTCTTGTTTCACGCATAACTTTATTTTTGTAAGTCCTTTAAGAGTAAACTTTATATCATAGGTAAATAGATAAAAGTTCCTACAAATTAGAATTAATAAGTATCTCATTTCATTAAGTTCAGTAAGAGAAACACTAGTTATAAGTCTGACGCAACATTCTGCCCGGTGTCGGTACCAGTTTCCATTGTTCAATTGAACTGTAGCAATTGGGACCTTAAGTACAAAAATAAAAATTATAGTATAATAATATACATTCTAAGCTTTCCAAAATATATTCATTTACTTGATTTATATTCCATTTTATATTTTAAAGAATTCTTCGGACATGAGGCATGACTAGGACCAAACATTATGTTTGGTGTCTGCACCAGTTCCTATTGTTTGATTAAACTGTACCAATTGAGATCTTAAATCTTAAAATGAAAATGATAGTCTTAAAATAGACACCCTAAGATTTTGAAAAAATATTTATTTGCTTGATTTTAACTCTGTTTGATATTTTAAATAAGTGTTAATACTACTTTACCCCTACAATGTAGGCGATTTTTGCTTTACCCCTGTAATATATTTTTTTGGATTACTCTCATGTAATATTTTATTTTGGATTACCCCCTAAGCGTACAAATTTAACACTGAATCTGGGGGATAAATAAAAAAGATATTACAGGGGGTAACTTGTGCACTTAGATGACAAAAGACATAGAATTTTAACATTTCAAGGGGGTGATCCAATTTTTTTTACAGGGGGTAAAGCAAATTTCACCTATATTGCAGGGGGTATTGTATATTTAACCCCTTAAATAATTATTCGAATATGATATATGACTAGCAAAAAATATTTTGATATGACTAAACTGAATGAATAGAGTTGAAGTTTCGTAACTTCGATCAAGCAGAGGTCAATTGCATTTGAAAGAGGGTTTAAAGAACTTTTAAACTGAAGAATTTTATAATTTATCATAAGTCTATAATATTTGGTGCTATTGTGAAGTAAGATAATTTTAGAGTTAAGTCCAGATTTTTTGGGAAACCCTTGGAGCAATTTAAGGAATTTGCGTATAAATATAAATAACTTGAGCTTGAGTTGTCTAAAGTTGGATTGGTATGTTTAGAGTTGAGTATATTTGAGTCATTTAATTTGTTAGAGTTGAGTTTAATATGTAACCGAGTTGAGTAAGAGTCAAATTAGTTAAATTTGAATTAATTGAGGAGCTAGAGTTAAGTCTAAAATGTTTAGAGTCACTATGAGTTAAATGAGTTAAGGTTAGAGTACGTCTGGTGACTCTTACTTTTGAATAAAAAGTATTAGAGTTATTGTGAGTTATGTTAAGTTCTGAGTGGACTTGTTGAATATTGATGGTTGTGTGTAATGTTGTTTTTGTCTGATTGATGAGTAATTATATAAGTGTATTATTATGTTGAGTTTTGTGTTAGTGCCTCATAGAGAGGAAAATTGTTGATATTGTTGTTTAGATAAGAACCATTGTTGTGCCTTATACTAACGATGTTCATGCTGAGTTTTAGGTTCAAAGAGGAACCAATGTTGTAGAACTCCAGTCCATTGTTGTAGGACTTCTGTCCAGTGTAGTGATTGATAAGTGATAATGGGAATATGAGGTTCAAATGGAGATTGTTTGTGGCATCATGCATCATGTATATATTAGAGATAGGTAGGACTTCAGTCCAATATTGTAGGACTTCGATCCAATGTTAAGGACTCATCAGTAACATAACTCTGATATTTAGTGTTGTAGGACTTAGGTCCTGTATGTAAGGGCAAGGTACCTCTACTCTTGTTTTAATGATGTTAAAAAATTCTTCGCATCTTGCATTTGTGCTCTTAATATTAGTTAGTTATTTGGTGAATTTGAGTTTGGGAATGGAGGTCATGAAACTCCTTGAATTAAAGCATTTTTGGCCACTTCATCTGCTTACGTCGACTCACACAATTGGTGGGTCAACTCATGGTTTGTTCCAAGACAATGCACCCCGCTCGAGACTGCTCGCGCTGACCCTTATGGTCGAATCATATTAGGAGTAAAAATCTTTCAGGTTGCGTCGATGCATACCCTGGTATGTTCGACGCATCGCTTATTTGTGAATCATTTCATCAAGCTCGAGTTTGCTCAGGTCGACCCCCCAAACCGTATGAGTCGACGCATCATAGAATTCTATTGTTTTTGTACTTTGTTATTGGTCTCGCTGAAAGTGAAACATATTTATATTGCTTTGTGATCATCATTTAGGTTAACAATAAAAAGTGAAAGATAAACACACAATTTCTATTCATATTCATCCTCTCCTTGCATTCATCAACAATTACACATAATAATTTTTGTTGATCAAAGTGCAGAGTTGTGGTGATAACGTTCAAATTGAAGATTGGAATTCATATTTGGGTTGAGAATTGAGTGGATTTTTTCTTGAATAAAACCCTTAGGATTTTGTCCTCCAAGATCCGTGTTGGTGCGGGGTTTTTGCACAAGTCTTTGCTTCATTGAATTCAGCTGAGTGAAAGGGTTGAGAAAAGATGGGTTTCCTCAATCAAGTAGCGGTAACCAGAGGATTATGAAGAAATATTTTGGTCAAATGTCTTGCAATTAAAATCATCCGAGTGAAAGATTTGTAGAACAAAGAGTTCATGCAATCAAGTAACGGTAATCAGAGGTTTGTTCGAAGAGTTTGGCATACTTGATTTGGTTTGAACCAATGGGAGAGAAGGAAATAGTTTCATAATCAACAATTTGAAGACTATTGCTTCTCTTGTAACACTTTGCAACTTAATATCATATATCTCAATTCTAAATTTTAGAATTGAGGGAAGACATACCCACGCGAGGACGACAAGGCGAACTGCCTTAACAAACCGTGCGTTGTTTCTCTTTCCCTATCCTTTTATTTTTGTTTGTCATAATTTATGTGATATTGATTGTTAAATTCATTTTACCATGATTGTAGTGAGTCAAACTTAGTTTAAAATAATCATAGCAATCACTTTTATTTTTATCAAGGAAAATTCATCACTACAATTAAGTAAAATTGAACTTGTTGTGTTTTTGCACACCAAGTGTTTGATAAATTCACTAACATACAAATTAGTGATATTGTCAAGTTTTATCTTAAACAATTCATTGGAATTAGTAAGTACTCATTGATATTGTTTAAGAGATTGATTAGTAAGTAATCATATTGATTCATTTCTCATCATAAGAACTCCATTTGGTTTCGCATATCCGATCTTTTCAATAATGAATCATTTAGACGATTTTGATTCGGGAAGCTTTTGCACAATTTCAAAAAAAAAATTTAAAGCACAATTTTTAAATAAAGGATCTATTCAACCCCCTTCTAGATTTGTCTCATCGTCTAACACTATATTATAGGATGTTACCACATGAACGAAAGTAAAGGAAATACACATTGCATAACGAATTTGTATATTGTACATATGTGTTAACCAAATATGTCTAATATGCGTTATCCTTGTTTTTTATGCATCATTAATATTTATGAATATATTCTCACCCCCTGTTTGTTTCTTGTGTTGGCTTTACACCTATGGTGCATATACTTAGGCAGAAACTAAGGAGCCTTAGGTGTTTCTTGTATGGAGGATGGCTAGTGGTCTTCTTTGTTTATTACTTTTCCATGTTGTTTAGTGACCTTGTATCGCTCTGATAGTGTAACACTTAAGTTGTGATCGTTTGCTTGATTTATTTTATCTAAACTAATGTTTCATGAGTTGAAGAGTTTTTTATTTTATGAGACCACGAAGTGGTGTTTTTAATTATTCAATTTTTTGCTTATATCAATTATAATTTGAGGAAAATGTTTAATTGAGAAATATGTGACACCCTTTTTGAGAAAAAAATTTCTCTGATATTTTTTATTATAAATTACACGTTGGGGCTTAGGATGTTATAGAGTGGTCATACCTGGAAGATAAGATATCAACTCACATTCTAGAAGTACCCTCTAGAAGGCACCGTCTCTATTTAGCTTGAAGTGCTAAATTAACCATTCAAAGATCTATAACACCTTAAACTCTAGCAGTCTTAGGCTTACACACATCAAACCATCTCACCTAGCAGATCATAGAAACCCCTTTCACACCTCCCCATAGGAACCTCCTCTGAATCCTAACAAATTTCTTCCAAACTTTCATTGACATCTTAAAGAATGACAGGAACAACACGAGAATAACATTAAGAACACAATCAAGAAGAGTTACTTTACCTCTAGGCCCATGTACCTATGATTCAAGAGTGTAACCTTTCCCGAATTAAGTTCACTAGAGATTCTCAGGTAGATTCTAATTGAGGATTTACACCTACTAGCAAACTAAAAATACTTAAAGGGAAAAGAGTTAATCTTACAATGGAGAAAATTCTCAGCTAAGGTTAAGAAAGAAGGATCAACATTAATCCCAATCAGAGTACTCTTATGGAAATTAACCCTTAGATCTGACGCTAACTCGAACTCCCTCTGACACACTTTAATAGCCCACAAATTCTCAAATGATGGGTCTTCCAAGATTAAAGTATCATCAACATACTAAAGGTGATAAATCTCTAAATTAGAGGAACCCGCTTTAAACCCAGAGAAAAGGCTAACGTCGATGGTTCTCTAATCAACCCACTAAGGCCTTCAACCACTAAGAAAAAGAGGATAGGTGGAAAAGGGTCTTCTTCTTTTAACCCTTTTAGATCTTAATCTCTTGGGTCGGGGAGCCATTGACAAGCACAATCAAATTTCCATAAAATGCACAAGCTCTAATCCAAGATCTCCACTTAATTTTAATGTAAAATTTAATAAACATTTAATCTAACAAACTCTAAATAACTGCATCGTACACTCTCTAATTAATTTTATCATTAATTTTACATCTATTCATACATTTTATTTTACTCACTCATTCATTTATACGTTTTTAAAAATTATATATTCATTTTGTCATTAATTTAATCATTTAGTAATTTAGTAATTCAATAATATTTAATTTATCATATTCATTAATTACTTTCATCTTTGTATTTATTATATATTTTTATTCCGTAGTCAATTATTTATATTTATTTATTAGTTTTATGTATTTTTTAAATTCATTTATTAATATTTTCTATACATTTAGTTAGTAATTTTGTTTTTTTTTAATATTTTTAAAACAAAAATTCCAAGATCTATGTTTTAATAAAAGTTTTGGCTTTTTTAATTTTAGTTTTTGGCTCATTTTTCAAATTTTGAGTTTTTTTCATATTTTTTAAAAAATAATTGAAAATTTGTTGTTTTTTGTTTTTTGTTTAATTGTAAATTTAACATTTTTTAGTTTTAAAAATTATTTTATATTAATGTTGACTTTTAAACAAATTCATTATATTTTGGAAGATTATGTTCTTGGAAAAGTTATTTTTTAAATTTAAATGCATTTTTCAAATGTGTCTCAGTAGCAAATGGCTTTTATATTAAATAGGAAAAACTTAGATAATGAAAATATGACAATTGTACTTAAATATAATTTAAAAATGTTGAAACGAAAAGGTTTTCAAAAAATGTTAAAGAGAAGAAGAAGAGAATAGAAGAGAGAAAACTATATCAAAAATTGTTATTTCTCTTACGAGTGTAGTATCAAATTACAACATACAAGGCCTTTTATATAGGCTACTAAAACCTAGGCCAAAAATACATTTCGACACAAATCTTAAATGTTGTATTCGACTCTGTCGAATACAACTGACTTCTATAACTCCTACTAGCTAGTTAGACACCTCTAACTATGCATTTCAGCAGAATATGAATTATAACTAACATACCACATAATTCATGTTCTTGAGACTTCTCTTCCTGATGCTTCTCTTCAACTTGTCGAATCTGACTTTCTTCAGAGGTTTAATGAGTTTATCAACTAGTTGAACTTTTATCTTGCAATGCCCAAGTTTAAGATTCCCTTTGTTAACTTGATCCTTCAAAAATGATACCTTCTCTCTATATGTTTACTTCGACCATGACAGATTGGATGATATGTCAGACCGATAGCTGACTTGTTATCGACAAACAACTTCATCTTTGTAGGTTCCATTATCTGGAATTCTTTAAGCATCATCTCGATCCATGCTGCTTGGCATGCAGCATATGATGCAACTACATATTCAGCTTCACATAATGACAAATACATAATGCTTTGCTTCCCCGAGATCCAAGAGATTTGAGTGCCTTCAATCATGAAAATGTATCCTGCAATACTCTTCTTTTCGTCTTGATCTTCACTGAAATCTCAATCAATATATCCATAGACTTCTGCACCTATGCTGGTCTTCGACTTCTTTGGAATCAACACACCATGATTAGAGAAAAATTTAAAAATAATTATTTTAAAGACAATTAATATAAAAGAAAATATAAGAAAAGTTGACCAAGTTAAAAGAATATGTACTAAGTCGATGTAAAAAAATAAATAATTAATTAATATTAAATAAATAAATATATAAGATTATAAAATTATCCTTTGTTTTGTCGGCAAAAATTATTAAGTGACTTAACAACTTTTATATATAAGATTATAAAATTATTCTTTGTTTTGACGGCAAAAATTATTAAGTGAATTAACAACTTTTATGTATCATAGCACTAATAGGTAATTTTGGCAAATGAATTAATAATAATTAAATAAAAATTAAATAAAGGAATAATCATTTTAAAAAACATGGATTAGAGGAAAATTTTAAAAATAATTTATTCAAAGACAATTAATATAAAAGGAGATATAAAAAAAGGTTGATTGAGTCAAAATAATATTTACTAAGTGGATGCAAAAAAATAAATAATTAAATATATAAGATTACAAAATTATCTTTCATATTTTGGCGGCAAAAATTGTTAAATAACTTAACAATTTTTATATATAAGATTACAAAATTATCTTTCGTGACAAATTCCATTTTGTTCATGGAGAGTTTCTAATCTTACTTAGTACACTACATTATAATTTAGTTATCAAGGTTTATACATATGATATAACATGTATAATCGACTCTGCATCTAATATTCTTGCACATCTATTAATTGAGCTGACTTAATCAGACTATCTGTAATGTTTCTGCAGTAGAATGAATTAAATCATATATATGACTTCATTAAAAACCACATCTAATAATTTCATTAATGTTTGTTTACTTTAAAAATAAAAATTTTAGAATATCAAATTTCAATATTTTTTAAATATAATAAAAAAAGATTAATTGATATACACCATCAGAGTAAAAAGTTTTATACTATTGGTGTATCTCAAAATTGTCATTAGGACTCAGACATTTGTATCATCTATTTTGGGGAGATATACCCAAATACACACTTTGTGCTTCTGAGTTGCATTTTGTGTTGGTTAAAAGGTCTAAGTAAAGGAAAACATGAGCAACTAAAAGTTCTTAGAGACTTATAATCCGGTTGTTTTCCATAGAGAGCATGAAAGGGTGAATGAAACTCTTTTAAAGGTGTGATAGGTAACCTATTTATAATATGCACATTAGTAGTAAAACAATACTCCCAATAAGACATGGGTATGGATGAATGAGAGAGCATAGTAAGTCCCATTTCAAAATTGTGCCTGTGTTTTCTCTCAACACTTCCATTTTGATGGGAGGTGTGAGGGAAAGTAAGCATATGATGTATTCCTAACTGAGCTAAGTACTTGGTAAAGGGTCTATACTCACCACCAAAATCAGACTGAACAAACTTAATAATGACTTGAAACTGAGTTTGGACAAACTTATGAAACAATTTAAATGCCTGCAAGGCCTCATATTTTTGTTTTAAAAGATATAACAAAGTGTACTTGGTGTACCCATCTACAAATGCTATATAGTATTTAAAGCCAATATTAGAGGGAGAGGGTGAGGGACCCCACAAGTCAGTGTAAATCACATCAAAGGGTCGATGATAAACAATATAAGTTAAAGGAGCATGAATTCTATGGGCTTTACCAATATTACAAGGAGTACAAGAATATGAATCTTATTTATTATAAGTATCAACATTACAAAATTTCAAAATATGAGATACAATTTTAAAATTGGCATGTCTTAGTCTATGGTGTCAAATATACTAGGATTACATTTAGTAGTACTATGGGACTCAGAGCTAGAGGCTACATAACTATAAATACCAGAAAAGAAGGGCAAAGTTTTATTCAAGCTGAGTGGACTGATGAAATCCAGAGTGTTGAGGAAAGCAGTACAAGCCATTGCCATCAATTCTGCCTTCAACCAAGACTTGCTTAGAAGCCTGGGATTTAATGTAACATTTACCAGGCAGGAATTCAAAGATAACATCATTATCACTAGAGAACTTAGACACAAATAACAAATTTCTGGTGATAGAAGGAATTAGAAGGACATTAGATAAACCAAGTTTGAAATTAGGCATTATCTTAGAGTAGAAATGTATAGATCCTACAACTTGAATGGTAAGAGTTTGACCATTGCCTACATAAACTCTATTGGATCCTGAATAAGGTTTCTGATTTTGTAAAATAGAAGCATAGAGAGTGAGGTGATGAGTGGCACCTGAGTCTGCAAACCATGATTATGACTCCAGTTCAGTAGGTAAAGAATACTCCTAAGTGTAGGCACCAGGGTGCTTTATTGTAGCCATCATAGGCATAGCTGGATTGTTTGAAGTTTGATCCTGAGGTGAATTCTCATTGACAGTAGCATTATTTGTTGAGTTTCTCAGAGTATTGGAGGCCTTTGGTGGCGCAAAGTTCTCATTAAATCGATGCCAACAAGTGTCCACAACATGCCCATATTTGCCACATAGTTGACATGTAAGGTGTTTTCCAGTTGATTATTTGTCCCTACCATGATCACGAGCATGAGTAAACCTGTTTCTTCTTCCTCGATTTCCTGAGTAAGCTCCTCTGGAGCCACGACCTTCGTGATTTGCATGAGAAATGTTAGCAACAATGGTAGTTTTGGCCAATTCTGGGCGAAACTTGTTAAACTGAGCTTCCTGAACATACAGTAATGCTTCAACATCACATAGATTGATAGGAACATGACTACCATACATCAGCATAACTAACGGATTGAACTCCTCTGGAAGTCCTTCAAGAATAGAACCAATCTGATCTTGTTCCGTTATCGAATCCCCAACTGCGAGCAATGAGTTAGAAATAGCTTTGATGTAGAGAACATGCTCAATGATCAATTTATTTCCCTTCTTGGTGGATTTGAGCTCAACATGTAGCTGGCAAACTCTCGCTTTCATCTGAGCATTGAAATACTGATGAATCTTGTCCCAAACCTCAGATGTTGGAAATCCACCAAAATATCTATGATGAATTTCTACCAATCTTGATGAACAAGATTGATATCATCACACAATGACAATAAATTATGAGAAAAGAAAAGAAAGAAGACAATTATTTTCTACAGAGTTTCACTCTGCCCACAAACTGTGGAAAACTTTGTTAATCACTTACAACTACAAATTCTGTGATTACATGGAAATTGACTTAATTACAAAATTAGGGCTTACTCCCTCTATTTATAGATTTAGGTTAGCTTGCTCCTAAGCCAAAGCCCACAACTATAAAATCCCAAAATACCTATTTTGGTACTAAATCAAATCTATCTATTTTAGATCTAAATCAAATCTATCTAAATCTAAAACAAATCAAATCTGTGTGTAGCTTGCTTCGATCCACAAGCTCTTCGACTGGACAACCTCCCTTCGACACACACACACTGTTTCGATACTCCCTTGTATCTGTTGAGAAAACTACTTCAACACAAGGAATTACTTTCAACACACCACCTAATTTATTGTGTCTAAGCTATCTACATTCATCATAACTCTTAGTCTTCGAAATACTTCGACATGCACACCCTTCTTCATGATGTCTGCAATCTGATTCTCAGTTCTGCAGTGTTCCAAATTCATCTTCCCATATGCTACATGCTCTCGAAGATAGTGGAACCTCATTTCGATGTGATTGCTTCGACCATGTGCTATCGGTTTCTTCGCCAGATTGATAGCTGACATGCTGTCGATCTTCATGGTAATTACTCCATGATCTTTCCCTGTTATCTCTTCGACCAAGTTCACCATCCAAGTTGCTTGACATGCACAAAGGGAAGCAGCTAGGAATTCTATTTTGCATGATGATAGTGCCACTACTTGTTCCTTTCTTGAACTCCAAGCAACTGGTGCACCACCTAACATAAACATATATCCTGCTGTTGATTTTCAATCTTCAGCATCACTACACCAACTCGAATCAATGTATCCCAATAACTTGAATTATTTTCCTTTATCAGCTGTAGGAAACAAAATTCAATAGTCGGGAGTTCCTTTGAGATACCTTAGTATCCTCTTCACCGCTGCTAGATGTGATACCTTTGGCTTCTGCACGAATCAACTTACCATACCTAACTATATGCTAATTCAGGCCTTGTATGACAAATGTATCTTAATGACCCAATAAGTCTTCTGTATTGGGTTGGGTTGACATCATTTGCATCTGCATCTTTCGACAGTTGCAGTCTTGGTTCTGTAGGTGTCGAAGTTGAGTTGGATTCTTCCATCTCAAATCTCTTGATAATTTCTCTTGCATATCTTCTTTGATTCATCATCAAGCCTCTAATGCTCTTGTAGAATTCGATGCCAAGGAAATATAAAATCTCACCCATATCGGACATTTCGAATTCCTTGTTGAGATCACCTTTGAAGTCTTCGATCTCACTTTTTCAGCTACCTATTATCAACAAATCATTTACATAGAGGCATAGTATAAGAAATTCACTATTGCTTCTTACATATACTCCATATTCATTTGTGCACTTCACAAATTCCTTCTCCCTTAGGAAACTATCAATTTTCTTATTCCAAGCTCTTGGAGCTTGTTTCAATCCATACAGGGCTTTATGTAGCCTGTACACCTTTCTCTCTTCGTCATGTTTCATAAACCGAACTGGTTTTTTAACATAAACTTCTTCCTCAAAGGGTCCATTCAGGAATGCACACTTTACGTTCATCTGACATATGTGCCGTCTGTTTATTTCTACTAGACTAATAACCAACCTGATTGTATTGATCCTAGAAACAGGTGCAAAAACTTCATCGAAGTCTATTCCATATTTATGTAGAAATCCTTTCACCAAAAGCCGTTATTTTTGTCGAGTTATTTCCCCTTTGGGATTCATCTTCACTTTTTATACCCACTTGACATCAATTGCCTTCTTGTCTTGAGGTAATTCGACAAGTGACCAAGTGTTGTTGTCTTCGATAGACTTCACTTCTTCGTTCGTTGATTTCACCCACTTCGAATCCTTCAATGCTTCAACTGTATTGACAGGTTCAACATCTGCATAGAAAGCATAATGTACCAACTCACCTTCATTATCTATCACATCATCCAATGTAATCACATAATCTTGCAATCTTGCAGGCATGCATCTTATTCTTTGAGGTCTGCTTGTACTTGGTTGGTCTATAACCGCTGGTTCCTCTTATCGAACTTCTCTTTTGACTTGAGTTTTTGGTTCTTCAAGTAGGATTCTCACTGAATCTTTCTTGACATTTTCAGTCCAACCCCATTATTTAAGCTCATCTATGATCACGTCCCTGATGAGTACAATATGCTTGTTCACTGGGTCGAACAACCTGTAACCTCCTGTTGAATGATATCCAACTAGAATCATTTGACTTGACTTGTCATCAAGTTTTCTTCTCAACTGATCTGGCACATGTCTATGTGCAATAGATCCAAATACCTTCAGATGACTCAAGCTAGGCTTCAGACCATACCAACATTCTTCTGGAGTAATTCCTTCTAGATTCTTCGTAGAACATCTGTTCAAAATGTATGTTGCAGTCGACACAGCTTCACCCTAAAACTCTTTAGGTAAACTCTTGCATTTCAACATACTTCTCACCATATTCATGATGGTTCAATCCTTCCTTTCTGTAGTTCCATTATGCTGTGGAGTATAGGGTGGCACAACCTCATGCATAATCCCTTCCTTTTCACACAACCTGTCAAAGTCTTTCGACACATACTCTCTGCCACCATCAGTTCTCAAAACTTTGAGTTTTCGATCACTTTGTCTTTCGACCATAGACTTAAACTTGGCAAATACCTTGATCACTTCACTTTTATTCTTGATCAGGTAATTCCATAACTTTCGACTGAAATCATCTATAAATGTAACAAAGTATTTGTTACCTCCTATCGAATCCACCTGGATTGGTCCACATACATCAAAGTATATGAATTCAAGAATAACCTTCGACCTGCTTCCTGCATCCTTGCTGAAGCTATTCTTATGCTTCTTCACCTGCACACATTCCTCACATACCTCGTTTGGAATGTTGATTTATGGCAATTCTGAAACCATATTTCTTCTCTTCAAATCTCTGGTGTCTCTGAAGTTGAGATGGGCTAGTCGATAATGCCATATCCATTCATCTCTGCCAGTTGGAGTCAAAAGGCGCTTGTGCTCCATCACATTTAGTTCGATCTTGAAGGTTATATTCTGAGACATAGGAGCCTTCAAGATTAATCTTCCATTTGCGTCGAAGACTCTCATCATCTTATCATTGATCGACACTTTATAATTCTTTTCGACCAACTGCCCTATACTAAGAAAATTGCTATTCATGCCTGGTATGTACAACACATTGGAAATTACTGACCTCTTGCCATATTTCCTCATAATCATAACATCACCATTACCTTCAGTTGCTAAGGTATTGTCATTTGCGAATTTTACCATATTTTTCATTGAGGGCTTTATGTTGACAAACCAATCTTTCCTTCCAGACATATGTGATGAGCATTCTGAATCTAAGTACCATTAATCCTTGAATCTATCTTCATCTCTTGTTGTGACCATCAACATCATCTCTTCTTCTTCATGTTTTTCAAACTTTGCATTACTTTCTTGATTCTTCCATTTTTCTGGACAATCACTCGAATAGTGACCATACTTCTGACAGTTGTAACATTGAATGTGACTCTTTCCAGGTTTTTGACCACCACCTCTTCCTCTATTTGCAACACCACCTCTTTGGTTTCCTTGGTATGGTCTTCTCTGATTCGACACGTTTCCTTCATTCTGGTTTCATCTACCAGTCAATTTGTTGTAGCCGCCTCTACCTCTGTCGAACCACTTTCCTTTGCCTTTGGTTTCTTTTGCTGAATGTGCCTGCAAAGCCACATCACTCTTCGACTTTCCTGTAGCTCTTTCAGTCATTCTTTGTTCATGAGATTCAAGCGTCCCTTAAAGCTCTTCCTTTGTAAATTTCGACAAGTCTTTCCCCTCTTCTATAGCCACCACCACGTGGTCGAAATTAGGAGCCAAAGATCTCAAGATCTTCGAAACAACAACTCTCGTTGTTAATGTTTCTCCATATACCTTGATTTGATTCACTAGTTTTGTAATCTTAGTGAAAAAATAAAATATGCTCTCACTATCTTCCATCTGAAGTAATTCATACGTTCTCTTGTGAGTTTGTAACCTCACTTCTTTCACTTTTTCTGCACCACCAAAAGACTTCTCAAGAACCTCCCAAACTTCTTTTGCGAATTCAGAATCACTCACTTTTCAAAAAAATTCTGGACTCAGACATTGATGAATTATAAAGAGTGCTTTAAACTCAGCTTCTCAGATGCTGTGTGTTTCTTCTTTTCTTCTTCTGAAGCATTTTCTCCAAGCATTTTGTAATACGGTGGGAGAAATGACTTGAGATATTTTGCATTTGATTGCAATTGTTGCGGATAGTAAGAGTCGGCACTGACTTTTCTTTTATCCAATAAAGGAAAGGATGAAAAGAACAAGAAAGACCTTTGAGATTATTTTCTTGAGTTCGGGGGGTAGGTTATGAAAAGGGAAGGTGTTAGCACCCTTTTCATCCATAATTATCTCTGGGCTCTTAGTTGCTTGCTAGATCATTGCTTTTGTTTGAAAGTGTGCTTTGTGGTGGTTTTTTTGAAAGTATTTTTGAAAAGCGCCTTCGTTTAGGCAAACTTTGTAATGATTCTCGTCTCTATAAGAATGTATACAAAGTGTTTGACTTCTGAAAATATTTCATGTTTTAAAAGTGTTTAGTGTGTGTTTGAAAAGATGTTTGTTTTTAAAATTAGCAAGAAACTAAGAACGTTTCTACCTACTCAAAAGTCTTTTGTTCTTCTCTTCATCCTCTAGACGTTGCTATCTTACCATTGATTGGTAAGAAGCCCCATCATTGGATATGAAGGGACGGGCGTGGGTCATCATATAGTCATGATAGCAATGTTGTGAGATATCTTAGCATTTCTCTTAAGGGACTAAGATCATTTGCAAGGCAACATTCGAAGCGTCATCGAGGGACTATGATCTTGTATTTTTCGATTGTTTTTTCTAAGAGTCTCACATGCGTAACATGACCATTTTCATAAGACAACAAGTGGAGTTAACCCTAGGGGTACATGTGTGAATAATGTGTCTGATTTGTATGCATTTAGTCTTTGATTAAGGGTTGTCTACTTGTTTTTTATATCTTTCCATACAAACCCTAATTACTAGCATGTATATGAAAGCGATAAAGTGCCGAAATGTAAATATCCTATGTTATTACAATTACTTGGGGGATGGGGTGTACAACTTTACAAATGTGGATTGCATGAAATTAAAGTCCTAATTATCTATTACAACCATATTGAAATAATGTACAAGAATTGAAAATGTAAAAATAGACTTGTTTTGTTTTTGTTAAGAGAAGAAATAAATTTGCTTAAGAAAATTATTTTTAGTCTTTTTGTTTTAAAGCGAAGCATATGAATATAAAGTATTTTTAGTGTTTTTTATTAATTAAAATAAAGTGATGATAAAAATGATAAGGGAATAAGGGTTAGAGTCAACGCGTTGCTGAAAGAGGAGAGAGCAGAAGTTCTGACTCAGGCGCGCTGCAAATCAGAAAGCAAATGTTAGCAAACAGGGGGAAGGCCAGAAGTTCTGGATCTGGACACACTAAAGTTCTGGGGTTGCTGGGAACAAGGGAAAACCTAGAAGTTCAGATTGTTTGACGAAGCCTAGAAGTTCTAATGTTACTGGAAGGTTAGAAGTTCTGGCTGTTGAGAGAGTCTAGAAGTTCTGATGCAGCTGGAAACCTAGAAGTTCTAGTGTTACTGGCAAGCTAGAAGTTCTGATAATGGGTCCGTGAGGTGTCAATGTTGTTGGGTGGGAATATCTAGAATTTCGGGTCTAGGATCATTGTTTTGACAAACAACTGAAGGGGGTTTATCTAGAAGTTCTGGTCCAGGATCAATGTTCAATAAATAATGGGGAAACTGTTAAGAAATAAACATAAAAAAGGTGTTTATGAGGCTAGAACTCAAGACCTTTAACACTAATGTCTTATGCGTTCACTCTCAACCACTAGAGTGGCTATACATCTGCTATTAGAAACAAGAACATAAACATATATTACAAAGTAAGTTCTGATGATGAACTTCATCTCCTTCTCCAGGCCAGTCAGAGTATCTGCAACTTAGTCATTTCTATAAAAAAAGGAAAATGCAACATAGCAATTATAGAAAATTTCATCATTGTTTCAGCAATACAAAGCATCAAAACTATAAATCAGAAACAAACATAAATTTTGCTAATCCTAATTCTGAATCCTAATCTCCTCAAGAAGTTATGATCTGTAATTCTCTCTACTTAGGCCATATAAATGAAATCTATAAATATGTACAGAGTCAGAGTCATGATATCTATATTGTATCTTTGGAAATGTAGGCCTAACAATGCCTAAGTAATGAGATAAAAGTCAGAAGAAACTTACCTTGCAGTTGGAAATTTTTTTGTGAATTAGAGCCTAGTTTAAATTGCTGTGATGTTTTGGTCAACTTCCTCAAGTTCTTAGAAAGCTAAAGCAAACTCTTAAATTGAGCTATGAATGGTGGGAAAGTTCTGGAGCAGTCAAGGTGTAAAATTCTATTTTTTTGAAATAGAGAGTAGTGAATACTGTTTTACAGTTTGAAAACAGAAGTTGGGAAAGCTTCTATGTGTATACTAGAAACTGTATGGATGATTTGATCAAGAAACACACAAGAAAAATTAGAGTTTGGATGCAGGAATAAAAAACAAGCAGGTTTTGTGTTTATGTTTGCAGTTTCAGGTTCTTGGGAATTTTTAGCAAGGTTTCAAGGCTTTTCCAATTTTTTCCGCACTCTAACAGTTGCAAATTAAGTTTAATTTATAGGCAAAGGATTTAGAAGCTTGGAGAAGTCAAGAGTACATCCATCATGTGTTATGGGTAGTTTACTTGTTTTCGAAGCAAATTTAAACAAGTATGGTTCAAGGCAAAATAAATTGGTTGGCAGCTTCAGCCGCGCCTAATTTGAGTTTGCAGGCATGATTTATGGAGTAGTACACTCAGAAGCAAAAGTAAAGTATGGGCCCAACATAAACTTTGTACAAAATTTTACTTTCCAAGGACAGTAGTGGTACTTTCATGCAACACGTGGGAAGATCCTTTGGATAAAGACTCAAAAGTTGGTGTGGGCATTAAATAATGATGAGATTTAACAAGCAAGAAAGCATGCAACATGAGATTATGCAGCAAGCTTGAATCTGGATCAGAAGTTCAGCATAAATGTAACTTGGATTAAGAACAAATGTCCAACTTTTGATCTTTGAACCTCCCTGACCCAGCATGATCTGAAGGAGTTCTCAGACTTTTCAGAAAGCTCGTAACATGATTTGCAACTTCTCTTTGATTCATCTTAGCAAACTCTGATTGAACCTACGTGAAAACTAGCCCAGAAGTTCTAAACAAATTCTGACTTGGAAATGCTAAGAATTTACTAAGTGTTTGAGTTTCATGGACGTGTCTTCAAGGATTTATAACTTGAAATCCCAACATTTCTAGGAGAAGTTCTGTTCTTCAATGTTTTAGATCTCATTGAGATCTACAACTCTCGTGTCAGAAGTTCTTCCTGAATCATCTTGCATTATGATGAAAATCTGGCCAGAAGTTCTGAACTTATCATATTTTCTTAACACAGAAAAATTTCAAAGAGTTTAGAACTTTGACTTTTGATTTTCTTGATGAAACAAACTTCATATTCTAACATGTCTTGATGAAATGTGATTCTTGAAACTTGATTTTGATCTAAAAGTCAAAGTTTGACTTTTCAATGTGCATTTTGACCATTTTGCCCTGGTGCCAATTCCAAACCTAAATTGATGTATTAGTGCTGTAAACTTGATGTCATGGGAGATTTTGGGAGGAAATTCTTGAGAAATGAGAAGGAAAATGTTGGGGTACAACAGCTGCCCTTGTTCAATCTTCTTAAACCTGAAGAGTTAGATTGGCGAGTCCGCCATTCGTGACTTGAAGGTGGAAGATGATTGAACACTAGAGTTCCCAGAAATTTGCACTCATACGAAATAACACTGATAATTGATGATGTAGGGAATGGGCTTACAGATGTCATTTGAAGGAGATGAGGTATCAGGATAAATCTTTTGGTTGATTTATACTAAAATGGTAGATGTATTTTGCCTATTAATTTTCCTGCAAGGAAGAGGATTAGTTGCATGCAGATGTATGCATGGCGTAATGATGTTCTCAAAATAAATGAGATTATGTTGTATGCGTTGGTCATGTATGTATTATGGTTTATGAATGTGATGCATTTATTGCAGCGTGTCTTTGTCTAAGAAAATAAATCCTTGACAACATGCTGGGGAAACTTGGGAGACTGAATCCTGAATCGTTGTTGGAGAGTAAATGTATCTTCAACTTTGTTTAGAATGTTTTCACTAGGAATCCCTGTTTTATTGTTTGAAGAGAAATCCGCTAGGGAATACTGACTTTGGCTCTTTGCATGAGGAAACTCTGTGGGGAGTGTTGACTTCTTCTTGGAGGAATAAAATTCAGGAACTTTGGTTGTCCAATGCTCTACTGGGGAATTATTCCTAACTGGAGAGCATCGGAAGTTAGCTGTTATCTGGTCGAAATCCAGGTTTGGCAGAAATTTTTGGGGAGTATGAAGTTCATTGTTATCTGGTCGTATTCAAGGCTTTGCAGTGACTTGTAGGGGAAGATGTGAATTAAACTATTATCTGGTCGGATTCTAGGCTTCGCAAAAAATTGCTTAAAGTTAAAATGTTATATGGTCATATTCCAGGTTTCGTAGCGACTTACTAGGGAAGATTAAATTAACTGTTATCTGGTCGGATTCCAGGCTTCGCAAAAAATTACTTGGGAGAATGAAGTTAAAACTGTTATCTGGTCAAATTCCAGGCTTCGTAGCAACTTACTAACATTAAACTGCTATCTGGTCAGATTCCGGGTTTCGCAGATTTTTGAGGTGGATGAAGTTAATTACTATCTGGTCAGATTCCAGGCTTCGCAATAACTTACTTGAAGATTAAATTAACTGTTATCTGGTTGGGTCCAGGCTTCACAATAAATTGCTTGAATGAACAGAGTTGAACTGATATCTGGTCGGGTCCAGGCTTCACATTAACCTGCTTATAAGAATGAAGTTGAACTGATATCTGGTCGGGTCTAGGCTTCATAGTAACTTGCTTAAAAGAATGAAGTTGAAACTGATATCTGGTCGGGTTCAGGCTTTGCAATGACTTTACTTGAAAGGAAGAAGTTAAACTGATATTTGGTCGGGTCCAGGATTTGCAGTAACTTGTTGGGGGTAGAGGCAAACTCTATTGAGGATAATGAGTTAAACCATTTTCTTGTCGAATTTCAGCCTTTTCAATGTATTGAGAAGTTAAACTATTATCTGGTCGCTTCCAGGCTTTATATTATCTTGAGACGTTAACTATTATCTGGTCGGGTCCAGGCTTCACAACATTTGAAAATTGAACTATTATCTGGTCGGGTCTAGGCTTCATAACATATGAAAGTTGAACTATTATCTGGTTGGATCCAGGCTTCACAGTATCTTAAAGTTGTTTGAATAGGGAATGATTCCATTGAGAAGTGTATTGTTTTGTTGGGGAATAAACCCTGTTAAAGAGAATATTCGATGACATGCTGGCAAGGTGAATTCTTTAGGAAGAAATCCACAAGACTTCTTCTTTTAATACCAAATCAACTGGGGAGAGGGTTGTCGAGAGATTGAGACTCTGTCCGAGGTTTGCATAAATCCAACTTTGTGGATAACTCTATTGGGATAAAAGTTTATTGTAGCAGGCTCTGTGGGGACAATGCTAATGAGATAACTCTATAGGGATATCTCAAATGCATTAAAGATATGCTCGTTGTTACTTGGCATCACAAATTTGATAAATAGTTTAAGCATGTTCATATGCATATGTTCATTCAATTTTAGTCATTGGACATCTTTGCACTCAAAACAAAAACAAAAATTTTTGCACTTCAAAGTATATTTGTATTGATGTTTTGCCCGTGAATAAGAGTTTTTATACAAAGAGACGGAGATCCTAGTAAGAGGAAATCGTTGAAGGCAAAACAAAATTGAAAACAAAAACAAAAACCATGTGGAAATGATCACATTGCGTTCCAACTCTACTATTGCCCCAATGTCTTCGAATGTCCCTTGCCATTCATAGAAGTTAATGGGATTGATCTTGGACCGTTTGAACTCAGACTTTGGTAATAAAGTTGACTGTGGTGATTCCACGGGACATAGTCATACGCTTTTAATCCTTAATTTTTGCCTGTACCGCCCTTTCGGGTTTTCATCCCACCAGTATACCCATTTTTGCCCAAGTTTCCCTTTCAGGTTCTCGACTTGCCGGGTGTACAATCTTTTGCATATAACCCTAATTTTTGCCCAAACCTTTGGTTTGCCGGGATTCCCTTATCTTGCCTAGGTGTGTCAACCTAGAGGGTCTCTTATGCGTAGTATTTTTTAACTATGTCCGTGTTCACAGGATGCAGGAAATCTTCACCGTCCATAGTAGTCAGCATCATGGCACCACCAGAGAAAACTTTCTTGACAACAAATGGCCATTCGTGGTGGGAGTTCATTTTCCCCTGAGGTCGCCTTGCGGAAGAATGATGCGTTTTATTACCAAATCACCAGCATGATATACTCGAGGCTTGGTCTTTTTGTTGAAAGCCATGATCATACGTTTTTGGTACATCTGATCATGACAAACAGCAACCAGTCACTTTTCATCGATCAAGTTCAAATGATCCAATCTTGTTTGAATCCATTCGTCTTCGCCTAGGCTTGATTCGTTCATAACCCTTAGTGAGGGAATATGGACTTCCACTGGAAGGACGACTTCCATGCCATAGACCAAAGAAAAGGGAGTTGCCCTAGTTGATGTCCGAGTTGAAGTCCGATAGCCATGAAGAGCAAACGGTAACATCTCATGCCAGTCTTTGTAGGTTACTACCATCTTTTGCACAATCTTCTTAATGTTTTTGTTGGCTGCTTCCACTTCGCCTTTCATTTTAGGTCTATAAGGAGAAGAATTATGATGCTTGATTTTGAACTGAGTACAAAGTTCGATAATCATAACATTGTTGAGACTGGTCCCATTGTCAATGATGATCCTTTCGGGGATACCATAGCGGCAGATGAGGTTATGTTTGATGAATTTGGCTACCACGTTCTTTGTGACTGAGGCAAATGATACAACTTCGACCCATTTGGTGAAATAATTGATAGTGACTAGAATGAAGCGATGTCCATTGGAAGTAGTAGGTTTAATCTCTCCAATCATGTCAATGCCCCACATTGCAAATGGCCACGGAGCAGTCATGACATTTAGGGGAATATGAGGCACATGGAACTTGTCAGCATAGATTTTGCATTTGTGGAAAGTCCTTGAGTGGTGATGGCAATCAGTCTCCATTGTTAACCAATAGTAACCGGCTCTCAGGATTTTATTAGCCATAGTATGTCTGCTAGAGTAAGTCCCAAAGAGACCATTATGCATATCTTCCATAATTTTCTTTGCCTCCTTCTTGTCCACACATCGGAGTAGAGTAGAATCACGATTGCGTTTGTACAGGATTCCATTGCTTAGGAAGAATTTGGCTGAGAATCTTCGTAAGAACTTTTTATCATTGATGGAAGCTCCTTCGGGATACTCTTGTGCTTCAAGGTATCTCTTCACCAAATGGTACCATGGCTTCTCGGCGTTGGTGTTAAGCTCATAGCAGTGTGCAGGTTCGTCAAACCTCTCAATTGAAATCATAGGAGCTTCGTTGTCCCATTTGACCTTGAACATAGAAGACATTATGGCCAAAGCATCGGCCAACTGACTTTCTTCTCTAGGGAAGTGTTCAAAGGTGATTTCTTCGAAGTAAGGAATCAGAGATAGCACAAGCTCCTTGTAAGGGATAATATTAGGGTGTTTAGTGTCCCAATCTCCTTTTACTTGGCTGACCACCAGAGCGGAATCTCCGAACACATTCAAATGCTTGATCCTCAAATCAATGGTAGCCTTCAGACCCAAAATGCATGCCTCATATTCAGCCATGTTATTTGTATAATCGAAGCACAATCTAACAGTGAAAGGGGTGTGGCAACCCTCAGGAGAAACTATCACAACGCCAATTTCAGTACCTAATGCGTTGGAAGCCCCATCAAAGACCATAGTCCATCGGGATCCTTATTCAGGTCTGTCATACGGTCCAGGTTTCGTACAATCGGTCACTAGCATGATATTCTCATCCGGGAAGTCAAAGTTCATAGACTGATAATCATCAACATATTGATGGGCCAAATGATTTTCCAATACACTTCCTTTGATGGCCTTTTGTGTTGTGTATTGAATCCCGTACTCAGTCAGGATCATCTGCCATCTAGCTATCCGTCTGGAAAGAGCAGGTTTCTCAAAGATGTACTTGATGGGGTCCATCTCAGAAATCAATAGAGTGGTATGAGTCAACATATAGTGTCTTAGCCAGCGATCAGCCCATGGCAGAGCGCAACAAGTTTTCTCGAGTAGTGAATATCTGGTTTCACAGTCGGTAAACTTTTTGCTCAAGTAGTATATTGCATGCTCTTTTCGGCCAGACTCGTCATGTTGGCCCAACACACACCCCATATAATTCTCTAGCACAATCAAGTACATGATCAAGGGTCTTCCTTCAACTGGAGGCATGAGGATAGGAGGTTCTTGCAGATATTCCTTGATTTTTTCGAAGGCAACTTGACATTCATCATTCCATATGACTACTTGATTTTTCTTCAAGATTTTGAAGATTGGCTCACAAATAGCAGTTAAGTGAGATATGAAGTGGGCGATGTAGTTAAGACGAACCAAGAATCCTCTAACCTCCTTTTCAGAATGGGGAACAGGAATTTCTTGGATGGCTTTTACCTTTGCAGGATCAACTTCGATGCCTTTACCACTGACAACAAAACCTAGAATTTTTCAGATCTTACTCCGAATATGCACTTATTAGGGTTCAACCTCAACTTGTACTTTTTCAGCCTCTCGAATAGCTTGTATAGGTGATTGAGATGCTCCTCTTCAGTTTGTGACCTTGCAATCATATCATCCACATATACCTCTATTTCATGATGGATCATATCATGAAACAAAGCTACCATAGCCCTTTGATATGTTTCCTCTGCATTCTTCAACCCGAATGGCATGACCTTGTAACAAAAGGTGCCCCATTGTGTAACGAAGGTGGTCTTATCCATGTCTTCGAGAGCTATATTAATTTGATTATAGCCGGAGAAACCATCCATGAAAGAGAAGACTTAATGTTGAGCAGTGTTACTGACCAATACATCAATATGTGGTAGAGGGAAGTCATCCTCGGGGCTTTCCTTATTCAGATCCCTATAATCTATGCACATACGAACTTTTCCGTCTTTCTTTGGCACCGGAACCACGTTCGTAACCCATTGGGGATAAGATGTCACTACTAGGAATCCTGCGTCGAATTGTTTAATCATTTCAACTTTTATCTTTTCATACATGTCAGGCCGCATGCGACAAACTTTTTGCTTGACAGGAGGAAAATCTTCCTTTATTGGCAGACGATGAACAATAATATCGGTATCCAACCTTGGTATATCTTCATACGACCAAGCAAACACTTCCACATAATCATGCAACATTTGAACCATTCTGCTTTTGACAATGCTTCTTAGGTTAGCGTTGCTCTTGACCTCTTTTTTGTCTGTCTCAGTGCCTAGGTTGATGACTTCAACTGACTCTTCGTGCGGCTGAATAGGTTTTTCCTCTTGCATTAGAAGTCTGGATAGTTCTCCCGGTATTTCACAATCTTCCTCGCCTTTGTCTTCGGCTTGGTTAATTGGATGTTCAAAATCATAGTTGGAAATAGTAGAGTCATTGGCAATGAGATCCATAGTGGACGAGGACCTGCAAGAGTGTGTGTGTGTGTGTGTGTGCATGTAAGGTACATGGCTATTTTAAAAATGCATTGAAGAAAAGGAAAGACAATGGACACAAAAATTTGAATGCAAAAGTCCAATGGTTTATATTGAATGATCATATGATAAAATGAACATAAATAAAACCCTTAACAAATGGACCATAGTGCCCCGGGCAAGGCATATGGCTTAAAAGTCATTGTTTAATATTACAGATAATAGGTTCTTGAATTGATAGAAAGCAATAAACAAGTAATTACTCCTCAATGAAGGAGATGGGAATGAAGTCCTTTGCATGCCAATTGGTGAGCTCTGTCATGGTAGGGTATACCCATTCTTCGAATTCACATTCATCATCAGAATCCACCACAGCGTTTACTTCATGATTTCCAATACGGAGAGGGGGATTTCCCGCGCGAGTGCACCTTACTTCTTTTTGAGCTTTGATAGTAAAACCCAACCCACATTTGTCTGCTTTGAACGAGATCTCGGGGAGTTGCCCCCAAGTATCACAACTTCCTTCTTCAACTGCGGCACAAGCATCTTTAAATGAAACCATCCTTGGAACGACCTTATCAGCTCTGGGCATGTCAGAGGAAATTTTGGCAGTGGCAATCATAGGCGGAACAACTTCAAAAGCCTGGAACGGGGTTTCTATAAATTCTCCATCCATCTCCACATATTTGAAATAATTGAGATGGCTTACCATGAATTCCTCCTCACCACAAACAGTGACGGTCCTCCCCTTGACTGGGTACTTTAGCTTTTGGTGAAGGGTTGACGTTACTGCCCCTGCTCCATGGATCTAAAGGCGACCCAACAAACACGAGTAAGCAGGACGAATGTCCATGGTATAGAAAGTCAAGTTGAAAATCTGTGAGCCCACTTTGATCGGGAGATCCACCTCTCATGAACCGTCCTTTTGGACCCATCGAAAACCCTCACAAAATATCACTCGGCTTCAACACCAATCCTTCACAGTTTAACCGATCCAAAGCTCCCTTGGGTAGCACGTTTAAAGAAGAGCCAGTGTCAACCAGAACATGTGCTAGGGTAGTCCCCTTACATTCAACAGAAACATGCAGAGTTTTGTTATGGTTTCTTCCAAGTGGTGTCAGATCAACATCAGAGAATCCCAAACTGTTGTCGACCGTCAAGCTTGCCACATAATTTTCAAACTGGTCAATTGTGGTCTTGTGAGGGACATGAGCTTTCTTTAAGAATTTGATCAACGCCCGGGCATGAGCATCAGAACAAAGTAGCAAAGATAACATGGAGATCTTGGAAGGGGTTTTCCCCAGCTGCTCCACTATCTTGAAATCACTCCTCTTTATAATTTTCAAGATCTCATCCATTTCTTGAGCGGAAGGTTCCTCAGCAGCAACATACTTTGCAGGAAATTCTCTCTCAACAGGCTCAACTACTTTCTCTTTACCTTTAATTCCAGCATTAGGCTTAGCAGCAGTGATGTAGACGGGTGTCGTTGTAGTAGTTAGGGGTGAAATGTTGGGTGAAAATATTCTCCCAATTCTGGTTACCTTACTAAAGCCAGTAATATTCCCAATGTCAACCTTGCTTTCTTTAACCCTAGCATCTTACTTTATTCCATGGTAAAACACCTCAGCACCGTAGTTCCACGACACTACTTTGTTGGAAGAGTATGGAATTGGTCCAGGGGTGGTAATTACCCGAGGAGCAACAGTCGGTTCATTCGATATCCTGATAGGACCCTTTGAGGTGATCCTAAGAGGCTTGTTTGAAATTGTTATGATAGAGAGGTCGTCAATCTTATTGGTAAATTTTTTGGTGGACTAAGCTCTTTCAAATAGGATCTCATGGCTATTCATCAGGCTTTGAACACCTTCTTTCAGCCATTCACATCCATTAATTTGTTTGGCGCAGCAATCACAGTCCTTCAAACAGCCAGGAAAGACCCTGACTTTCAGCAGATTCTTTTTGACAATTGTTAACGGAGTAGTTAAGTCTTCGACGGAGGAAACAAAAGTGATGTCTTCAATTGAATTAACACCATTGTTTGGCATTGGTGCCGTTATTACGTTGGGAATTGTAAGCGGATCAAATTCGATTTTCTTGTTGTCTATTAGGTCTTGAATTTTGCTCTCCAGTGCCCAGCATTGATCGGTTTCATGCCCGAGGCTATTTGAGTGATATGCACATTTGGTATCAGATTGTATTTAGGTGAAGAGGTGTTCAAATTGGCCGGAGGATCACACAGTGTCACTAAGTTAGCCTTTAACAAGTGTTGTATGGCTTGGGATAGAGACTTGCCTATCCTTGTGAATTGTCTTCGTGGAGTCTCAAATCGCTGATGATTGGAAGGTTGTCTTTGAACATGAGTAGGGTTGGTAATTAGAACAACATTAACGGACGGACGATTATCCTTCTTGGTAAAGGCCCTTGCCCCATACACAACATTCGTTTCTTTCTTCCCGATGAATGGTTTGTTTATGGGATTGGAGGTGGAAGCAGATGTCATGGGGATTTTCCCGCTTTTGATACCACTTTCGACCCTTTTGCCGGTCAGGATCAACTCGGTGAAACCGGACGAAAAAACCCAACCAATAAATTGAAAAATGGACTAGATAACGTACCCATAAACATATCAACGTGTTCTCTGTCTGTTAACGGTGGTTGGACCCTACTGGCAAGATCCCTCCACTTTTGGGCGTACTCTTTGAACCCTTCGTTTTTACCCATCGACATGTCTTGTAGTTGAACTTTAGTCAGTTCCAGGTCGGCATTGTACTAGTATTGGTGATAGAAAGCAGTGGCCAAGTCTGCCCATGTATGGATACGGGAACCCTCCAATTGGTAAAACCACTCTAATTGAGTCCCAGCCAAGCTTTCTTGAAAGAAGTGGACCCAGAGTTTCTTGTCGGTGGTGTGCGGTTGTATTTTGCACACATAAGACTTCAGATGAAGCTTTGGGAAGGAAATCCCGTCGTATTTAACAAAGACTGGTATCTTGAATTTATGGGGAATGACAACCCCAGATATTAAACCCAAATCATCAAAATCCAAACCAGGGATGGCTTGAATCTCAACGGCCTTCAGTCTATCCTCTAGCTGCTTGTACTTATCGTCGGCAAGAGGGTACTACTCATCAAAATAATCTTCATCATCAGACACTCAATCATTGACACACCCAGCCTAGATACTTATTGCTTCTCCAATTTGATTTTTGTCTTCCTAAGACGAATCTTCAACTAGTGGTATCTGGCGGATCGGCTCTCTGAATCTTTTACCCATGTTGACTAGGGTTTTCCTTTTTGGTTTATTTTTGGATGCCAGCAACGTCATCAACTCTTGTTTCCCCTTAGCTAGGGTCAGCAGAGTCTCTTGAAACTGGGAGTTTTGTGCTTGCAAGTCTTTCACTATTTTCTCGATATCCATCTTACTGAAATAAACAACAGAAAGATAAGGAAACCTATCATGGAAAACCTGTTATGTCATGATGCATGGAAAATGTGCATGCAAATGATTTCAAGGATTTATGTAATTTAAATTTGTTTAGACAAAGAATGAACAAACGTCACATTGCATTAATCAGTTCAAAATGGTTACAACGTGCCTCTTGGGCTTACACAATAAATTCCTAAGACAAAAAGGTTGAACGTATCCTCTTTGTTGCTAGGTAGGCGTTCAAGATCTGTTCTTCATAAAGTTTCATTGTAAGCTCCAAAACCCTTTTCTCGCTAGGGTAGAATTGAGCTTCGAAGGTGTCTCGTTCTTCCTTTAGCTGAATCCAACCCTTTTGCAAGTCTTCAAGAGAAGTAGGCATGTTGCGATAGAGAACAATATACGGGACATCTCCTTCAGTAACAGGCTCCACGATAACAGGTAGAATGGAGGGGTAAGGCATTACGAGCTTTTGAGCACGAGACCGTACCCACCTAAGATAAGGCTCAAGGGGAATGGGTTTCTTGTGTCCTATTGTCTTACTATCCATATTGTTTACAATCCTCCAAGCTCGTACAAACCTATGATAGTAGCCTTGATCATCGTTGTCGTAGTCGAACATCACTCCTTGCATGAGCATATAATGAGGGCCATCTTTTCGGGCATACCCATACTGTCGCAAAGCTAAGAAAGGGTTATAAGTGATACCTCCCCTAATACCAAGCAAAGGGACATTAGGTAATTCCCCACAACGGTCGATGATAGTAATGTTCTCTAAGGATCGGGAACAACAGTGAATATCTGAATATCTGAGTGACATCAACCTATTGGACCACCTCAAACCTTATTCGTTCTTTAACACGGATCGGGGGAGACGCGAAACAAATAACCTAGACAATAAGGGAGTGCAACACATGAGGGTTCCTCTTTTCCTCATGGTGCGAGAGTGGAGAGAATGCAGGATATCTCCCAACAAAGTAGGCACCGGATTGCGAGACATGAAGATTTTGACAGCACTTACATCTATAAGTTGGTCAGGATTTGGAAATAGTACCATCCCATAGATGAGAAGGGCCAAGATTTCTTCAAAAGCTTGTAAATCTAGAGTGTTCCAACAATCTTGAGCTTTCTCCAACAAGAACTTGGCTAGGAACCCCTTGACACCACTTCTTGTTTCCCAATTAACCGTGACGTCAGATTGTTGCAAGTGTAGCGCTCAGGCAATATCTTCAGGGCTTGGTTCTCTTTCAGTACCATTGAAAGGTAGTTGATTGGGAATAGGAATCCTCAAGATTTGAGAGAATTCTTCCATAGTAGGTACAAGCTGGTAATCGGGAAAGGTGAAGCAATGGTGCAAAGGGTCAAAGAACTGGAAAAGCACCTTCATCATGTCTTCATCAATGCTCTAGGTAACCAAGTTTAGGAGTCGACCATGTCTTTCGGTGAATGAAGAACTCTCAGGAACCCTCGATGCTAACTCTTAAAGTTGAGAAGGAATTCTTAGGAGATTTACTTGGATAGTGTTCCTGCGGGCGGAAGCCATGTCCTACAAAACAGGATAAAGATAAATCCCAATAATCCTTGAAATGGTTAGTGAAAAAATGCAATGGTATGATGTTATGATGTTATGTACAAGTAAACATATACACACAAAGCAAACAAGTCCTTAGGTTTAGGCTTGCATGGAGTTTATAGGTAAGTACCCTCTTGAAGTTTAGTTGGTTCAACCAAAGAACTGAAGGGGGTTTATCTAGAAGTTCTGGTCCAGGATAAATGTTCAACAAATAATGGGGAAAAATGTCAAGAAATAAACATAAAAAAAGTGTTTTTGGGGCTAGAACTAAGGACCCTTAACACTAATGTCTTATGCGCTCACTCTCTACCACTGGGGTGGCTATACATCCGATATTAGAAACAAAAACATAAACATATATTAAAAAGTAAGTTCTGATGATGAACTTCATCTCCTTCTCCACGCCAGTCAGAGTATCTAAAACTTAGTCATTTCTCATAAAAAATGGAAAATGCAACATAGCAGTTATAGCAATTTCATGATGGTTTCAGAAACACAAAGCATCAAAACTGTAAATCAGAAACTAACATGAATTTTTCTAATCCTAATACTGAACCCTAATTTCCTCAAGAAGTTCTGATATGAAATACTCTCTACTTAGGCCATATAAATGAAATCTATAAATATGTACAGAGTCAGAGTCATGATACCTACATTGTATCTTTGGAAATGTAAGCCTAACAATGCCTAAGTAATGAGATAAAAGTCAGAAGAAACTTACCTTGCAGCTGGAAATTATTCTGTGAGTTAGAGCATGGTTCAAATTGTTGTGATGTTCTGGTCAGCTTCCTCAAGTTCTCAGAAAGCTAAAGCAAACTCTTAAATTGAGCTATGAATGGTGGGAATGTTCTAGAGCAGTCATGGTACACAATTATGTTTTTTTGAAACAGAGAGTAGTGAATACTATTTTACAGTTTGAAAACAGGAGTTGGGAAAGCTTCTATGTCTATACTAGAAACTGTATGGATGATTTGATCAAGAAACACACAAGAAAAATTAGAGTTTGGATGCAGGAATCAGAAACTAGCGGGTTTTGTGTTTATATTTGCAATTTCAGGTTCTTGGGAATTTTTAGCAAGGTTTCAATGCTTTTCTAATTTTTTCCGCCCTCTAACAGTTGCAAATGAAGTTTAATTTATAGGCAACGTATTTAGAAGCTTGGAGAAGTCAAGAGTACAACCATCATGTGTTATGGGTAGTTGACTTATTTTTTAAGCAAGTTTAGACAAGTATGGTTCAAGGCAAAATAGAGTGGTTAGCAGCTTCAACCGCGCCTAATATGAGTTTGTAGGCATGATTTGTAGAGAAGTACACTCAGAAGCAAAAGTAAAGTACGGGCCCAGCATAAACTTTGTACAAAAGTTTACTTTCCAAGGACAACAATGGTACTTTCATGCCACATGTGGGCAGATCCTTTGGATAAAGACTCAAAAGTTGGCGTGGACATTAAATGATGATGAGATTTAACCAGCAAGAAAGCATGCAACATGAGATTGTGCAGCAAGCTTGAATCTGGATCAGAAGTTTAGCATAAACGTAACTTGGATTAAGAACAAATGTCCAACTTCTGATCTTTGAATCTCCCTGATCCAGCATGATCTGAAGGAGTCCTCAGACTTTTCAGAAAGCTTGTAACATGATTTGAAACTTCTCTTTGAATCATCTTAGCAAACTCTGATTAAACCTACGTGAAAACTGGCTCAAAAGTTCTAAACAAATTCTGACTTGGAAATGCTCATAATTTACTAAGTGTTTTAGTTTCATGAACCTGTCTTAAAAGATTTATAATTTGAAATCCTAGCATTTCTAGGAGAAGTTTTGTTCTGTAATGTTTTAGATCTCATTGAGATCTACAACTCTTGTGTCAGAAGTTCTTCCTGAATCATCTTGCATTATGATGAAAATCTGGCCAGAAGTTCTGAACTTATCATATTTTCTTAACACTTAGAAAATTTCTAAGTGTTTAGGACTTTGACTTTTCCAAAGCAAATTTGACTTTTGATTTTCTTGATGAAACAAACTTCATATTCTAACATGTCTTGATGAAATATGATTCTTGAAACTTGATTTTGATCCAAAAGTCAAAGTTTGACTTTTCAATATGCATTTTGACCATTTTACCCTTGTGCCAATTACAAACCTAAATTGATTTATTAGTGCTGTAAACTTGATGTCATGGGAGATTTTGGGAGGAAATTCTTGAGAAATGAGAGGGAAAATTTTGGGGTACAACACACTTCCAATCCATCCTTTACAAGATCCCAAAGATCTTGACACCTGAATAAAACTTTCATCTATCTGCACCAATTCTCATAGTTGTTTACTTTCATAATTGATAGAGTTGCTGGATAATTTGCATTCCCATAACTCGCCATCGTGAATTCTTCAATCGTTCTTGATTGATACTTCTCTTGAATCGACTAACCGAGCTCTGATACCAGATATTGGAAATCCACCAAATTATCTATGATGAATTTCTACCAATCTTGATGAACAAGATTGATATCACCACACAATGACAATAAATTATGAGAAAAGAAAAGAAAAGAAAAGAAAGAAGACAATTATTTTCTACAGAGTTTCTCTCTGCCCACAAACTGTGGAAAACTTTGTTAATCACTTGCAACTGCAAATTCTGTGATTACAATGAATTGACTTAATTACAAAATTAGGAGTTACTCCCTCTATTTATAGATTTAGGTTAGCTTGCTCCTAAGTCAAAGCCCAAAATTATAAAAGTAAAAAATATCTATTTTGGTACTAAATCAAATCTATCTATTTTAGATCTAAATCAAATCTATCTATTTTAGATCTAAATCAAATCTATCTAAATCTAAAACAAATCAAATTTGTGTGTAGCTTGCTTCGATCCACAAGCTCTTCGACTGGATAACCTCCCTTCGACACACACACACACACACACACACAGTTTCGACACTCCCTTGTCTCTGTCGAGCAAACTACTTCGACACAAGGAATTACTTTCAACAAAAAGCGTTCTTGCATGCAAGAACCCTAGGTAGTACTGATTCAGAAATCGTAGATAGTAACCAAATGAAAACAACTTGATCTTACACAATCCAAGCCTCATACTCATCAGAAATCGTACCTTCAAGGCGATCTTGCGCATCTTTGAATTTCAGCGGAATCTGCGGATTAACCACAAGTTTATGCATCTTCTGTGTGAGAATCACACCTTAAACTTGTTGATTCCAGAGCAAATAGTTATTTTCTTAAAGTTTAATCGAGAGTTTGAGACCAAATCCATTGTTGGATTTGGACGATGAGAAGATGGTGATGACATCTTGTGTGTGTGGGGTACCTTTGATACCGGATTGTTGATTATCACCAGACTCCATTGATGAGTAATTTGAATTTCAGAAGGATGAACTGGTGTGAATCAGAGAAAGATGAAGAACGATTATAAGAAAAGCGTGACAGATTGCACCACAAATGATATCATATTAAAACTGGGTTCTTATCCTCATACCACACAGTAATCAAGATGAAGGGAAACAGTAAAAAAAAAGATGTATCACTGTATCAAAAGATAGAAAAATATCATATGAATTAACAGTACAATATTATCCTATATATACAAAGACCAATCACATATAGACATGATGACACATTTATATTAAGCAGCCTCCAAATCTGTCCATTTAAGCAGCCTAGAGAATATCTCCAAATCTGTCCATTGTTTAGTCACATGCAGACTATCATATGCCAAGGCACCTGAACACGTGAGAAGATACCGTAGCATTTATATATTTTTAGTAAGTAATGGTTGTAACTATTAACTAACAAGGTGATGCATATTTGGCGCTTGTTGCTTTAGCAGTATAGTCAACGCATTTTCGTACATAACAACACGTGAGGAGATACTTTTGCATTACGAAGTTTTTAGTTGATAATTAATGGGTGGTTATAGTTGGACAACTTAACTCTTTAAAAGTGTAATTTTTTTTGAAAAGATACAATCCCCAATGCAAAGTTGCCTCAAGAAAACTCATAAAGTCAAAACACCCCAACCTGATAAGTATGAGTTGCAGAAACAAATTGCATGCAAAGATGAAACAGCCTCGTAATAATAAGTACATTATTGAATCCCAAAATTGAAATATACTTCTTGACCCCAATAAAATACAGTCACTGATATCCAAGTGCTTGGGTTCCAATAGATTCATAGAACTCCTGCTAAGGACCACATTTATGAAATACTGATTTCAATTCTTAGATAGGAATAATGTTTGACTAAGTCATCCTGACATCAAGATTGAAATCGAATTAATCGATTCACTATACAGATTGGACTCCGATCGTAAAAAAAAATACAGTCCCTAAGCATGTATTGGTGTTGTATATGTATCATTAAGCAACTGAAGTTTACATTACAAAATATATATCTAAGTGACTTATTAGTTAAGCAATTGACTTAACCAATTAACTAACTGCCACTAACTAACTAACTTTCATTAATAATTAACACGTCTATAACAAACTTAACAAACTAACTTATTTATGGATTATAGTCTCAAATCACCTCCTTAATTCATAAAATCTAAAAAGACATTGCTCTTACATTTTCCCTTAAGAACACAAATTTGTTCATCTTCATAGTTTTTGTAAATTCAAACGCTAATTGCACATGAGTAGAACAATACATCACATTAGTTCTTTCAGTCAACACTACTTCTTAAATAATTAGTTAGTTTTAATGTCTCCGTTTCCGTTGGAAATCCATCAAAATTTATGATGAATTTCTATTAATTTTGATGAACAAGATTGTTATCACCGCACAATAGAAATGAAAAATATGAAAGAAAGAAAGAGAAGATAATGATTTTCTTCAGAGTTTCTCTCTATCTACAAACAGTGAAAAACTTCTTATTCACTTGAAACTGTAAATTCTATAAATACAATTTAATTACAAAAATAGATGTTACTCCCTCTATTTATAGATTTAGATTAGTTTTCTCCCTAAGCTAAAGTCTAAAATTATAAAAAACGCAAAATACATATTTTAGATCTAAATCAAATCTGTCTATTTTAGACCTAAATCAAATCTATATATTTTAGATCTAAATCAAATATGTGTGTAACAAACTATTTTCACACTTCGACACTTCCTTTTTTTTCTATTGAGCAAGCTTCTTCGACACAAAGAATTATGTTTTCAACAACTTCTTCCATATGAGATTGAATTATTTACTAGACTAATTTTGATATATTGTCAATCATTAACTTTAATGGTTGGTTCACTTCACACTTCAATTATTTTTTTTAGTAATGTGTCTAACCATATAACCTAATACTAGCTATATTAGTGACGGAGCCTGGAACCCGAGGTAGGGGATGAAAGATTATTTTTTGGTCCTTCTAAATATCTCAAATTTCGTTTTTACTTTTTCTAAAATTTTTCTTTAAAGAACGGTCCTCCAAAAAATTAAATTTTAACTTTTAGTATCTCCGGCAATTTAGCGACGGTTTTTACAACTTAACAACAATTTTTATTTAACGATGGACTTAAAGAATATTTTAGTTACGATTTTGTCAAGAGGGACTAAAAGTTAAAATTTAATTTTTTAGGAGGACCATTTTTTAAAAGAAAAATTTAGAGAGACTAAAAACGAAATTTGAGATATTTAAAGAGACCAAAAACTTATATATATATATATATATATATATATATATATATATATATATATATATATATATATATATATATATATATATATATATATATTTGTCCAGTTTAATTTTTTATTTAAATTATAAAATTTACAACTTTGTTTAGTTGAAACTAAAATAATTTACTCAGCATTATTTTCTATTTTAATAAATTGTAAATTTTAACATTTAATATCTGAAACTTGCAAAAAAAAAAAAAATACATTAATGTAAATAAGAGATAAGTAAACTATAACATTTATAATAAAGTTATTTGGGTACTTTAAGCTAATAGTGCAAAGAATTTTTTTAAGAATTCAAAATAGAAATAAATGGGAATTAGATGCATTACTCTTAAATTAAGAGAATTCAATTGAATCTTCATTTGTACTCTCTCTATGTCACTACTGAAAGAAAGTAGTTTGGCTGTAAACTACTCAAATTTAGACAATATAGAAAAATAGGAGTAAAATCTTAAAGTTGAGGGAGGTGCAATTATATATTCTCTAGTATAAGTTTGGTTCCGCCCCTGGTTATATATTTGATTTTACCGATTAATTAAAACTTATAAGGTGATTGTATGATAATTTCAGATGAGTTGGAAAGTCGAGGAGGAAAAAGGGGGTTGTACCTGCAAGACACTTCGACGATCAAGTAAGTGTGAGAGCAAAAAAAGATACAAGCAAAATACTAGGGTTTAAGTGATGAATAGTCAATATTCAATACCTGACCCTCACATGACTGCAGGTTTATTTAGTGTCCCTGGTGCTTGGCCATTGGTCCCTATTTTTGGGCCTAAATATGCGGGTCCACAAAAATAGGTATCTGCCAGGACTTGGTTAAACCAGGAAGGTGCTCCCGCAACTAGCCATTAGTTTTGAAGAAGAGGTAGGTTACAGACAACGGTCTGGTCGGCTCCTGGTTGTCTGGCTGACTTGAGGTCAGGAAGACTGAGAGGCGCTCGTCGATTGTCGTAGGTCAGTGCTGGTCCAAGAGGACAAATGATCGATGGTTCCCGACAAAGGGCGGGGGAGCCTGGGGCTGTGGTCGCACGGGACGTGCCGAAGGAGGAGGTCAGACTAGGCCCACTCTAGCCATTGGACCAGTCCATAATAGTAGCTCCCAAATAGTTGCTTCTGGGCACACGAGTGATGACTTTAACACCTGCTCGTGGAATGAGGTGCTTATTACGGGGAGCGTGAGCGTCGCCCGTTGTGCCTTTCTCGTGGGGAGATGATTAGTTGGTCGTTTGAGATTCAAAAATTAAAGAGGTAGTATGTTTTGGGTAGTGTGCTAACGCAGTGGTGCAGTGATGGTCTAGGTGCTAGGGTGCAATGATGATGATCCTACGGTTCCCTGGGCGTGTGTCTCTCACATGCGGACGAGTTTAGATATAAATATAAGAGGAGTAGGGCATTCTTCATTTTCCGTTCTTCTCACGCATTGCTCGTTATTGCTCGCCTATCGACCGCTGCTGTTTCCTAAAGATCAACTATTCACCACCGTTCCTTTCAACTTCCTTCCTTCTTTAATTGGTAAGATTCCAGATTTTCATTGTTATTTAGCTGTTGTAGCCTAGTTTTTCACGATTTCTTCTTATAAATGCATGCGGTTAGGCTTAGGATCTTGTCTGTTAGGGCGTTCTTGGGAAGCGTTGGTGGTAGACGGTAGTTCTATAGTTTAGAATCACCGAAGACGCCGTGGATCCTCCACGAATTTTTTCACGACGTGCCATAGATGGTCCTTGAGGATTTAGGTAATTTTGCTGACTAAAGTTCTCCTAGTTGGGGAAAGTGTTGTTCGATTAGATGCCTTAGTGAGGGTTCTGGTCACGGACATGGTCCTCGTTTATCAGCGCCCCTTTACTTGATTAATGGTGGAAGATTAGTTTTGACATTGATGTCGACCTCACCTCTATCCTCTCCTTTTCAGGTACTATGACCGATAATTTCAGAGGTGACATCTTTGAGGAACCTATTGGGTCTTCTCAAAGTTCTACGGACGAGACTCGTAGTATGTCGAGCATCTTGGAGATATCCGGGGATGAGCAGAACCAATCCGATCAACATGTAGGGGGAGAGGATGTGGAGATGGCCCCCGCTGATCAGGGTGGCCTTTTGCACCTAACAAAGATGAAGAACCGAGGACATGGGTCATGGAGGATCCTTGGGATCATGGACATTTTTACCAATGTATCTTCGTACCCGGCTGGTGAAGACAACATAGAATGCTGGTCGATGTGGGTCCTTGGAGAGAGCGGTCGGATCTGCTCGCAATATGCAAATAGCGGATCCCGATGAATGATATAGCATTTGGGGAGATAGGCTTCCGTTTTCCTTTTTCATATTTCCAGGTGGCCGTTTTCAGGCATCTCTGACTGGCTCCATCACAGCTGCACCCAAACGGGACCGCTTTCATGCGGGCGTTCGAGATCGTGTGTGATTACTTAAGGATATGGACCACTATCCCTTTGTTCTTATATTGCTTTCACGTTTAGAGGATCAAGGTCAACGACAAGCAGGGATGGGTCGCTTTGAAGCAAGCCAATGGGAAGTTGTTCAAAGCTTATTTGGAGTCTGTCCGATCTTTCAAGGACAAATATGTGCTCCTTCAGCCTGTCTCAGACAGGGCTATGCTGAATGTCTTCTAGCTTTCTCCGGCGTATGACGAGGAGGGGCTCCCATTTTAAATGAGCAAGGGGAGCATCCGAACAAGTTAGTCGAACATTCTCCTTCCAGTAGACCAGGAAACACTTTGACAATAAGCTGGACACCAATGTGTGAATGGAGGGGAAGATCGGTGACGAGGACCAGAGGAGCTTCGATCTTCTGATTTCCTTTGTAGCGAGAATCCCTCGTGTTCAGCACCCGGGCCGAGGAGGAAATCCGGTTAGGTACAAAGATGGGAAGATCATGTATAAGCCTGGCTTGATGGGCGTTAAGGAGCTCCCCAAGAACGAGGACCCCGTTAAATACTTGGGCATTTGCTTTATGTTTTGAATAATTATATATGGTCTATATTTTTAAGTCCTCGTTTGCTAACTATGATTTTTTGTTTGTTCTATAGATATCATGAATCCCGCCCAGGAACGCATAGTGAGGAACCTTGCGGTGAAAGCAAAGCGGGCGTTGAAAGATGTTTAGGGCGATACATGGACTGCTCCAACGTCAGGGTCGGGAAACTCATCCTCAGGTTTGGCTGTTGGTGCCCTCTCTCTCGCTCCTGTGTCCTCAAAAGGTGAAGAGACCACGCGTTGAGGGAAGCATTAATATGAACAGAGAAAAGGGGAATGGAAGTATGATCTACCCCCTGCTGGCTGAAGAAGGCTTTCTTCGAGGATGCCTCTCTATAACTCCAACGAGATGAGTCTCTTCACCTTGAGGGGATGGAACGCCGGAAGAAAAGGGCGACTCTGGCGCAGGATGCTGGTGGCCTAATGAGGATACTAGAGAGAGAGGTTACCTAAACCGAGGGGAGCCCTTCTCACGAAGTTGAGCTAAAGAAGCTACGAGACAAATTGGCCATGATTGAGAAGGGGCAGAGTGACGAGGAGAAAGCTCAGAAGCAGGCCGAGGAAGATCTGGGGAAGATATCCGAGGAGCACAAGGTCGGCTGGTTGAGAAGAAAGCTGGAGGAGAGGGTGACGACTTTGGTTGTCGAGCCTGCGCCTGCTTAAGACGAGCTAGAGGATATGAAGGACTTGAAGACACGAGCTAAGCTGGTTGCTCATTTTCAACTGGCGATGGATGACGCTCAGGCCGCCTCCGAGGGGAGCTTCAAGAATGCGCTGAAGCAGCTCCATGTTTTGAACCCTGGGGTCGAGTTTAATACCTTTGAGATGGGGGTCAATTACTATGTGGCTGCCAGAAAGATTTTGGTTCCCGACTATCTTAAGGAGTTCGATGTCCAGCCCACGGGGGACCCTCTCAGCTATCGCCCATTGTCGAGGAAGAGAATGAAGAATGATGATTGATAGTTTTTTATTTCGCTCCAGCCTGCATGTTGTAACATTGTAATCCCGTTTTTCCGGGCTTTTTCCCATTTATGTAAGTTCTAAACAAGTGTGGCCATTGTGGTCACAAAACTATTCTTTTGGACGGGGGGCTAAAGGCTTCCCTTGTTGTAATATTTGTACAATAGCGGCCTTGGCAATCGTATCTTTTAATTTTTCGGCCATGGTTATCGTTTGTTCCAAATATTTGACTTGTTTTTGCATGTATATTGTTATACTTGTCTTCTTGAGACATATTTTATTTTTCTAAGAGTTTATAGCGGGGATTTGCTTGTTTGATTCGTATGTTTTCCAGTGTGGGGAAACTGGACAAACGGCCAGGGTGAATACCAGGCATGGGTCGGAACTCAAGTCTTGTTTCGAGGACCTGAGCTTTGCGGCGTGAACTTCCTATTGCGAGTGTTCTACTGTCATGGTATGAGGACGATGGAGCTCGGTCGAGTTATCCATGTCGGTCTGAGGACACGCTTGCTAAAAGAGTGGAGTCTCGCCCCTTTAAAATATTTTGGATGCTATGCTTGTACCTAGGCATGCACGCATGGTTGGGCCTGGATGAGTCTATCTTATAGATAAAGCTCGTCGACTGCTCAGTTTTTTAACTGTAATATTGTTTTAGGTTTTCTGTGTTCCATGGTCGAGAAACTTGTTCCCCTTGTATATTTTCTAAGTAGTACTCCCCAATCTTTGTTTTTGCATAGACGGAATAGGGGCCTTTCCAGTTTGCTGTGAGCTTTCCTTCACGAGATTCTTTGTGATTTATCTTCAAGACAAGGTTGCCGATTTTGAACTCTCGTCGCACAACTTTGGTGTCATAGCGCATGACTATTTTTTTTTGAGAGAGTCCTCTCGTAGAGTCACTCCTATTTGGATCTCTTTGACCAAGTCTAGTTCTTCCCATAGGGCGACGATGTTCATCTCCTCGTCTAGAGGAGCTTCAGTTTTCCTAGAGGGTTCTTCGATCTCTATAGGAATGACGACCTCCGTTCCATAATTTAGTCCTAAATGAGTCTCCCTGGTTGACGAGTGCACTGTTGTTTGGTACCCCAAGAGTGCACCGTATAGCTCCTCAAACCATCTTATCTTGGTTTTGTCTAACCTTTATTTGAGACCCATGAGTATCACCTTGTTCGCAAGCTCGACCTGAATGTTCGTCTGAGGTTGTTCGACAAAGGCAAAGTGTTGGGTGGTGCCCAACTTGGCGACGAATTCCTGAAAGATATGATCTGCGAACTGAGTCCCGTTGTCGATGACTATTGCTTTTACAACTTAACAACAGTTTTTATTTAACGATAAACTTAAAGATTATTTTAGCTACGATTTTGTCAAGAGGAACCAAAAGTTAAAATTTAATTTTTTAGGAGGATCATTTTTTAAAAGAAAAATTTAGAGAGACTAAAAACGAAATTTGAGATATTTAGTGGGACCAAAAACTTATATATATCATTAAGCATGTATTGGTGTTATATATGTATCATTAAGCAACTGAAGTTTACATTACAAAATATATATCTAAGTGACTTATTAGTTAAGCAATTGACTTAACCAATTAACTAACTGCCACTAACTAACCAACTGTCATTAATAATTAACATGTCTATAACAAACTTAACAAACTAACTGATTTATGGATTATAGTCTCAAATCACCTCCTTAATTCATAAAATCTAAAAAGACATTGCTCTTACATTTTCCCTTAAGAACACAAATTTATTCATCTTCGTAGTTTTTGTAAATTCAAAGGCTAATTGCACATCAGTAGAACAATACATCACATTAGTTCTTTCAGTCAACACTACTTCTTAAATAATTAATTAGTTTTAATGTCTCCGTTTCCGTTGAAAATCCATAAAAATTTATGATGAATTTATATTAATTTTGATGAACAAGATTGTTATCACCGCACAATAAAAATGAAAAATATGAAAGAAAGAGAAGATAATGATTTTCTTCAGAGTTTCTCTCTATCCACAAACAGTGAAAAACTTTTTATTCACTTGAAACTGCAAATTCTGTAAATACAATTTAATTACAAAAATAGATGTTACTCCCTTTATTTATAGATTTAGATTAGTTTGCTCCCTAAGCCAAAGTCTAAAATTATAAAAAACCCAAAATACCTATTTTAGATCTAAATCAAATCTGTCTATTTTAGACCTAAATCAAATCTATCTATTTTATATCTAAATCAAATCTGTGTGTAACAAACTATTTTCACACTTCGACACTTTTTTTTCTTCTTTCTATTGAGCAAACTTCTTCGACACAAAGAATTATGCTTTCAACAACTTCTTCCATATGAGATTGAATTATTTACTAGACTAATTTTGATATATTGTCAATCATTAACTTTAATGGTTTGTTCACTTCACACTTCAATTATTTTTTAGTAATGTGTCTAACCATATAACCTATAATACTAGCTATATTAGTGGCGGAGCCTAGAACCCGAGGTAGGGGATGAAAGATTATTTTTTGGTCCTTCTAAATATCTCAAATTTAGTTTTTACTTCTTCTAAAATTTTCCTTTAAAGAACGGTCCTCCTAAAAAATTAAATTTTAACTTTTAGTATCTCTGGCAATTTAGCGACGGTTTTTACAACTTAACAACAGTTTTTATTTAACGATGAACTTAAAGATTATTTTAGCTACGATTTTGTCAAGAGGTACTAAAAGTTAAAATTTAATTTTTTAGGAGAATCATTTTTTAAAAGAAAAATTTAGAGAGACTAAAAACGAAATTTGAGATATTTAGAGGGACCAAAAACATATATATATCATTAAGCATGTATTGGTGTTATATATGTATCATTAAGCAACTGAAGTTTACATTACAAAATATATATCTAAGTGACTTATTAGTTAAGCAATTGACTTAACCAATTAACTAAGTGCCACTAACTAACCAACTGTCATTAATAATTAACATGTCTATATAAAACATAACAAACTAACTGATTTATGGATTATAGTCTCAAATCACCTCCTTAATTCATAAAATCTAAAAAGACATTTTTCTTACATTTTCCCTTAAAAACACAAATTTATTCATCTTCATAGTTTTTGTAAATTCAAACGCTAATCAGTAGAATAATACATCACATTAGTTCTTTCAGTCAACACTACTTCTTAAATAATTAGTTAGTTTTAACGTCTCCGTTTCCGTTGGAAATCCATCAAAATTTATGATGAATTTCTATTAATTTTGAGAAACAAGATTGTTATCACCGTACAATAAAAATGAAAAATATGAAAGAAAGAGAAGATAATGATTTTCTTCAGAGTTTCTCTCTATCCACAAACAGTGAAAAACTTTTTATTCACTTGAAACTGCAAATTCTGTAAATACAATTTAATTACAAAAATAGATGTTACTCCCTTTATTTATAGATTTAGATTAGTTTGCTCCCTAAGCCAAAGTCTAAAATTATAAAAAACCCAAAATACCTATTTTAGATCTAAATCAAATCTGTCTATTTTAGACCTAAATCAAATCTATCTATTTTATATCTAAATCAAATCTGTGTGTAACAAACTATTTTCACACTTCGACACTTTTTTTTCTTCTTTCTATTGAGCAAACTTCTTCGACACAAAGAATTATGCTTTCAACAACTTCTTCCATATGAGATTGAATTATTTACTAGACTAATTTTGATATATTGTCAATCATTAACTTTAATGGTTTGTTCACTTCACACTTCAATTATTTTTTAGTAATGTGTCTAACCATATAACCTATAATACTAGCTATATTAGTGGTGGAGCCTAGAACCCGAGGTAGGGGATGAAAGATTATTTTTTGGTCCTTCTAAATATCTCAAATTTAGTTTTTACTTCTTCTAAAATTTTCCTTTAAAGAACGGTCCTCCTAAAAAATTAAATTTTAACTTTTAGTATCTCTGGCAATTTAGCGACGGTTTTTACAACTTAACAACAGTTTTTATTTAACGATGAACTTAAAGATTATTTTAGCTACGATTTTGTCAAGAGGAACTAAAAGTTAAAATTTAATTTTTTAGGAGGATCATTTTTTAAAAGAAAAATTTAGACAGACTAAAAACGAAATTTGAGATATTTAGAGGGACCAAAAACTTATATATATCATTAAGCATGTATTGGTGTTATATATGTATCATTAAGCAACTGAAGTTTACATTACAAAATATATATCTAAGTGACTTATTAGTTAAGCAATTGACTTAACCAATTAACTAACTGCCACTAACTAACCAACTGTCATTAATAATTAACATGTCTATAACAAACTTAACAAACTAACTGATTTATGGATTATAGTCTCAAATCACCTCCTTAATTCATAAAATCTAAAAAGACATTGCTCTTACATTTTCCCTTAAAAACACAAATTTATTCATCTTCATAGTTTTTGTAAATTCAAACGCTAATTGCACATCAGTAGAACAATACATCACATTAGTTCTTTCAGTCAACACTACTTCTTAAATAATTAGTTAGTTTTAATGTCTCCGTTTCCGTTGGAAATCTATCAAAATTTATGATGAATTTCTATTAATTTTGATAAACAAGATTGTTATCACCGCACTATAAAAATGATAAATATGAAAGAAAGAGAAGATAATGATTTTCTTCAGAGTTTCTCTCTATCCACAAACAGTGAAAAACTTTTTATTCACTTGAAACTGCAAATTCTGTAAATACAATTTAATTACAAAAATAGATGTTACTCCCTTTATTTATAGATTTAGATTAGTTTGCTCCCTTAGCCAAAGTCTAAAATTATAAAAAACCCAAAATACCTATTTTAGATCTAAATCAAATCTGTCTATTTTAGACCTAAATCATATCTATCTATTTTATATCTAAATCAAATCTGTGTGTAACAAACTATTTTCACACTTCGACACTTTTTTTTCTTCTTTCTATTGAGCAAACTTCTTCGACACAAAGAATTATGCTTTCAACAACTTCTTCCATATGAGATTGAATTATTTACTAGACTAATTTTGATATATTGTCAATCATTAACTTTAATGGTTTGTTCACTTCACACTTCAATTATTTTTTAGTAATGTGTCTAACCATATAACCTATAATACTAGCTATATTAGTGGCGGAGCCTAGAACCCGAGGTAGGGGATGAAAGATTATTTTTTGGTCCTTCTAAATATCTCAAATTTAGTTTTTACTTCTTCAAAAATTTTCCTTTAAAGAACGGTCCTCCTAAAAAATTAAATTTTAACTTTTAGTATCTCTGGCAATTTAGTGACGATTTTTACAACTTAACAACAATTTTAATTTTACGATGAACTTAAAGATTATTTTAGCTACGATTTTGTCAAAAGGAACTAAAGTTAAAATTTAATTTTTTAGGAGGATCATTTTTTAAAAGAAAAATTTAGACAGACTAAAAACGAAATTTGAGATATTTAGAGGGACCAAAAACTTATATATATCATTAAGCATGTATTGGTGTTATATATGTATCATTAAGCAACTGAAGTTTACATTACAAAATATATATCTAAGTGACTTATTAGTTAAGCAATTGACTTAACCAATTAACTAACTGCCACTAACTAACCAACTTTCATTAATAATTAACATGTCTATAACAAACTTAACAAACTAACTGATTTATGGATTATAGTCTCAAATCACCTCCTTAATTCATAAAATCTAAAAAGACATTGCTCTTACATTTTCCCTTAAAAACACAAATTTATTCATCTTCATAGTTTTTGTAAATTCAAACGCTAATTGCACATCAGTAGAACAATACATCACATTAGTTCTTTCAGTCAACACTACTTCTTAAATAATTAGTTAGTTTTAATGTCTCCGTTTCCGTTGGAAATCTATCAAAATTTATGATGAATTTCTATTAATTTTGATAAACAAGATTGTTATCACCGCACTATAAAAATGAAAAATATGAAAGAAAGAGAAGATAATGATTTTCTTCAGAGTTTCTCTCTCTATCCACAAACAGTGAAAAACTTTTTATTCACTTGAAACTGCAAATTCTGTAAATACAATTTAATTACAAAAATAGATGTTACTCCCTTTATTTATAGATTTAGATTAGTTTGCTCCCTTAGCCAAAGTCTAAAATTATAAAAAAATCCAAAATACCTATTTTAGATCTAAATCAAATCTGTCTATTTTAGACCTAAATCAAATCTATCTATTTTATATCTAAATCAAATCTGTGTGTAACAAACTATTTTCACACTTCGACACTTTTTTTTCTTCTTTCTATTGAGCAAACTTCTTCGACACAAAGAATTATGCTTTCAACAACTTCTTCCATATGAGATTGAATTATTTACTAGACTAATTTTGATATTTTTTCAATCATTAACTTTAATGGTTTGTTCACTTCACACTTCAATTATTTTTTAGTAATGTGTCTAACCATATAACCTATAATACTAGCTATATTAGTGGCGGAGCCTGGAACCCGAGGTAGGGGATGAAAGATTATTTTTTGGTCCTTCTAAATATCTCAAATTTCGTTTTTACTTCTTCTAAAATTTTCCTTTAAAGAACGGTCCTCCTAAAAAATTAAATTTTAACTTTTAGTATCTCTGGCAATTTAGCGACGGTTTTTACAACTTAACAACAGTTTTTATTTAACGATGAACTTAAAGATTATTTTAGCTACGATTTTGTCAAGAGGAACTAAAAGTTAAAATTTAATTTTTTAGGAGAATCATTTTTTAAAAGAAAAATTTAGAGAGACTAAAAACGAAATTTGAGATATTTAGAGGGACCAAAAACTTATATATATCATTAAGCATGGATTGGTGTTATATATGTATCATTAAGCAACTGAAGTTTACATTACAAAATATATATCTAAGTGACTTATTAGTTAAGCAATTGACTTAACCAATTAACTAACTGCCACTAACTAACCAACTGTCATTAATAATTAACATGTCTATAACAAACTTAACAAACTAACTGATTTATGGATTATAGTCTCAAATCACCTCCTTAATTCATAAAATCTAAAAAGACATTGCTCTTACATTTTCCCTTAAGAACACAAATTTATTCATCTTCATAGTTTTTGTAAATTCAAACGCTAATTGCACATAAGTAGAACAATACATCACATTAGTTCTTTCAGTCAACACTACTTCTTAAATAATTAGTTAGTTTTAATGTCTCCGTTTCCGTTGGAAATCCATCAAAATTTATGATGAATTTCTATTAATTTTGATAAACAAGATTGTTATCACGGCACGATAAAAATGAAAAATATGAAAGAAAGAGAAGATAATGATTTTCTTCAGAGTTTCTCTCTATCCACAAACAGTGAAAAACTTTTTATTCACTTGAAACTGCAAATTCTATAAATACAATTTAATTGCAAAAATTGATGTTACTCCCTTTATTTATAGATTTAGATTAGTTTGCTCCCTAAGCCAAAGTCTAAAATTATAAAAAAACCCAAAATACCTATTTTAGATCTAAATCAAATCTGTCTATTTTAGACCTAAATCAAATTTATCTATTTTATATCTAAATCAAATCTGTGTGTAACAAACTATTTTCACACTTTGACACTTTTTTTTCTTCTTTCTATTGAGCAAACTTCTTCGACACAAAGAATTATGCTTTCAACAACTTCTTCCATATGAGATTGAATTATTTACTAGACTAATTATATTGTCAATCATTAACTTTAATGGTTTGTTCACTTCACACTTCAATTATTTTTTAGTAATGTGTCTAACCATATAACCTATAATACTAGCTATATTAGTGGCGGAGCCTGGAACCCGAGGTAGGGGATGAAAGATTATTTTTTGGTCCTTCTAAATATCTCAAATTTCGTTTTTACTTCTTCTAAAATTTTCCTTTAAAGAACGGTCCTCCTAAAAAATTAAATTTTAACTTTTAGTATCTCTGGCAATTTAGCGACGGTTTTTACAACTTAACAAAAATTTTTATTTAACGATGAACTTAAAGATTATTTTAGCTACGATTTTGTCAAGAGGAACCAAAAGTTAAAATTTAATTTTTTAGGAGGATCATTTTTTAAAAGAAAAATTTAGAGAGACTAAAAACGAAATTTAAGATATTTAGAGGGACCAAAAACTTATATATATCATTAAGCATGTATCGGTGTTATGTATGTATCATTAAGCAACTGAAGTTTACATTACAAAATATATATCTAAGTGACTTATTAGTTAAGCAATTGACTTAACCAATTAACTAACTGCCACTAACTAACCAACTGTCATTAATAATTAACATGTCTATAACAAACTTAACAAACTAACTGATTTATGGATTATAGTCTCAAATCACCTCCTTAATTCATAAAATCTAAAAAGACATTGCTCTTACATTTTCCCTTAAGAACACAAATTTATTCATCTTCATAGTTTTTGTAAATTCAAACGCTAATTGCACATCAGTAGAACAATACATCACATTAGTTCTTTCAGTCAACACTACTTCTTAAATAATTAGTTAGTTTTAATGTCTCCGTTTCCGTTGGAAATCCATCAAAATTTATGATGAATTTCTATTAATTTTGATAAACAAGATTGTTATCACCGCACGATAAAAATGAAAAATATGAAAGAAAGAGAAGATAATGATTTTCTTCAGAGTTTCTCTCTATCCACAAACAGTGAAAAACTTTTTATTCACTTGAAACTGCAAATTCTGTAAATACAATTTAATTACAAAAATAGATGTTACTCCCTTTATTTATAGATTTAGATTAGTTTGCTCCCTAAGCCAAAGTCTAAAATTATAAAAAAACCCAAAATACCTATTTTAGATCTAAATCAAATCTGTCTATTTTAGACCTAAATCAAATCTATCTATTTTATATCTAAATCAAATCTGTGTGTAACAAACTATTTTCACACTTTGACACTTTTTTTTCTTCTTTCTATTGAGCAAACTTCTTCGACACAAAGAATTATGCTTTCAACAACTTCTTCCATATGAGATTGAATTATTTACTAGAATAATTATATTGTCAATCATTAACTTTAATGGTTTGTTCACTTCACACTTCAATTATTTTTTAGTAATGTGTCTAACCATATAACCTATAATACTAGCTATATTAGTGGCGGAGCCTGGAACCCGAGGTAGGGGATGAAAGATTATTTTTTGGTCCTTCTAAATATCTCAAATTTCGTTTTTACTTCTTCTAAAATTTTCCTTTAAAGAACGGTCCTCCTAAAAAATTAAATTTTAACTTTTAGTATCTCTCGCAATTTAGCGACGGTTTTTACAACTTAAAAACAGTTTTTATTTAACGATAAACTTAAAGATTATTTTAGCTACGATTTTGTCTAGAGGAACCAAAAGTTAAAATTTAATTTTTTAGGAGGATCATTTTTTAAAAGAAAAATTTAGAGAGACTAAAAACGAAATTTGAGATATTTAGTGGGACCAAAAACTTATATATATCATTAAGCATGTATTGGTGTTATATATGTATCATTAAGCAACTAAAGTTTACATTACAAAATATATATCTAAGTGACTTATTAGTTAAGAAATTGACTTAACCAATTAACTAACTGCCACTAACTAACCAACTGTCATTAATAATTAACATGTCTATAACAAACTTAACAAACTAACTGATTTATGGATTATAGTCTCAAATCACCTCCTTAATTCATAAAATCTAAAAAGACATTGCTCTTACATTTTCCCTTAAGAACACAAATTTATTCATCTTCATAGTTTTTGTAAATTCAAAGGCTAATTGCACATCAGTAGAACAATACATCACATTAGTTCTTTCAGTCAACACTACTTCTTAAATAATTAGTTAGTTTTAATATCCCCGTTTCCGTTGGAAATCCATCAAAATTTATGATGAATTTCTATTAATTTTGATAAACAAGATTGTTATCACCGCACGATAAAAATGAAAAATATGAAAGAAAGAGAAGATAATGATTTTCTTCAGAGTTTCTCTCTATCCACAAACAGTGAAAAACTTTTTATTCACTTGAAACTGCAAATTCTGTAAATACAATTTAATTACAAAAATAGATGTTACTCCCTTTATTTATAGATTTAGATTAGTTTGCTCCCTAAGCCAAAGTCTAAAATTATAAAAAAACCCAAAATACCTATTTTAGATCTAAATCAAATCTGTCTATTTTAGACCTAAATCAAATCTATCTATTTTATATCTAAATCAAATCTGTGTGTAACAAACTATTTTCACACTTCGACACTTTTTTTTCTTTTTTCTATTGAGCAAACTTCTTCGACACAAAGAATTATGCTTTCAACAACTTCTTCCATATGAGATTGAATTATTTACTAGACTAATTTTGATATATTGTCAATCATTAACTTTAATGGTTTGTTCACTTCACACTTCAATTATTTTTTAGTAATGTGTCTAACCATATAACCTATAAAACTAGCTATATTAGTGGCGGAGCCTGGAACCTGAGGTAGGGGATGAAAGATTATTTTTTGGTCCTTCTAAATATCTCAAATTTCGTTTTTACTTCTTCTAAAATTTTCCTTTAAAGAACGGTCCTCCTAAAAAATTAAATTTTAATTTTTAGTATCTCTGGCAATTTAGCGACGGTTTTTACAACTTAACAACAGTTTTTATTTAACGATGAACTTAAAGATTATTTTAGCTACGATTTTGTCAAGAGGAACCAAAAGTTAAAATTTAATATTTTAGGAGGATCATTTTTTAAAAGAAAAATTTAGAGAGACTAAAAACGAAATTTAAGATATTTAGAGGGACCAAAAACTTATATATATCATTAAGCATGTATTGGTGTTATGTATGTATCATTAAGCAACTGAAGTTTACATTACAAAATATATATCTAAGTGACTTATTAGTTAAGCAATTGACTTAACCAATTAACTAACTGCCACTAACTAACCAACTGTCATTAATAATTAACATGTCTATAACAAACTTAACAAACTAACTGATTTATGGATTATAGTCTCAAATCACCTCCTTAATTCATAAAATCTAAAAAGACATTGCTCTTACATTTTCCCTTAAGAACACAAATTTATTCATCTTCATAGTTTTTGTAAATTCAAACGCTAATTGCACATCAGTAGAACAATACATCACATTAGTTCTTTCAGTCAACACTACTTCTTAAATAATTAGTTAGTTTTAATGTCTCCGTTTCCGTTGGAAATCCATCAAAATTTATGATGAATTTCTATTAATTTTGATAAACAAGATTGTTATCACCGCACGATAAAAATGAAAAATATGAAAGAAAGAGAAGATAATGATTTTCTTCAGAGTTTCTCTCTATCCACAAACAGTGAAAAACTTTTTATTCACTTGAAACTGCAAATTCTGTAAATACAATTTAATTACAAAAATAGATGTTACTCCCTTTATTTATAGATTTAGATTAGTTTGCTCCCTAAGCCAAAGTCTAAAATTATAAAAAACCCAAAATACCTATTTTAGATCTAAATCAAATCTGTCTATTTTAGACCTAAATCAAATCTATCTATTTTATATCTAAATCAAATCTGTGTGTAACAAACTATTTTCACACTTCGACACTTTTTTTTCTTCTTTCTATTGAGCAAACTTCTTCGACACAAAGAATTATGCTTTCAACAACTTCTTCCATATGAGATTGAATTATTTACTAGACTAATTTTGATATTTTTTCAATCATTAACTTTAATGGTTTGTTCACTTCACACTTCAATTATTTTTTAGTAATGTGTCTAACCATATAACCTATAATACTAGCTATATTAGTGGCGGAGCCTGGAACCCGAGGTAGGGGATGAAAGATTATTTTTTGGTCCTTCTAAATATCTCAAATTTCGTTTTTACTTCTTCTAAAATTTTCCTTTAAAGAACGGTCCTCCTAAAAAATTAAATTTTAACTTTTAGTATCTCTCGCAATTTAGCGACGGTTTTTACAACTTAACAACAGTTTTTATTTAACGATGAACTTAAAGATTATTTTAGCTACGATTTTGTCAAGAGGAACCAAAAGTTAAAATTTAATTTTTTAGGAGGATCATTTTTTAAAAGAAAAATTTAGAGAGACTAAAAACGAAATTTAAGATATTTAGAGGGACCAAAAACTTATATATATCATTAAGCATGTATTGGTGTTATGTATGTATCATTAAGCAACTGAAGTTTACATTACAAAATATATATCTAAGTGACTTATTAGTTAAGCAATTGACTTAACCAATTAACTAACTGCCACTAACTAACCAACTGTCATTAATAATTAACATGTCTATAACAAACTTAACAAACTAACTGATTTATGGATTATAGTCTCAAATCACCTCCTTAATTCATAAAATCTAAAAAGACATTGCTCTTACATTTTCCCTTAAGAACACAAATTTATTCATCTTCATAGTTTTTGTAAATTCAAACGCTAATTGCACATCAGTAGAACAATACATCACATTAGTTCTTTCAGTCAACACTACTTCTTAAATAATTAGTTAGTTTTAATGTCTCCGTTTCCGTTGGAAATCCATCAAAATTTATGATGAATTTCTATTAATTTTGATAAACAAGATTGTTATCACCGCACGATAAAAATGAAAAATATGAAAGAAAGAGAAGATAATGATTTTCTTCAGAGTTTCTCTCTATCCACAAACAGTGAAAAACTTTTTATTCACTTGAAACTGCAAATTCTGTAAATACAATTTAATTACAAAAATAGATGTTACTCCCTTTATTTATAGATTTAGATTAGTTTGCTCCCTAAGCCAAAGTCTAAAATTATAAAAAAACCCAAAATACCTATTTTAGATCTAAATCAAATCTGTCTATTTTAGACCTAAATCAAATCTATCTATTTTATATCTAAATCAAATCTGTGTGTAACAAACTATTTTCACACTTTGACACTTTTTTTTCTTCTTTCTATTGAGCAAACTTCTTCGACACAAAGAATTATGCTTTCAACAACTTCTTCCATATGAGATTGAATTATTTACTAGACTAATTTTGATATATTGTCAATCATTAACTTTAATGGTTTGTTCACTTCACACTTCAATTATTTTTTAGTAATGTGTCTAACCATATAACCTATAAAACTAGCTATATTAGTGGCGGAGCCTGGAACCTGAGGTAGGGGATGAAAGATTATTTTTTGGTCCTTCTAAATATCTCAAATTTCGTTTTTACTTCTTCTAAAATTTTCCTTTAAAGAACGGTCCTCCTAAAAAATTAAATTTTAACTTTTAGTATCTCTGGCAATTTAGCGACGGTTTTTACAACTTAACAACAGTTTTTATTTAACAATGAACTTAAAGATTATTTTAGCTACGATTTTGTCAAGAGGAACCAAAAGTTAAAATTTAAATTTTTAGGAGGATCATTTTTTAAAAGAAAAATTTAGAGAGACTAAAAACGAAATTTAAGATATTTAGAGGGACCAAAAACTTATATATATCATTAAGCATGTATTGGTGTTATGTATGTATCATTAAGCAACTGAAGTTTACATTACAAAATGTTGTGAATTCAATGCCAATAACAAAGTATAGAATAAGGGAGGAATATCAAACAAGGAAGAAGAAGAACACAAGAATTGGTTATAACTGCTATTCTTTACTTTCTCTTAGGAAACAAGATTACAAGTTTACAAGAATAACAAATAACCCTCTCACCCTAAATTAGGATTTGCTGTGTTGCAATGATGAGAGACTAGTATGCTATTTATAATAAAACCTAACATACTAACTAATGGGCTTTTTCCACAAGGCCCATTATACAAGTTAACTTAATAATCAAGCTAACTTAACAAATTAGGGTTTAAACACTAAAACCTAATTTAACAAGCATTCTTCGACAAATACATGCTTCGACTACAGCATGTACTTCGATCATGCTAGAGTTCGATCCAAAATCCCACAAATCACCACCTTGGACCTAACTCTACAGCATCAAGAGACACTAACTAGCTTTCTTCATGCAGCTTTATCAACTGCATACAGTGGAAAAACTTGCAACTTGGCAATGTTTTGGTGATCATATCAGCGGCATTGTGATCTGTCGAGACCTTCAGCACTTGGACTTCTCCACGCTCGATTACCCCTCTGACGAAATGCAGCCTCACATCTATGTGCTTGGTTCGCTCATGATAGGCTGAGTTCTTCGACAGGTGTATTGCATTTTGACTATCACATTTAACAGTGATACCTTGACCTTGAAGTTTCAGCTCCTTTGCAAAACCTTCAAGCCACAATGCTTCTTTCACAGCTTCAGTTAGGGCAATATATTCTGCTTCAGTAGTTGATAAGGCAACAACCTTCTGAAGAGTTGCTTTCCAACTAATTGCTGTACCAAACATAGTGAAAACATATCCAGAAATAGATTTTCTGGAATCCATACAGCCTGCATAATCAGAGTCAACATAGCCTTCGACTGCTGCTTTACTATCTTCACCCAAGGCTCCACCATAAATTAAGACTCTGTTCAGAGACCCATTTATGTACCTTAGAATCCACTTTAACGCTTGCCAGTGAGCCTTTCCAGGATTCGCCATGTACTTGCTTACAAGACTTACTGCATATGCTATGTCGGGTCTAGTACAGACCATAGCATACATCAAAGAACCAACTATATTAGCATATGGGATGCTATTCATATAGGTTCTTTCAACATCAGTACTGGGACATTGATCAATACTCAGCTTGAATTGAGGGTTTGTTGGAGTCACAACAGGCTTTGAGTTCGACATACCAAACTTGTCAAGAATCTTTCGTAGGTATGCCTCTTGAGATAAGCATAATTTCGACTGCTTTCTATCTCTTCGAATGTCAATTCCAAGAATCCTAGATGCAGCTCCCAGATCCTTCATGTCAAACTCCTTATTGAGTTCAGCCTTCACCCTCATTACTTCTTCGACATTGTTGCTTGCTATCAGAATATCATCAACGTAAAGCAACAAAATTACAAATGAATTTTCAGGTCGAAATCTGGAGTAAACACAATGGTCGAACTGACTTCTAATGAAACCTATGTGTTCCATGAACTTGTCGAATCTCTTATTCCACTGTCGAGGAGATTGTTTAAGTCCATATAAAGATCTCTTCAGTTTGCACACATAATCTTCTTTCCCCTTTTCGACATACCCTTCAGGTTGCCTCATCAGGATTGTTTCATCTAAGTCACCATACAAGAACGCAGTCTTCACATCCATTTGTTCCAGTTCAAGGTCGAACTTAGCCACCATGGCAAGCAACATTCGGATGGATCTGTGCTTCACAACAGGGGAAAAAACATCATTGAAGTCGACACCTTCTTTCTGAGTGAAACCCCTTGCGACTAATCTTGCCTTGTACCTCTTCGACATTACTCCTTCAATTCCTTCCTTAACTTTGAAAATCCACTTACAGCTGACTAACCTTGCCCCAACAGGTTTCTTGATTAGTTCCCAAGTGTGATTATCATGGAGAGATTTCATCTCATCATGCATGGCCTTTAGCCATTCAGTCTTCATTCGACTCCTTATAACTTCCTTATAATCTCTAGGTTCTTCGTCTAGAACTTCACTTGCAGAGATTAAGGCATAAGCTACAAGATCTGCATATCCAAGTCTCTGAGGTGGTTTTATGACTCTTCTTTGCCTATCTCTCGACAATAGGTAGTCATCAACAGTTTCCTCAACATCATCAGAATCTTCTGTTTCTTCTTCGACTTCATCTGGGATACGCATTTCAGCATCAACATGCTCCACCTCAACAGGAATCTCTACCTGTTCCAGCTCTTCGTCAACATCATCAGTTTTCTTGAAAGCCATTTCAGTTTCATTGAAAACTACATCTCGACTGGTGATACACCTCCTGTGACCTGGCTCTAGGCACCATAGCTTATAAGCTTTCACTCCTTCAGGGTATCCCATAAACATGCATTTCAGAGCTCTAGGTTCGACCTTGTCTTGCCTAATGTGAGCATAGGCTACACAGCCAAATACTCTTAGTTTGTCGAGATCTGGTGGATGTCCCGACCAAACTTCTTCAGGTGTCTTCATATCTAACGCTGTCGAAGGACATTTGTTTATCAGATATGCTGCTGTCGAAACAGCCTCAGCCCAAAACACCTTCTTTAATCCCGCACTAGTCAACATGCATCTAACTCTCTCCAAAATAGTTCGATTAAACCTTTCAGCCAAACCATTTTGTTGTGGAGTACCTGCGGTAGTTCTGTGCCTTGCAATACCAGAGGCAACACAAAAACTGTCGAACGCCTCATTGCAAAACTCAAGGCCATTGTCGGTTCTCAACCTCTTTACCTTTCTGCCAGTTTGATTTTCGACAAGAGTCTTCCAACTTTTGAAATTCTCAAAAGTTTCATCCTTAGTCTTCTGGATGAATACCCATAACTTTCTGGAATAGTCATCTACTATGGATAGAAAATACTTTGCTCCTGAATGTGATGGACACCTTGCAGGCCCCCAAAGATCAGCATGGATGTAATCAAGGGATCCATGTGTTCTTTGTTTGCCTTTGTTGAACTTCATTCTACAGGACTTTCCAAGTACACAGGGTTCACAAAACTTCAGCTTTTCGACTTTATCTCCACCAAGCAGATTTTGTTTCCCTAATTCAACCAGACCCCTTTCACTGACATAACCCAATCTCATGTGCCAAATTTCTGTTTTCGACAAAGGTTTCGTGGATGCAACATTTGTCGAACTACTTACAACTTCAGCCTCAAGGGTATACAAGCCTTGTTTCTTCACGCCTCTCAAGACTTCCTTCGACCCTTTCATGACTCTTAGGATACTTTTCTCTCCTTGAAAAACATATCCTTTCTTGTCGAATTCACCAAGAGAAATCAAATTTCTCTTCAAATCAGGTACATACCTGACTTCAGTCAACAATCTTATTGACTCATCATGGAGCTTGAATCTCACAGATCCAACTCCTGCAATCTTGCAAGCTTTGTTGTTTCCCAGCAATACAGATCCACCATCTTGATCACATAATTCCTCGAACAAGTCTTTGTTTGGAGTCATATGCCAAGTGCATCCAGAATCCATAATCCATTCCTTCGACGAGTTTTTGCTTGAAACCACAAGAACATCAGATGATTCGAAATCATCTTGGACAATAGCTGCGTTGCCATTATCCTTACCTCCATGATCTTTCAGGCGTTCAGGGCACACCTTTCTTGTGTGACCTACTTTCTTACAGTGATAGCATCTAATACCAGATGCATCACCACTATAAGACTTCGACTGATTTTTACCTTTCCTCTTGTCGAATTTTCCTTTAACAGCCAAACCTTCACCAACCGTCGAAGGTTTATGCTCCTTACGTTCGTTCAAGTCCTTAGAGTACAAAGCTGATTGAACTTCTTCAAAGGTCAGGGACTCTCTTCCATACAAGAGGGTTTCTTTGAAGTGAGCATGTGATCTGGGCAAAGCGCACAATAATAACAGCGCTTGATCTTCATCATCAATCTTTACATCAATATTTTCAAGATCAAGAATCAGCTTGTTTAACATATCCAACTGCTCAGCCAACACTTTTTCTTCAATCATCTTGAATGAATACAAAGCTTGCTTCAGGTAGAGTCGATTTACCAGAGATTTGGTCATATACAAACTTTCAAGTTTCACCCATAACCCTGATGCCGTCGTCTCCTTTGATACCTGTCGAAGAACCTTATCACCAAGGCTCAACAAAATTGCGCTGTGTGCTTTCTCGATCATGGCCGTCTTCTCTCTTTCTGTTAACGCAGCGTCCATCGCCGTCGCTCCCTTCAACGCTTCCAAACAACCCTGCTGAACCAGTAGGGCTTTCATCTTCAAGCGCCATAGACCGAAATCATTCACTCCGGTGAACTTTTCAATCTCATATTTTGTTGAAGGCATCTTCTCCACGCTCACCGCACCAATTTGTTGTGAATTCAATGCCAATAACAAAGTATAGAATAAGGGAGGAATATCAAACAAGGAAGAAGAAGAACACAAGAATTGGTTAAAACTGCTATTCTTTACTTTCTCTTAGGAAACAAGATTACAAGTTTACAAGAATAACAAATAACCCTCTCACCCTAAATTAGGATTTGCTGTGTTGCAATGATGAGAGACTAGTATGCTATTTATAATAAAACCTAACATACTAACTAATGGGCTTTTTCCACAAGGCCCATTATACAAGCTAACTTAATAATCAAGCTAACTTAACAAATTAGGGTTTAAACACTAAAACCTAATTTAACAAGCATTCTTCGACAAATACATGCTTCGACTACAGCATGTACTTCGATCATGCTAGAGTTCGATCCAAAATCCCACACAAAATATATATCTAAGTGACTTATTAGTTAAGCAATTGACTTAACCAATTAACTAACTGCCACTAACTAACCAACTGTCATTAATAATTAACATGTCTATAACAAACTTAACAAACTAACTGATTTATGGATTATAGTCTCAAATCACCTCCTTAATTCATAAAATCTAAAAAGACATTGCTCTTACATTTTCCCTTAAGAACACAAATTTATTCATCTTCATAGTTTTTGTAAATTCAAACGCTAATTGCACATCAGTAGAACAATACATCACATTAGTTCTTTCAGTCAACAATACTTCTTAAATAATTAGTTAGTTTTAATGTCCCCGTTTCCGTTGGAAATCCATCAAAATTTATGATGAATTTCTATTAATTTTGATAAACAAGATTGTTATCACCGCACGATAAAAATGAAAAATATGAAAGAAAGAGAAGATAATGATTTTCTTCAGAGTTTCTCTCTATCCACAAACAGTAAAAAACTTTTTATTCACTTGAAACTGCAAATTCTGTAAATACAATTTAATTACAAAAATAGATGTTACTCCCTTTATTTATAGATTTAGATTAGTTTGCTCCCTAAGCCAAAGTCTAAAATTATAAAAAACCCAAAATACCTATTTTAGATCTAAATCAAATCTGTCTATTTTAGACCTAAATCAAATCTATCTATTTTATATCTAAATCAAATCTGTGTGTAACAAACTATTTTCACACTTCGACACTTTTTCTTCTTCTTTCTATTGAGCAAACTTCTTCGACACAAAGAATTATGCTTTCAACAACTTCTTCCATATGAGATTGAATTATTTACTAGACTAATTTTGATATATTGTCAATCATTAACTTTAATGGTTTGTTCACTACACACTTCAATTATTTTTTAGTAATGTGTCTAACCATATAACCTATAATACTAGCTATATTAGTGGCGGAGCCTGGAACCCGAGGTAGGGGATGAAAGATTATTTTTTGGTCCTTCTAAATATCTCAAATTTCGTTTTTACTTCTTCTAAAATTTTCCTTTAAAGAACGGTCCTCCTAAAAAATTAAATTTTAACTTTTAGTATCTCTCGCAATTTAGCGACGGTTTTTACAACTTAACAACAGTTTTTATTTAACGATGAACTTAAAGATTATTTTAGCTACGATTTTGTCAAGAGGAACCAAAAGTTAAAATTTAATTTTTTAGGAGGATCAGTTTTTAAAAGAAAAATTTAGAGAGACTAAAAACGAAATTTGAGATATTTAGAGGGACCAAAAACTTATATATATCATTAAGCATGTATTGGTGTTATATATGTATCATTAAGCAACTAAAGTTTACATTACAAAATATATATCTAAGTGACTTATTAGTTAAGCAATTGACTTAACCAATTAACTAACTGCCACTAACTAACCAACTGTCATTAATAATTAACATGTCTATAACAAACTTAACAAACTAACTGATTTATGGATTATAGTCTCAAATCACCTCCTTAATTCATAAAATCTAAAAAGACATTGCTCTTACATTTTCCCTTAAGAACACAAATTTATTCATCTTCATAGTTTTTGTAAATTCAAACGCTAATTGCACATCAGTAGAACAATACATCACATTAGTTCTTTCAGTCAACACTACTTCTTAAATAATTAGTTAGTTTTAATGTCCCCGTTTCCGTTGGAAATCCATCAAAATTTATGATGAATTTCTATTAATTTTGATAAACAAGATTGTTATCACCGCACAATAAAAATGAAAAATATGAAAGAAAGAGAAGATAATGATTTTCTTCTGAGTTTCTCACTATCCACAAACAGTGAAAACCTTTTTATTCACTTGAAACTGCAAATTCTGTAAATACAATTTAATTACAAAAATAGATGTTACTCCCTTTATTTATAGATTTAGATTAGTTTGCTCTCTAAGCCAAAGTCTAAAATTATAAAAAACCCAAAATACCTATTTTAGATCTAAATCAAATCTGTCTATTTTAGACCTAAATTAAATCTATCTATTTTATATCTAAATCAAATCTGTGTGTAACAAACTATTTTAATACTTCGACACTTTTTTTTCTTTTTTCTATTGAGCAAACTTCTTCGACACAAAGAATTATGCTTTCAACAACTTCTTCCATATGAGATTGAATTATTTACTAGACTAATTTTGATATATTGTCAATCATTAACTTTAATGGTTTGTTCACTTCACACTTCAATTATTTTTTAGTAATGTGTCTAACCATATAACCTATAATACTAGCTATATTAGTGGCGGAGCCTGGAACCCGAGGTAGGGGATGAAAGATTATTTTTTGGTCCTTCTAAATATCTCAAATTTCGTTTTTACTTCTTCTAAAATTTTCCTTTAAAGAACGGTCCTCCTAAAAAATTAAATTTTAACTTTTAGTATCTCTGGCAATTTAGCGACGGTTTTTACAACTTAACAACAGTTTTTATTTAACGATGAACTTAAAGATTATTTTAGCTACGATTTTGTCAAGAGGAACCAAAAGTTAAAATTTAATTTTTTAGGAGGATCATTTTTTAAAAGAAAAATTAAGAGAGACTAAAAACGAAATTTAAGATATTTAGAGGGACCAAAAACTTATGTATATCATTAAGCATGTATTGGTGTTATATATGTATCATTAAGCAACTGAAGTTTACATTACAAAATATATATCTAAGTGACTTATTAGTTAAGCAATTGACTTAACCAATTAACTAACTGCCACTAACTAACCAACTATCATTAATAATTAACATGTCTATAACAAACTTAACAAACTAACTGATTTATGGATTATAGTCTCAAATCACCTCTTTAATTCATAAAATCTAAATAGACATTGCTCTTACATTTTCCCTTAAGAACACAAATTTATTCATCTTCATAGTTTTTGTAAATTCAAACGCTAATTGCACATCAGTAGAACAATACATCACATTAGTTCTTTCAGTCAACACTACTTCTTAAATAATTAGTTAGTTTTAATGTCTCCGTTTCCGTTGGAAATCCATCAAAATTTATGATGAATTTTTATTAATTTTGATAAACAAGATTGTTATCACCGCACGATAAAAATGAAAAATATGAAAGAAAGAGAAGATAATGGTTTTCTTCAGAGTTTCTCTCTATCCACAAACAGTGAAAAACTTTTTATTCACTTGAAACTGCAAATTCTGTAAATACAATTTAATTACAAAAATAGATGTTACTCCCTTTATTTATAGATTTAGATTAGTTTGCTCCCTAAGCTAAAGTCTAAAATTATAAAAAACCCAAAATACCTATTTTATATCTAAATCAAATATGTCTATTTTAGACCTAAATCAAATCTATCTATTTTATATCTAAATCAAATCTGTGTGTAACAAACTATTTTCACACTTCGACACTTTTTTTTCTTCTTTCTATTGAGCAAACTTCTTCGACACAAAGAATTATGCTTTCAACAACTTCTTCCATATGAGATTGAATTATTTACTAGACTAATTTTGATATATTTTCAATCATTAACTTTAATGGTTTGTTCACTTCACACTTCAATTATTTTTTAGTAATGTGTCTAACCATATAACCTATAATACTAGCTATATTAGTGGCGGAGCCTGGAACCCGAGGTAGGGGATGAAAGATTATTTTTTGGTCCTTCTAAATATCTCAAATTTCGTTTTTACTTCTTCTAAAATTTTCCTTTAAAGAACGGTCCTCCTAAAAAATTAAATTTTAACTTTTAGTATCTCTGGCAATTTAGCGACGGTTTTTACAACTTAACAACAATTTTTATTTAACGATGAACTTAAAGATTATTTTAGCTACGATTTTGTCAAGAGGAACCAAAAGTTAAAATTTAATTTTTTAGGAGGATCATTTTTTAAAAGAAAAATTTAGAGAGACTAAAAACGAAATTTAAGATATTTAGAGGGACCAAAAACTTATATATATCATTAAGCATGTATTGGTGTTATATATGTATCATTAAGCAACTGAAGTTTACATTACAAAATATATATCTAAGTGACTTATTAGTTAAGCAATTGACTTAACCAATTAACTAACTGCCACTAATTAACCAACTGCCATTAATAATTAACATGTCTATAACAAACTTAACAAACTAACTGTTTTATGGATTATAGTCTCAAATCACCTCCTTAATTCATAAAATCTAAAAAGACATTGCTCTTACATTTTCCCTTAAGAACACAAATTTATTCATCTTCATAGTTTTTGTAAATTCAAACGCTAATTGCACATCAGTAGAACAATACATCACATTAGTTCTTTCAGTCAATACTACTTCTTAAATAATTAGTTAGTTTTAAAGTCTCCGTTTCCGTTGGAAATCCATCAAAATTTATGATGAATTTCTATTAATTTTGATAAACAAGATTGTTATCACCGGACGATAAAAATGAAAAATATGAAAGAAAGAGAAGATAATGATTTTCTTCAGAGTTTCTCTCTATCCACAAATAGTGAAAAACTTTTTATTCACTTGAAACTGCAAATTCTGTAAATACAATTTAATTACAAAAATAAATGTTACTCCATTTATTTATAGATTTAGATTAGTTCGCTTCCTAAGTCAAAGTCTAAAATTATAAAAAACCTAAAATACTTATTTTAGATCTAAATCAAATCTGTCTATTTTAGACCTAAATCAAATCTATCTATTTTATATCTAAATCAAATCTGTGTGTAACAAACTATTTTCACACTTCGACACTTTTTTCTTCTTCTTTCTATTGAGCAAACTTCTTCGACACAGAGAATTATGCTTTCAACAACTTCTTCCATATGAGATTGAATTATTTACTAGACTAATTTTGATATATTGTCAATCATTAACTTTAATGGTTTGTTCACTTCACACTTCAATTATTTTTTAGTAACGTGTCTAACCATATAACCTATAATACTAGCTATATTAGTGGCGGAGCCTGGAACTCGAGGTAGGGGATGAAAGATTATTTTTTGGTCCTTCTAAATATCTCAAATTTCGTTTTTACTTCTTCTAGAATTTTCCTTTAAAGAACGGTCCTCCTAAAAATTAAATTTTAACTTTTAGTATCGCTGGTAATTTAGCGACGGTTTTTACAACTTAACAACTGTTTTTATTTAACGATGAACTTAAAGATTATTTTAGCTACGATTTTGTCAAGAGGAACCAAAAGTTAAAATTTAATTTTTTAGGAGGATCATTTTTTAAAAGAAAAATTTAGAGAGACTAAAAACGAAATTTGAGATATTTAGAGGGACCAAAAACTTATATATATCATTAAGCATGTATTGGTGTTATATATGTATCATTAAGCAACTGAAGTTTACATTACAAAATATATATCTAAGTGACTTATTAGTTAAGCAATTGACTTAACCAATTAACTAACTGCCACTAACTAACCAACTGTCATTAATAATTAACATGTCTATAACAAACTTAACAAACTAACTGATTTATGGATTATAGTCTCAAATCACCTCCTTAATTCATAAAATCTAAAAAGACATTCCTCTTACATTTTCCCTTAAGAACACAAATTTATTCATCTTCATAGTTTTTGTAAATTCAAACGCTAATCAGTAGAACAATACATCACATTAGTTCTTTCAGTCAACACTACTTCTTAAATAATTAGTTAGTTTTAATGTCTCCGTTTCCGTTGGAAATCCATCAAAATTTATGATGAATTTCTATTAATTTTGATAAACAAGATTGTTATCACCGCACGATAAAAATGAAAAATATGAAAGAAAGAGAAGATAATGATTTTCTTCAGAGTTTATCTCTATCCACAAACAGTGAAAAACTTTTTATTCACTTGAAACTGCAAATTCTGTAAATACAATTTAATTACAAAAATAGATGTTACTCCCTTTATTTATAGATTTAGATTAGTTTGCTTCCTAAGCCAAAGTCTAAAATTATAAAAAACCCAAAATACCTATTTTAGATCTAAATCAAATCTGTCTATTTTAGACCTAAATCAAATCTATCTATTTTATATCTAAATCAAATCTGTGTGTAACAAACTATTTTCACATTTCGACACTTTTTTTTTCTTTCTATTGAGCAAACTTCTTCGACACAAAAGAATTATGCTTTCAACAACTTCTTCCATATGAGATTGAATTATTTACTAGACTAATTTTGATATATTGTCAATCATTAACTTTAATGGTTTGTTCACTTCACACTTAAATTATTTTTTAGTAACGTGTCTAACCATATAACCTATAATACTAGCTATATTAGTGGCGGAGCCTGGAACCCGAGGTAGGGGATGAAAGATTATTTTTTGGTCCTTCTAAATATCTCAAATTTCGTTTTTACTTCTTCTAAAATTTTCCTTTAAAGAACAGTCCTCCTAAAAAATTAAATTTTAACTTTTAGTATCTCTGGCAATTTAGCGACGGTTTTTACAACTTAACAACAGTTTTTATTTAACGATGAACTTAAAGATTATTTTAGCTACGATTTTGTCAAGAGGAACCAAAAGTTAAAATTTAATTTTTTAGGAGGATCATTTTTTAAAAGAAAAATTTAGAGAGACTAAAAACGAAATTTGAGATATTTAGAGGGACCAAAAACTTATATATATCATTAAGCATGTATTGGTGTTATATATGTATCATTAAGCAACTGAAGTTTACATTACAAAATATATATCTAAGTGACTTATTAGTTAAGCAATTGACTTAACCAATTAACTAACTGCCACTAACTAACCAACTGTCATTAATAATTAACATGTCTATAACAAACTTAACAAACTAACTGATTTATGGATTATAGTCTCAAATCACCTCCTTAATTCATAAAATCTAAAAAGACATTGCTCTTACATTTTCCCTTAAGAACACAAATTTATTCATATTCATAGTTTTTGTAAATTCAAACGCTAATTGCACATCAGTAGAACAATACATCACATTAGTTCTTTCAGTCAACACTACTTCTTAAATAATTAGTTAGTTTTAATGTCTCCGTTTCCGTTGGAAATCCATCAAAATTTATGATGAATTTCTATTAATTTTGATAAACAAGATTGTTATCACCGCACGATAAAAATGAAAAATATGAAAGAAAGAGAAGATAATGATTTTCTTCAGAGTTTCTCTCTATCCACAAACAGTGAAAAACTTTTTATTCACTTGAAACTGCAAATTCTGTAAATACAATTTAATTACAAAAATAGATGTTACTCCCTTTATTTATAGATTTAGATTAGTTTGCTTCCTAAGCCAAAGTCTAAAATTATAAAAAACCCAAAATACCTATTTTAGATCTAAATCAAATCTGTCTATTTTAGACCTAAATCAAATCTATCTATTTTATATCTAAATCAAATCTGTGTGTAACAAACTATTTTCACATTTCGACACTTTTTTTTTCTTTCTATTGAGCAAACTTCTTCGACACAAAAGAATTATGCTTTCAACAACTTCTTCCATATGAGATTGAATTATTTACTAGACTAATTTTGATATATTGTCAATCATTAACTTTAATGGTTTGTTCACTTCACACTTAAATTATTTTTTAGTAACGTGTCTAACCATATAACCTATAATACTAGCTATATTAGTGGCGGAGCCCGGAACCCGAGGTAGGGGATGAAAGATTATTTTTTGATCCTTCTAAATATCTCAAATTTCGTTTTTACTTCTTCTAAAATTTTCCTTTAAAGAACAGTCCTCCTAAAAAATTAAATTTTAACTTTTAGTATCTCTGGCAATTTAGCGACGGTTTTTACAACTTAACAACAGTTTTTATTTAACGATGAACTTAAAGATTATTTTAGCTACGATTTTGTCAAGAGGAACCAAAAGTTAAAATTTAATTTTTTAGGAGGATCATTTTTTAAAAGAAAAATTTAGAGAGACTAAAAACGAAATTTGAGATATTTAGAGGGACCAAAAACTTATATATATCATTAAGCATGTATTGGTGTTATATATGTATCATTAAGCAACTGAAGTTTACATTACAAAATATATATCTAAGTGACTTATTAGTTAAGCAATTGACTTAACCAATTAACTAACTGCCACTAACTAACCAACTGTCATTAATAATTAACATGTCTATAACAAACTTAACAAACTAACTGATTTATGGATTATAGTCTCAAATCACCTCCTTAATTCATAAAATCTAAAAAGACATTGCTCTTACATTTTCCCTTAAGAACACAAATTTATTCATCTTCATAGTTTTTGTAAATTCAAACGCTAATCAGTAGAACAATACATCACATTAGTTCTTTCAGTCAACACTACTTCTTAAATAATTAGTTAGTTTTAATGTCTCCGTTTCCGTTGGAAATCCATCAAAATTTATGATGAATTTCTATTAATTTTGATAAACAAGATTGTTATCACCGCACGATAAAAATGAAAAATATGAAAGAAAGAGAAGATAATGATTTTCTTCAGAGTTTCTCTCTATCCACAAACAGTGAAAAACTTTTTATTCACTTGAAACTGCAAATTCTGTAAATACAATTTAATTACAAAAATAGATGTTACTCCCTTTATTTATAGATTTAGATTAGTTTGCATCCTAAGCCAAAGTCTAAAATTATAAAAAACCCAAAATACCTATTTTAGATCTAAATCAAATCTGTCTATTTTAGACCTAAATCAAATCTATCTATTTTATATCTAAATCAAATCTGTGTGTAACAAACTATTTCCACATTTCGACACTTTTTTTTCTTTCTATTGAGCAAACTTCTTCGACACAAAAGAATTATGCTTTCAACAACTTCTTCCATATGAGATTGAATTATTTACTAGACTAATTTTGATATATTGTCAATCATTAACTTTAATGGTTTGTTCACTTCACACTTAAATTATTTTTTAGTAACGTGTCTAACCATATAACCTATAATACTAGCTATATTAGTGGCGGAGCCTGGAACCCGAGGTAGGGGATGAAAGATTATTTTTTGGTCCTTCTAAATATCTCAAACTTCGTTTTTACTTCTTCTAAAATTTTCCTTTAAAGAACAGTCCTCCTAAAAAATTAAATTTTAACTTTTAGTATCTCTGGCAATTTAGCGACGGTTTTTACAACTTAACAACAGTTTTTATTTAACGATGAACTTAAAGATTATTTTAACTACGATTTTGTCAAGAGGAACCAAAAGTTAAAATTTAATTTTTTGGGAGGATCATTTTTTAAAAGAAAAATTTAGAGAGACTAAAAACGAAATTTGAGATATTTAGAGGGACCAAAAACTTATATATATCATTAAGCATGTATTGGTGTTATATATGTATCATTAAGCAACTGAAGTTTACATTACAAAATATATATCTAAGTGACTTATTAGTTAAGCAATTGACTTAACCAATTAACTAACTGCCACTAACTAACCAACTGTCATTAATAATTAACATGTCTATAACAAACTTAACAAACTAACTGATTTATGGATTATAGTCTCAAATCACCTCCTTAATTCATAAAATCTAAAAAGACATTGCTCTTACATTTTCCCTTAAGAACACAAATTTATTCATCTTCATAGTTTTTGTAAATTCAAACGCTAATTGCACATCAGTAGAACAATACATCACATTAGTTCTTTCAGTCAACACTACTTCTTAAATAATTAGTTAGTTTTAATGTCTCCGTTTTCGTTGGAAATCCATCAAAATTTATGATGAATTTCTATTAATTTTGATAAACAAGATTGTTATCACCGCACGATAAAAATGAAAAATATGAAAGAAAGAGAAGATAATGATTTTCTTCAGAGTTTCTCTCTATCCACAAACAGTGAAAAACTTTTTATTCACTTGAAACTGCAAATTCTGTAAATACAATTTAATTACAAAAATAGATGTTACTCCCTTTATTTATAGATTTAGATTAGTTTGCTTCCTAAGCCAATGTCTAAAATTATAAAAAACCCAAAATACCTATTTTAGATCTAAATCAAATCTGTCTATTTTAGACCTAAATCAAATCTATCTATTTTATATCTAAATCAAATCTGTGTGTAACAAACTATTTTCACATTTCGACACTTTTTTTTTCTTTCTATTGAGCAAACTTCTTCGACACAAAAGAATTATGCTTTCAACAACTTCTTCCATATGAGATTGAATTATTTACTAGACTAATTTTGATATATTGTCAATCATTAACTTTAATGGTTTGTTCACTTCACACTTAAATTATTTTTTATAACGTGTCTAACCATATAACCTATAATACTAGCTATATTAGTGGCGGAGCCCGGAACCCGAGGTAGGGGATGAAAGATTATTTTTTGATCCTTCTAAATATCTCAAATTTCGTTTTTACTTCTTCTAAAATTTTCCTTTAAAGAACAGTCCTCCTAAAAAATTAAATTTTAACTTTTAGTATCTCTGGCAATTTAGCGACGGTTTTTACAACTTAACAACAGTTTTTATTTAACGATGAACTTAAAGATTATTTTAGCTACGATTTTGTCAAGAGGAACCAAAAGTTAAAATTTAATTTTTTAGGAGGATCATTTTTTAAAAGAAAAATTTAGAGAGACTAAAAACGAAATTTGAGATATTTAGAGGGACCAAAAACTTATATATATCATTAAGCATGTATTGGTGTTATATATGTATCATTAAGCAACTGAAGTTTACATTACAAAATATATATCTAAGTGACTTATTAGTTAAGCAATTGACTTAACCAATTAACTAACTGCCACTAACTAACCAACTGTCATTAATAATTAACATGTCTATAACAAACTTAACAAACAAACTGATTTATGGATTATAGTCTCAAATCACCTCCTTAATTCATAAAATCTAAAAAGACATTGCTCTTACATTTTCCCTTAAGAACACAAATTTATTCATCTTCATAGTTTTTGTAAATTCAAACGCTAATCAGTAGAACAATACATCACATTAGTTCTTTCAGTCAACACTACTTCTTAAATAATTAGTTAGTTTTAATGTCTCCGTTTCCGTTGGAAATCCATCAAAATTTATGATGAATTTCTATTAATTTTGATAAACAAGATTGTTATCACCGCACGATAAAAATGAAAAATATGAAAGAAAGAGAAGATAATGATTTTCTTCAGAGTTTCTCTCTATCCACAAACAGTGAAAAACTTTTTATTCACTTGAAACTGCAAATTCTGTAAATACAATTTAATTACAAAAATAGATGTTACTCCCTTTATTTATAGATTTAGATTAGTTTGCATCCTAAGCCAAAGTCTAAAATTATAAAAAACCCAAAATACCTATTTTAGATCTAAATCAAATCTGTCTATTTTAGACCTAAATCAAATCTATCTATTTTATATCTAAATCAAATCTGTGTGTAACAAACTATTTCCACATTTCGACACTTTTTTTTTCTTTCTATTGAGCAAACTTCTTCGACACAAAAGAATTATGCTTTCAACAACTTCTTCCATATGAGATTGAATTATTTACTAGACTAATTTTGATATATTGTCAATCATTAACTTTAATGGTTTGTTCACTTCACACTTAAATTATTTTTTAGTAACGTGTCTAACCATATAACCTATAATACTAGCTATATTAGTGGCGGAGCCTGGAACCCGAGGTAGGGGATGAAAGATTATTTTTTGATCCTTCTAAATATCTCAAATTTCGTTTTTACTTCTTCTAAAATTTTCCTTTAAAGAACAGTCCTCCTAAAAAATTAAATTTTAACTTTTAGTATCTTTGGCAATTTAGCGACGGTTTTTACAATTTAACAACAGTTTTTATTTAACGATGAACTTAAAGATTATTTTAGCTACGATTTTGTCAAGAGGAACCAAAAGTTAAAATTTAATTTTTTAGGAGGATCATTTTTTAAAAGAAAAATTTAGAGAGACTAAAAACGAAATTTGAGATATTTAGAGGGACCAAAAACTTATATATATCATTAAGCATGTATTGGTGTTATATATGTATCATTAAGCAACTGAAGTTTACATTACAAAATATATATCTAAGTGACTTATTAGTTAAGCAATTGACTTAACCAATTAACTAACTGCCACTAACTAACCAACTGTCATTAATAATTAACATGTCTATAACAAACTTAACAAACTAACTGATTTATGGATTATAGTCTCAAATCACCTCCTTAATTCATAAAATCTAAAAAGTCATTGCTCTTACATTTTCCCTTAAGAACACAAATTTATTCATCTTCATAGTTTTTGTAAATTCAAACGCTAATCAGTAGAACAATACATCACATTAGTTCTTTCAGTCAACACTACTTCTTAAATAATTAGTTAGTTTTAATGTCTCCGTTTCCGTTGGAAATCCATCAAAATTTATGATGAATTTCTATTAATTTTGATAAACAAGATTGTTATCACCGCACGATAAAAATGAAAAATATGAAAGAAAGAGAAGATAATGATTTTCTTCAGAGTTTCTCTCTATCCACAAACAGTGAAAAACTTTTTATTCACTTGAAACTGCAAATTCTGTAAATACAATTTAATTACAAAAATAGATGTTACTCCCTTTATTTATAGATTTAGATTAGATTGCTTCCTAAGCCAAAGTCTAAAATTATAAAAAACCCAAAATACCTATTTTAGATCTAAATCAAATCTGTATATTTTAGACCTAAATCAAATCTATCTATTTTATATCTAAATCAAATCTGTGTGTAACAAACTATTTTCACATTTCGACACTTTTTTTTTCTTTCTATTGAGCAAACTTCTTCGACACAAAAGAATTATGCTTTCAACAACTTCTTCCATATGAGAATGAATTATTTACTAGACTAATTTTGATATATTGTCAATCATTAACTTTAATGGTTTGTTCACTTCACACTTAAATTATTTTTTAGTAACGTGTCTAACCATAAAACCTATAATACTAGCTATATTAGTGGCGGAGCCTGGAACCCGAGGTAGGGGATGAAAGATTATTTTTTGGTCCTTCTAAATATCTCAAATTTCGTTTTTACTTCTTCTAAAATTTTCCTTTAAAGAACAGTCCTCCTAAAAAATTAAATTTTAACTTTTAGTATCTCTGGCAATTTAGCGACGGTTTTTACAACTTAACAACAGTTTCTATTTAACGATGAACTTAAAGATTATTTTAGCTACGATTTTGTCAAGAGGAACCAAAAGTTAAAATTTAATTTTTTTAGGAGGATCATTTTTTAAAAGAAAAATTTAGAGAGACTAAAAACGAAATTTGAGATATTTAGAGGGACCAAAAACTTATATATATCATTAAGCATGTATTGGTGTTATATATGTATCATTAAGCAACTGAAGTTTACATTACAAAATATATATCTAAGTGACTTATTAGTTAAGCAATTGACTTAACCAATTAACTAACTGCCACTAACTAACCAACTGTCATTAATAATTAAGATGTCTATAACAAACTTAACAAACTAACTGATTTATGGATTATAGTCTCAAATCACCTCCTTAATTCATAAAATCTAAAAAGACATTGCTCTTACATTTTCCCTTAAGAACACAAATTTATTCATCTTCATAGTTTTTGTAAATTCAAACGCTAATTGCACATCAGTAGAACAATACATCACATTAGTTCTTTCAGTCAACACTACTTCTTAAATAATTAGTTAGTTTTAATGTCTCCGTTTCCGTTGGAAATCCATCAAAATTTATGATGAATTTCTATTAATTTTGATAAACAAGATTGTTATCACCGCACGATAAAAATGAAAAATATGAAAGAAAGAGAAGATAATGATTTTATTCAGAGTTTCTCTCTATCCACAAACAGCGAAAAACTTTTTATTCACTTGAAACTGCAAATTCTGTAAATACAATTTAATTACAAAAATAGATGTTACTCCCTTTATTTATAGATTTAGATTAGTTTGCTTCCGAAGCCAAAGTATAAAATTATAAAAAACCCAAAATACCTATTTTAGATCTAAATCAAATCTGTCTATTTTAGACCTAAATCAAATCTATCTATTTTATATCTAAATCAAATCTGTGTGTAACAAACTATTTTCACACTTCGACACTTTTTTTCTTCTTTCTATTGAGCAAACTTCTTCGACACAAAGAATTATGCTTTCAACAACTTCTTCCATATGAGATTGAATTATTTACTAGACTAATTTTGATATATTGTCAATCATTAACTTTAATGGTTTGTTCACTTCACACTTCAATTATTTTTTAGTAATGTGTCTAACCATATAACCTATAATACTAGTTATATTAGTGGCGGAGTCTGGAACCCGAGGTAGGGGATGAAAGATTATTTTTTGGTCCTTCTAAATATCTCAAATTTCGTTTTTACTTCTTCTAAAATTTTCCTTTAAAAAACGGTCCTCCTAAAAAATTAAATTTTAACTTTTAATATCTCTGGCAATTTAGCGACGGTTTTTACAACTTAACAACAGTTTTTATTTAACGATGAACTTAAAGATTATTTTAGCTACGATTTTGTCAAGAGGAACGAAAAGTTAAAATTTAATTTTTTAGGAGGATCATTTTTTAAAAGAAAAATTTAGAGAGACTAAAAACGAAATTTGAGATATTTAGAGGGACCAAAAACTTATATATATATATATATATATATATATATATATATATATATATATATATATATATATATATATATATATATATATATATATATATATATATATATATATATATATATATATATATATATATATATATATATATATATATATATATATATATATATATATATATATATATATATATATATATATATATATATATATATATATATATATATATATATATATATATATATATATATATATATATATATATATATATATATATATATATATATATATATATATATATATATATATATATATATATTTGTCCAGTTTAATTTTTTTTTTAAATTATAAAATTTACAACTTTGTTTAGTTGAAACTAAAATAACTTACTCAGCATTCTTTTCTATTTTAATAAATTGTAAATTTTAACATTTAATATCTGAAACTTGAAAAAAAAAACATTAATGTAAATAAGAGATAAGTAAACTATAACATTTATGATAAAGTTATTTGGGTACTTTAAGCTAATAGTGCAAAGAATTTCTTTTAAGAATTCAAAATAGAAATTAATGGGAATTTAGATGCATTACTCTTAAATTAAGAGAATTCAATTGAATCTTCATTTGTACTCTCTCTATGTCACTACAGAAGAAAGTAGTTTGGCTGTAAACTACTCAAATTTAGACAATATAGAAAAATAGGAGTAAAATCTTAAAGTTGAGGGGGTGCAACTATATATTCTCTAGTATAAGTCTGGTTCTGTCCTTAGCTATATATTTGATTTTATCGATTGATCAGAACCTATAAGATGATGGGATGATAATTTTCAGATGAGTTGGAAAGTCGAGGAGGAAAAAGAGAGTTGTACCTGCAAGACACTCCGACGATCAAGTAAGTGTGAGAGCAAAAAGAGATACAAGAAAAATATTAGGGTTTAAGTGATGAATAGTCAATATTCGATACCTGGCCCTCACATGAGTGAGGGTTTATTTAGTGTCCCTGGTGCTTGGCCATTGGTCCCTATTTTTGGGCCTAGATATGCGGGTCCTCAAAAATAGGTATCTGCCAGGACTTGGTTAAACCAGGAAGGTGTTCCCGCAAATAGCCGTTAGTTTCGAGGAAGAGGTAGGTTACGGACAACGGTCTGGTCGGCTCCTGGTTGTCTGGCTGACTTGAGGTCAGGAAGACTGAGAGGCGTTCATCGGTTGTCGTAGGTCAGTGTTGGTCCAGGAGGACAAACGATCGATGGTGCCTGACAAAGGGCGGGGGAGCCTGGGGCCGTGGTCGCACGGGCCGTGCCGAAGGAGTAGGTCAGACTAGGCCCACTCTAGCCGTTGGACCAGTCCAGAACAGTAGCTCCCAAATAGTTGGTTTTGGGCACATGAGTGATAACTTTAAAACCTGCTCGTGGAATGAAGTGCTTCTTACAGGGAGCGTGAGTGTCACCCGTTGTGCCTTTCTCGTGGGGAGATGATTAGTTGGTCGTTTGAGTTTCAAAAATTGAAGAGGTAGTATGTTTTGGGTAGTGTGCTGACGCAGTGGTGCAGTGATGGTCTAGGGGCTAGGGTGAAATGATGATGATCCCACGGTTCCCTGGGCGTGTGTCTCTCACATGCGGGAGAGTTTAGCTATAAATATAAGAGGAGTAGGGCATTCTTCCTTTTTCGTTCTTCTCTCGCATTGCTCGTTATTGCTCGCCTATCGACCGATGTTGTCTCCTGAAGATTAACTGTTCACCACCGTTCCTTTCAACTTCCTTCTTTCTTTAATTGGTAAGATTCCAGATTTTCATTGTTATTTAGCTATTGTAGCCTAGATTTTCATGATTTTCTTCTTAGAAATGCATGTGGTTAGACTTAGGTTATTGTCTGTCAGGGAATTCTTGGGGAGCGTTGGTGGTAGACGGTGGTTCTATAGTTTAGAATCACCGAAGCCTCCGTAGGTCCTCCACGAATTTTTTCACGACGTGTCGTAGATGGTCCTTGAGGATTTAGGTAATTTTGCTGACTGAAGTTCGCCTAGTTCGGGAAAGTGGTTGTTTGATAGATGCCTTAGTGAGGGTTCTGGTCACGGACATGGTCCTCATTTATCAGCGCCCCTTTACTTGATTAATGGTGGAAGGTTGGTTTTGACATTGATGTCAACCTCATCTCTATCCTCTCCTTTTCAGGTGTTATGACCGATAATTTCAGAGGCGACATCTTCGAGGAACCTATTGGGTCTTCTCAAAGTTCTACGGACGAGACTCGTAGTACATCGAGCATCTTGGAGATATTCGAGGATGAGCCGAACCAATCCGATCAACAGGTAGGGGGAGAGGATGTGGAGATGGACCCTGCTGATCAGGGTGGCCTTTTGCACCTAACAAAGATGAAGACCTGAGAACATGGGTCATGGAGGATCCTTGGGGTCATGGACGTTTTTACCGATGTATCTTCGTACCCGGTTGGTGAAGACGACATAGAAGACTGGTCGGTGTGGGTCCTCAGAGAGAGCGTTCAAATCTGCTCGCAATATGCAAACAGCGGATCCCGATGAATGATGTAGCATTTTGAGAGATAAGCCTCTGTTTTCCTTTTTCAGATTTCCAGGTGGCCGTTTTAAGGCATCTCCGACTGGCTCCATCTCAGCTGCACCCAAACGGGACAGCTTTCATGCGGGCGTTCGAGATCGTGTGTGATTACTTGAGGATATGGACCACTATCCCTTTGTTCTTCTACTGCATTCACTTTTAGAGGATCAAGGTCAATGACAAGCAGGGATGGGTTGCTTTGAAGTAAGCCAATGGGAAGCTGTTCAAAGCTTATTTGGAGTCTGTCTGATCTTTCAAGGATAAATATGTACTCCTTCAGCCTATCTCGGACAGGGCTATGCTGAATGTCTTTCGGCTTTCCCCGACATATGACGAGGAGGGGCTCCTATTTTAAATGAGCAAAGGGAGTATCATAACAAGTTGGTGGGAGTATCATAACAAGTTGGTCAAAAATTCTCCTTCCAATAGACCAGGAAGCACTTTGACAATAAGCTGGACACCAATGTGTGAATGGAGGGTGTTGTACCCCAAAATTTGCCCTCCCATATTCTTCAAGAATTGCAAAGAGCATGCTTCAAAATTCCCCAAGGGTGGCACAGTTCAAGGGCCTCCTAACAGTCAAAAATTAGGGTTTTGGTTCTGGCAAAGAAATTGAAGTTTCCAAGGGTCCAATCAAGTCCCACATGCCTACAAACATTGTCAAGTATCCTCATACCAAGTTTCAAGACTTACAGCACAAAATTGCACAGTCAAAAACCCTAATTGCCCTACAGTCAACTGCAGGGGCAAAATGGTCATTTGACAGTCAAAAGTTCAAATTTTTGGTCAACATCTCATTTTGAAGCCACAAACATCATTTGATCAATGCTTGATCATGATTCTCAAAGTATGGCTCAAAAAGTCTCAAGATGCAAAAGTTTCCATATTTGGACAGTTGAAAAAGTCAACTGTAACTTGACCAAGGCATAACTTCCACATGGATTATCATAAAAATTCCATCCAAAGCTAATTTTGAAGAGAAAGACATTTCCTACAACTCCTCTTCACACTTCAAGACCAAGAAATGCTCTCACAAAAAGTTATCAATTTCAACATTATAGGTCATTTTCAAAAGTCAACAAAAAGGGACTTTAAGTCAAAGGCCATAACTTGAGATTGGTAAATCAAAATGACATGGGACCAAAGGCATTGGTTAGAGGACTTCAAGACCTTTCCAAAATGTCCATGAACATGATCAAAGCTTAAAAATTGAGCAAGATGTGCCTTGTGGAAGTTGGGAAATTTTTGGGTATTTTGAAAAGTCAACTTTGCTTCAAATGCCTTAAAATTGCTAATGGGCCACATTTTCTTCCAAGATTCATCATCCAAAGCATATGCACGACCATTTGGCCCAAAGGGAGTTTATTCATCATTTTTATTTATTTATTTGAATTTTTAATTGCTATTAATTCATTTATTAAAATAAAATATGTGAAAAATACTAAAATAAGCTTTTCAAATCTTTTTATGCATGAAATATCTTCAAGATTTCGGGCATTATCAGATATGGAAAGAATCAACGTGATTTGGACATGATTGGTATCAAATATGCATGGAAAAGATTGAAAAATTATGCATGAAAATCAAATATTGTTTCCATCAATGCAAGGATTCTTTGGATCAAAAACTCAACCCTAATCCATCCTCATATAAGTGTGATCAAAACCTAATGCCAAGGGACCTCGAAGCTGCGCCCAAAGCTGAAGAAAAACATTGAAATTTTTGTGGAAAAAGTGAATACTGAAATCACGATTACAAAAGGTTTCAAGACAGAATAACCATCCCATTGCATTCCTGAGACTTCAAGGAAGGTTTCTGGATCAAAACCATCGTCCCTAACGCAAAGAATTGGTAGAACAACTTCGTCCCGTTCATGTTTTTTTTCATATTCATGTATCATGATTCACGCATTATTGTCAATTTTTAATGTTTGATTTATATTCAGTTAACTATTCTAAAGCTAACCATATGTTTTAATTGAGTTTTCACGTATCATATGAAGAATCACCATTGAAGCATTCTAGGGTTTCAGACTTGCAAAATTAGGGATTCCCTCGTCCAGAAAAATTAGACCCTAAGACCAGGACTGTTGGATTCAGGAGCTTCATGTGAATCGTTCCCATACCTCGCGATTAATTTATGATTAACAGGGACCTAATCGCTATTTTTTGTGCTTGCTATTTAGTGGGGGTTTAAAACCCCCGCTATTCAATTTGTTTTTTTTTTGCAGGTACATCATGCCATTAGAGAAGATGGTGATGTGTAGGCCAAGGAGTGGAGCATTTGAAATTCGCGCGAAAATGTCTCACTAACTCTTGTTTTATCTCATATTGATTGTTGGTCATATAATAAACAAAGCGCGTGGTTGGTACAGACGGTTAAGGCGTTGTCTCATAAGGCACTGGGACCTGGGTTCGAATCCCAGGTCCCCCCATATTCTTGATATGTTTTGTTTTAATATAATTGCATGCAGCGTTCTCTCCAAACGTCCACCATACGCCCACAATCTCAGCATGCCACATGGCCAATGACTCCCATCCAAGGGTCCTGATTTGATGAACACCATGGACACCAGTCAATGCACACGCACGTGGCCTTGGAAAGTCAACTGAAGGCTTCCAAACATTGGGCTTAATTGCTGGACAGCACCTCCAAAATTGGGGACAACACCCCCATTTGTTTGTGTTTTCTCTCTCACTTTTATTTTCTTTTGTTTATTTATTTTCTTTTATTTATTCCTCTTAATTAATTGTTTTATTTTAATTCATCAAATTAATATTTTTCTTAACATAAAAAAATAATAAAAATCAGAAAGTCATAAAAATTAAAATATATTTTATTTAATGTTATTTTTTGTAAAAAAGGGTCTTATTAATTAATTAGTTTTTTTATTCTAGGATTAACTTTAACATTTTCTTAATAAATTTAAAATTTGTAGAATTAGGTTTTAATTACTTTTATCTTTTTTCTTTTCTTTTATCATTATTAATTATTAATTATTTTCTTGTAAATAAAATTGCATTAATTGATTAGGTTTAATTTTAGGTTCAATTTTAATATTTTTTCTTAATAAATAAAAATAGTTAGAATTAGGGTTAATTAATTTCTTAAATTTCATTTAATTCTCTTATTAAAAATCCATAAATACAAAAACTCAAAAAATCTTTTCCTTTCTCATTTAATTTAATTAATTTGTTAATCATAATTTAATTTCATTAAAAAGGGTCCAACGCCCTCGCATTCGATCGCAATTCCAATTCGCGCGCTTATTTTATTTTCTCTTTTTATGTAATTCTCCCAAAGCCATGTAAATTCGACATTTATATTTCTCGCACTTTACTTTATTTTATGTCAAATCGGGTCCTGGATTTAATTTGGCGATGTGGACCCGCGCCTTTGTAATAGTTTAGGAATTTTATATTTCTCGCAACTTTTTTTTAACTGTTAATAAATTGCATGCAAGAATGAATGTTAAAATAAAAACAAAAGCGTAGATCACCCATGACATGAACAAGACAAAATATCTGAAAACGACACACAAATCACACACCACCCCTAGGGTACGCCCCACTGTTGCCTTGCCTCTCGAAAGGTGATCGTCGAGTAGAGGATGTTTTAGTAAGTCCTCATGATCCGGGAACTTGGCATGAGGGTAGCTTCTAAGGTATCTTCCTATTACTCCGGTGATCACCATGTCCCGAACCTTCGAATTGACCCGAATACCTCCAACGGTGGTGCTACCTACCTCTCAATGGTGGGATGTCACTACTTTAAGGACATTTACACAGACGAATTCCTTAGGGTAGGTAGACGACTCTAGATACTTGCTCTAATTTCAAAAACAAATTCAAAAATACTTGTCACACCGACACCTTTTCAAAAAGCTTTCGAAAGCAATTTTTCAAACACTCTTGAGGACCGATACAAGAGTCGAACTGAAATTTTCAAAGAAACTTTTTAAAACCCACAGTTGAAAAGCAAACAAACATTTTGAAAACACAAGTGAGCAAGTATCTAAGAGCCCATGGATAACCATGGATAGAAAGGGTGCTAACACCTTCCCTTTCTATAATCTACCTCCCGAACCGAGAGCAATCTCTATAAGGAATTTTTCTGTGCTTTTGTCCTTTCCCTTTGGAGAAAATAAAAGACGGTGGCGACTCTTGCTTCCGCGACATTTCGCGAACCAGCGTTAAACAGTCAGTTCCAGATCCACCGATCACAGAACTGGCGACTCTGATGGGGAATATCATATAAAGTGAGGTGTACCTTAGGACTAAGATCACTGTGTTTTCAATTGTCTGAATTGTTTGCTTTAAATTGTGGGCCTATCTTGGGAGTTCTATAGATCCTAACCCGGATCTGAGGATACCTTCTTAGAAAGTAGCAACAAGGCTGTGAGGGAACTGTGCGGGGTATACCGACATGGTTGAAACAGTCTGCTACGTTGATGTGGCACTTTGGTGTGTACCGGTAACCCTTGAGTTCAGTCAAGGAGAGTACGGGGCCTCCGCGTGGTATCGTGAAGCATCAACAGACCTTAGGAACCTTAATTGAACTATCTTGGCCTCTTTAGGGTAGTGAGATAACTGACTTTGGTGCAGTCCGAGGTTGGTTGATACTCGATACTACACTCAATTGAGGGTTGCTTTCTTGGAATATTTCGGTCGCCAGTTCAGTGGCTAAATCGAAACGATGAACAATGAAAGCAATCCAGTGATATTGGGACCCTTAGAACCCGGTTACTTCTAATAGGACAGGATGAACCCACCAACTTCAAGAGGGTAATACCCAGACCCCATGCTGGCCTAAACCCTAAGGGCTTGTCTTGTGTGACTTGTGTGCCTTACATGTTTGCCTTTGTAAATATTTGTGGTGTGTTTAATCATAACATCATGACATCATCCAGCATCATATGCATTGACTAACCATTTCAGGGGTTCGAATCTTCATCTTTGTTCTTGTTTTATAGGACATGGAAACTGTTCGCAGAAAGACAATTCAAATCAGCCTTGTAAGGATCCCTCCTCAGCTTAAAGAGCTTATATCCAGGATTCCCGAGAGCTCTTCATTCAGTGAAAGACATGGAAGACTCATCAGCTTGGTCAATACCAACATTGAGGAAGATATGATAAAGATCCTGTTCCAGTTCTTTGACCCTCTGCATCACTGTTTCACCTTCTTGGATTATCAGCTGGTACCTACCTTGGAGGAGTTCTCCCGGCTCCTGAAGATCCCTATCCTTGATCAACTACCCTACAACGGTACGGAAAGGGAACCCAAACTGGAAGAGATTGCTAAAGCCTTGCACCTACAATCATCTGACCTCAAGGGACATTGGGAAGTTAGAAGTGGTATAAAAGGGTTCTTAGCCAGGTTTCTGTTTGAAAAGGCCCATGAATGTTGGAACTCCCTTGACTTACAAGCTTTTGAAGAAGTTGTGGCCCTCCTTGTCTATGGTTTGGTGTTGTTCCCTAACCCAGATCAGCTTATAGATATCAGTGCTGTCCAGATCTTCATGTCTAGGAATCCTATACCTACGTTGCTGGGGGACATCCTTCACTCATGTTACACTCGAACCATGAGAAAAAGAGGTGTCCTTATGTGCTGCACTCCCCTCCTGGGAAGGTGGTTTATTTCGCACCTTCCACAATCAGTCTTGAAGAACGAGCGGGGTTTGAGATGGTCACAACGGTTGATGACTCTTACACATGCAGATATACATTGGTGCCCTCGGTCTAGAGAGGATGTCACTATCATTGATCGTTGCGGGGAGTACCCTAATGTTCCTTTACTTGGAATCAGAGGAGGTATTACTTACAGCCCATGCCTGGCTTGGAGACAGTTCGGTTATGCTCGGAGGGATGGTCCTCATGACATGTTAATTCCTGACATAGTTTTTGACTTCGACAACGATGCACAAGGACTTCGCCAGAGATTTATCAGAGCTTGGAGGATGCCGAGTAGGATAGACAGCAAGACACTGGGGCACAGGAATTCCATCCCATTGGAACCCTATCTCAAGTGGGTACGAGCTTGCTCCCAGAAGTTGGTAATGCCTTATCCTCATATGCTCCCTGTGATCAAAGAGCCAGTCTTGGAAGGAGAGGTGTCCTACACCATTCAACATCCTGACATGCCCACATCCTGGGAAGAGATGCAGAAGAGCTGGATCCAGCTTAAGGAAGAACGGAATTCTCTTGAGACCAGTCTACATGCTAGTGAAAAGAAGGTCTTAGAGCTCACCCGCCTATTGCACGAGGAGAGGAATCTCAACACCTACATAGCTCCAAAGAGGATGCGTAGTGTCTTTTGGGATTGATTTGCTTTGTATTATTGTGCCCATGAGGCTTTGATGTACTGAACAATTATTTCCTTAATGATAACGTGTGTTCCTTTTTGTCTACAACAAATTTGAACTTTCGAACCCTTGAATGCATTGCATAAACACATATCATTCATCATGTGCATAGTAGGTTTTCTTTTTTTCAGGTTGCTTACCGTTCTTCGCTGTTTATTTCAGCATCATGAATCCTGACTCATCATCAACCGAGATGTCCATCAAGGCTCTTCAGGCGCAGAATGCGCAATTTCAGGAACTAATCATGGGTTTGGCTCAGGGCCAAGAAGAGCTGAAGGCTCTGCTCTTGAAAAAGGAGAAGAAGAAGAAAAAGAGAACTGTTCTTTTCAACACGGGCCGAAGGTTTGGCAACACTCTGCAGAATGAAGAGGCTGGTTCTTCTATAGGCAAGAGCAGTCCCCAAGGGGGAAAAGGTCCTAGTCGGGTAGTCTCTGACAACGAGACTGATTTTGATGAGGAACAGTATCCTCCGGCTGAAGACCGGTACAAGCAGTTGGAGGACAGACTGAATGTTATGGAGATCCAACAGGTGCCTGGGCTGGATTTCGGAGACTTGGGTTTGTCTACTGGTGTGATTATTCCTCATAAGTTCAAAGCACCATCTTTTACCAAATATGACGGGGCGTCTTGTCCCAAGCTACACCTCAGGTCTTATGTGCGGAAGATTCAACCGTACTCAGTGGACAAGAACTTATGGATCCACTTCTTCCAGGAGAGTCTTTCAGGGACTCATCTCGAATGGTTCTATTAGCTGGATGGGACCAAGGTTCGTAACTGGGAGGAGTTGGCTACTACTTTCTATAAGCAGTATCAATATAATGCCGACCTTGCCCCTACACGTACCCAACTCCAGGGTATGTCGCTAGGGTCAAGCGAAGGTTTTAAAGAGTATGCGCAGAAGTGGAGGGATCTGGATGGCAGGGTGCAGCCTCCGTTGACTGACCGGGAGTTGGTAGACATGTTCTTGGGGACCCTATCTGGGCCATTTTTCAACCATCTTATCGGTAACTCATTTGCAGGGTTTACTGATCTTATTCTGACTGGAGAGAGAATTGAGGCTGGGATGAAGTCTGGTAAAATTCAGAAGGGTGCATCTGCAAGCTCTGAAAAGAAGCCCTTTAAAAAGGAGGCTAGTGCGGTATATGGGTCCAGAAGACAAGAGAAACCTGAGCGCCGCCAATCTGTCAACGCGGTGATGATTGCTAAGCCTGCTGCCGCTCCTCGGCAAAACAATCCTCAAAGGGCTGAAAGACCCAGAAGAGAGTTTACCCGGTTGATTATGACTCTATCACAAATATTGCCGCAGTTGCTGTCCACCAACTTAGTGACTGTCAGAGAGGCCCCGAAAGTTGTAAACACTGCCTCCCCCAAATATAATCCAAATGCTCGATGTGCTTATCACTCCGATAGCCCGGGGCATTCCACTGACGACTGTTGGGCCTTAAGGAACAAGCTGCAGGACCTTATTGACGCGAAGGAGGTACAATTTGAGGCATCTGAGAAGCCTAATGTAGTGACAACTCCCCTGCCTGCTCATGGAGTGAATGCTGTTGGGGATGAGGATGAAGTGGATGAAGCTGAGTTTGATAGCTGGATTTACCCGGCAACCGACAGTGGACCTAGCAATTGGAGTGCAAAGGACAATCTACCTGTTTCTCTTGTTACTGAGTAATGAATTCCTATGTTTTTGTTATTTGTAATAAACAATTAAAACTCTATGGCCCGGTGTCTTATCCGGGGCACCGTGGCTTCATTTGTGAGGGCATATAAATTGTCATTTCATATATCATGAATAAAAATCTTGGACGTTTTCTCGCATTTCAAATCTTATGCTCCTTTTCTTTCTTTCATTTCTTTACATATTACAAAACAGCTGTATTTACACACACTCACTCATACAGGTTTCAATCCACTCTGGATCTCACTGGTAACGACTCTGCTACTGCCAGTTATGACTTCAAAAATCCGATCAACTTAGCCGAAGACGAAGGTGAAGATGATTGCGAAGTGCCTGGCGAGCTTGCAAGACTGTTGCTCCAGGAAGAGAGGGCAATTCAACCACACGAAGAGCCAGTGGAGACAATAAATCTGGGTACTGATACAGACAGAAAGGAGGTAAAGATTGGTGCCAACCTAGAGCTCAGCGTGAAGCAACGGTTGACTCAGATGCTACATGATTATATGGAGATCTTTGCCTGGTCCTACGAAGACATGCCCGGGTTGGATACTGATATTGTGGTCCATCATTTGCCTACTAAGGAAGACTGTCCTCCGGTCAAGCAAAAGGTCCGCCGTATGCGTCCAGAGATGTCTGAGAAGATCAAAGCCGAGGTTATGAAACAGTTTGATGCCGGGTTCCTTGCAGTGACTTCTTACCCTCAGTGGGTTGCTAATGTGGTTCCAGTACCAAAGAAGGATGGTAAGGTCAGAATGTGTGTCGACTACAGGGATCTGAACAGGGCCAGCCCCAAAGATGACTTCCCTCTACCTCACATTGATTTCCTTGTTGACAATACTGCTCAGCATAAGGTGTTCTCTTTCATGGATGGTTTTTCAGGTTACAATCAGATCAAGATGGCTCCTGAAGACATGGAAAAGACTACCTTTGTTACTCAGTGGGGCACCTTCTGCTATAGGGTCATGCCTTTTGGACTGAAAAATGCCGGGGCAACCTACCAACGTGCCATGGTTGCTTTATTTCATGACATGATCCATCATGAGATAGAAGTGTATGTTGACGACATGATCGCAAGGTCCTAGACTGAGGAAGAACACCTTGATCATCTGTAGAAATTGTTTGACCGTTTGAAGTTGTACAAGCTGAGGTTGAATCCGAACAAGTGCACCTTCGGGGTAAGATCTGGAAAGTTGCTAGGCTTCGTTGTAAGTGATAAGGGTATTCAAGTGGACCCTGCCAAGATCAAATCTATTCAAGAGATGCCAGTTCCTAAGACAGAGAAAGAGGTCAGAGGCTTTCTAGGACGCCTGAATTACATTGCTCAATTCATCTCACATCTAACTGCCACCTGTGAACCAATCTTCAAGCTGCTGAAGAAAGATCAGGTAGTACGTTGGAATGATGAATGTCAGGCTGCTTTTGACAGAATCAAAGAGTATCTCCAAGAACCACCCATCCTTATGCCACCGGTTGAGGGGAGACCTCTGATACTATACCTGACAGTACTTGACAACTCAATGGGGTGCGTGCTGGGGAAACATGACGAGTCTGGCCGAAAAGAGCATGCCATTTATTACCTTAGCAAAAAGTTTACCGACTGTGAGACCCGATACTCACTGCTTGAGAAAACTTGTTGCGCTTTGGTATGGGCTGCTCGTCGGCTGAGACAGTATATGCTGACTCACACTACTTTGTTGATCTCAAAAATGGATCCTATAAAGTACATATTTGAAAAGCCTGCTCTGTCTGGGAGAATAGCAAGATGGCAGATGATCTTGACAGAATACGACATTCAGTACACAACCCAGAAAGCCATCAAAGGAAGTGTATTGGCAGACCACTTGGCACATCAGGCAGTAGATGACTATCAGTCAATGAATTTTGAATTTCCTGACGAGAGCATCATGATAGTGACTGATTATGAAGTACCTGGACCGGATGAAGGACCTGAGGAAGGATCCTGATGGTCTATGCACTTTGATGGAGCCTCCAACGCTTTGGGTAATGGCATTGGCGCTGTGATCATATCCCCCCAAGGCACTCATACTCCACTTACTGCCCGGCTATGTTTCAACTGCACCAACAACATGGCGGAGTATGAGGCATGCATCATGGGTCTGCAAACTGCGATCGACTTAAGGATCAAGTTTCTAAGTGTCTTCGGAGATTCCGCTCTCGTGATCAATCAGATCAAAGGCGAGTGGGATACGAAACATCCGAATCTTATTCCTTACAGAGAATGTGTGTTGACCTTGATCCCCCACTTCACAGAGATAACCTTTGAACACTTTCCAAGAGAAGAGAATCAGCTGGCGGACGCGTTATCTACAATGTCTTCTATGTTCAAGGTCAAATGGGACAATGAGGCTCCCCGGATCATTATCTGGAAACTGGACGAACCGGCATACTGTTGTGATCTCGAGACTGAATGGGTAACTGAAAAGCCTTGGTACCATGAGGTGAAGAGATATTTGGAAGCTCAGGAATACCCTGAAGGTGCATCTGTCAACGATAAAAAGTTTCTGAGAAGGTTCGCAGTGAAATTCTTCCTTAGCAACAGCATCCTGTACAAGCGAAACCATGATTCGACCTTACTGCGTTGTATGGATAAGACTGAAGCAGAAAGGATCATGGAAGAGCTACACGAAGGGACCTTCGGAACATATTCCAGTGGACACGCTATGGCGAAGAAAATCCTTCGGGCAGGGTATTTCTGGTCCACAATGGAAGCTAACTGCTACCAACATTCTCGGACATGCCATAAGTGCCAGATATATGCAGACAAGGTGCATGTTCCTCCAGTTCCTCTAAATGTTCTGACTGCGCCCTGGCCGTTTGCAATGTGGGGCATAGATATGATCGGTGAGATTAAACCTACGGCATCTAACGGGCATCGCTTCATCCTGGTAGCGATTGATTACTTCACGAAGTGGGTCGAAGCAGCTTCCTACGCTACGGTAACCAAGACTGTTGTGGCACGGTTCATTCGGCATAACCTGATCTATCGATACGGCGTCCCTGAAAGAATCATTACAGACAACGGTACCAATCTCAATAACAAGATGATCACTGAGCTCTGCGAGCAGTTTAAGATACAGCACCACAACTCTTCTCCTTACAGACCAAAGATGAATGGGGCTGTAGAAGCAGCAAATAAGAACATTAAGAAAATCGTGCAGAAGATGACAGTGACTTATAAAGATTGGCATGAGATGTTACCGTTCGCTCTACATGGGTACCGTACCTCATCCAGGACGTCAACCGGGGCAACTCCTTTCTCCTTGGTCTACGGCATGGAGGTAGTCTTACCGATCGAAGTGCAAATACCCTCTCTCCGGATAATGAAGGATGCAAATCTGAACGAAGATGATTGGATCCAAACACGACTTGATCAATTAAACCTTATTGATGAAAAGAGACTTGCTGCTATCTGCCACGGTCAGACGTACCAAAAACGGATGATCAGAGCATTTAACAAAAAGGTCAGACCACAAGAGTATTAAGTTGGGGATCTGGTAATCAAGCGAATCATCCTTCCTCAGAGTGATCCAAGGGGCAAATGGACCCCTACGTACGAAGGGCCATTTGTGGTTAAGCATGTGTTCCCAGGAGGAGCCATGATCCTAACCAACATGGATGGTGACGACCTTCCTCACCCCGCCAATGCAGACATAGTAAAAAGATACTACGCATGAAAAAAGACCCGCTAGGCTGACATGCCTAGGCAAAAGTTAGGGCTTCCCGGCGAACCAAAAGGGTTCGGGCAAAATGAAGGGATGAAATGAAAAAAATCTGTACACCCGGCAAGTCGAAAACCTGAAAAGGCGGCTTGGGAAAAAATGGGTATCCCGATGGACTGAAAACCCGAAAGGGCGGTCCAGGCAAAAGTTAGGGATAAAGCGTAATACTATGTCTCATTGGATCACTTTGCATCCAGAATCCGATATCTACATCAAGTTCAGACGGCATCGATCAATCAGCTTCATCTTCAACTAAGGTCATCAAGTGATGAGACGCTCGGAGATATAAAGGCAATAGCAGAGTTGAAACCCAGTGGATCATTCATTTCACACAGCTGTTTTATTTTCTCTTGTACAAAATTGTATAAACTCTTTTTCGGCGGCGTCCTCTTACTAGGACGTCAGTCTCTTGTACATAAACGCCTATTTACAGGCAAAATTCAAAATCAATACAAATACACTTTTCAGTTAAAATTGCCAATTGTTTTTCCTTTTCTGTTTTGTTTTGCGAAGAACGTCCAAGGTTCAATTTGTGATATATGCATTGACAATAATTTTCTAACTCATGAATATTTGCATACGAAACAAAGGATTAATTACAGGTAACATTAGAAACAAGGGCAATAAAGAGTTGTCTAAGCAATCTAATTGTTCTGTCCTCCAAGGTATCAAGGTAGGTTCAGCTGAAAAACATAACCAGTATATTTTAATTCCCCAGAGAGTGAGCCAGCAAGTCAGTGCACTCTCCCCAAGTAAAGCTATTATCAAACTTAAGGAAGTTGGGTATCCTCCCGCAGATCTCAACAATCTCCAGCAGTATATACGCATTCTTAACAAGCATCCCCGACAGTCTTGGCCTAAAGATTGTTCCCCGGCGGCATATCAAACATTCAATGGAGTCACTTCCCCAGTACAGTTCAAAATTTCCCCAAGAGAGTCCAATCCAGTTCCCAAGGAAAGTTGGAATCCATCTCCCCAGCAGTAAGCTATCCCCAGTAGATTCTGGAAGCTTATCCTCGCAGAGCACGAACGCGTCTCCCGGCTTTATTCAAAGAGTTATTTCCCTACCAGGATATAACTGGGTTATCCTCAGCCAAAAGCCACGGAAAGAGCGTCCTCGACGAAGTCTTCTTATCCCCAGCGAGGTCTATTAACACTTCCAACACAACAATGGTATCCCCAACGAAGTTATTATCAACAACTCAACAAAGTACCTCTCTCCCCACAGAGTATTGCTTCCCAGCAAGATCGCTAGAGTACTTTTCTCCCCGCAGAGTAATCCATTCGCCAAGTTCATTCCCCAACGGAGTCATCTTCTCCTACCGGTATTCTTGCAACTATCATCCCCAACGGAGGCAAAAATCTATTCTTCAACATCAGCCCAGGAGTGACTTCCCGGCACCCGTCAAGGATTTTATCTTCCTAAAAGACAAAAAGATACATTCATAAACATCATATTTTCATACATTATAGCATGCATCTACGCATCATATCTCACAAATCTCATTTATATTGAGAACATCATTGCTTGATCAATATCATGCATTGCATATGACTGACCTTTACCTTTCAGTTAAGTTCTCAACTGTATTTCAAGACCTAGACCGGTTCAGTTAAATCGACCCTAAGATTTTTCTGTTTCTTATCCAGTCAAAGGCCTTCTCTGGTTCAGTCAGATCGACCCTAAGATCTCCCTGATTCTTATCCAGTTGAAGACATTTCAAGACCTAGATCGGTTCAGTTAAATCGACCCTAAGATTTTTCTGTTTCTTATCCAGTCAAAGGCCTTCTCTGGTTCAGTCAGATCGACCCTAAGATCTCCCTGATTCTTATCCAGTTGAAGACATTTCAAGACCTAGACCGGTTCAGTTAAATCGACCCTAAGATTTTACTGTTTCTTATCCAGTCAAAGGCCTTCTCTGGTTCAGTCAGATCGACCCTAAGATCTCCCTGTTTCTTATCCAGTTGAAGATTTCAAGACCTAGACCGGTTCAGTTAAATCGACCCTAAGATTTTCCTGTTTCTTATCCAGTCAAAGGCCTTCTCTAGTCCAGTTAAATCGACCCCTAACAGATTTTCCTGATAAAGACTCAGTAGAAGATAGCCCAGATTCTCTCAGTGTTACTGTTGAGGTAGAAGTCGCCCAAGATTCTCTCAGCGATACTGTTGAGGTTGAAGTCGCCCAAGATTCTCTCAGCGTTCCTGTTGAGGTAGTAATCGTCCAAGATTCTCTCACCGTCCCGTTGAGGTAGTAACCATCCCTGGTTCATTCATCACCGTTTGAAGCTCTAGATTCAGCTCCTGTAACCAGACAGGACACATCTACACAAGAATTTGAAGACCAGCTCCTGTAACAGGTCAAGTAATCATTTTTCTTTTTCAGGTACGCAAGCTCTCGCTAAGGAATCTCTTACGTGATCTACATCCAGATGGCATCCATAAGCCCATCCACCATCCATCATCTCTCCGCATGGCATCTATAAGCCCATCATCCTATCCATCAATCTCCAAATGGAATCTATAAGCCCATTCCCTGCATCACACTGCTACTATGCGAGCGCAAATTTCTGGGCACTCTAGTGTTCAATCATCTTCCACCTTCGGATTACGAAAGGCACGTCAGCCAATCTGCATCCTCAGGTCTAAGAAGATTGAACAGGGGCAACTGTTGTACCCCAAAATTTGCCCTCCCATATTCTTCAAGAATTGCAAAGAGCATGCTTCAAAATTCCCCAAGGGTGGCACAGTTCAAGGGCCTCCTAACAGTCAAAAATTAGGGTTTTGGTTCTGGCAAAGAAATTGAAGTTTCCAAGGTTCCAATCAAGTCCCACATGCCTACAAACATTGTCAAGTATCCTCATACCATGTTTCAAGACTTACAGCACAAAATTGCATAGTCAAAAACCCTAATTGCCCTACAGTCAACTGCAGGGGCAAAATGGTCATTTGACAGTCAAAAGTTCAAATTTTTGGTCAACATCTCATTTTGAAGCCACAAACATCATTTTATCAATGCTTGATCATGATTCTCAAAGTATGGCTCAAAAAGTCTCAAGATGCAAAAGTTTCCATATTTGGACAGTTGAAAAAGTCAACTGTAACTTGACCAAGGCATAACTTCCACATGGATTATCAGAAAAATTCCATCCAAAGCTCATTTTGAAGAGAAAGACATTTCCTACAACTACTCTTCACACTTCATGTCCAAGAAATGCTCTCACAAAAAGTTATCAATTTCAACATTATAGGTCATTTTCAAAAGTCAACAAAAAGGGACTTTAAGTCAAAGGCCATAACTTGAGATTGGTAAATCAAAATGACATGGGACCAAAGGCATTGGTTAGAGGACTTCAAGACCTTTCCAAAATGTCCATGAACATGATCAAAGCTTAAAAATTGAGCAAGATGTGCCTTGTGGAAGTTGGGAAATTTTTGGGTATTTTGAAAAGTCAACTTTGCTTCAAATGCCTTAAAATTGCTAATGGGCCACATTTTCTTCCAAGATTCATCATCCAAAGCATATGCACGACCATTTGGCCCAAAGGGAGTTTATTCATCATTTTTATTTATTTATTTGAATTTTTAATTGCTATTACTTCATTTAATAAAATAAAATATGTGAAAAATACTAAAATAAGCTTTTCAAATCTTTTTATGCATGAAATATCTTCAAGATTTCGGGCATTATCAGATATGGAAAGAATCAAGGTGATTTGGACATGATTGGTATCAAATATGCATGGAAAAGATTGAAAAATTATGCATGAAAATCAAATATTGTTTCCATCAATGCAAGGATTCTTTGGATCAAAAACTCAACCCTAATCCATCCTCATATAAGTGTGATCAAAACCTAATGCCAAGGGACCTCGAAGCTGCGCCCAAAGCTGAAGAAAAACATTGAAATTTTTATGGAAAAAGTGAATACTGAAATCACGATTACAAAAGGTTTCAAGACAGAATAACCATCCCATTGCATTCCTGAGACTTCAAGGAAGGTTTCTGGATCAAAACCATCGTCCCTAACGCAAAGAATTGGTAGAACAACTTCGTCATGTTCATGTTTTTTTTCATATTCATGTATCATGATTCACGCATTATTGTCAATTTTTAATGTTTGATTTATATTCAGTTAACCATTCTAAAGCTAACCATATGTTTTAATTGAGTTTTCACGCATCATATGAAGAATCACCATTGAAGCACTCTAGGGTTTCAGACTTGCAAAATTAGGGATTCCCTCGTCCAGAAAAATTAGACCCTAAGACCAGGACTGTTGGATTCAGGAGCTTCATGTGAATCGTTCCCATACCTCGCGATTATTTTATGATTAACAGGGACCTAATCGCTATTTTTTGTGCTTGCTATTTAGTGGGGGTTTAAAACCCCCGCTATTCAATTTGTTTTTTTTGCAGGTACAGCAAGCCATTGGAGAAGATGGTGATGTGTAGGCCAAGGAGTGGAGCATTTGAAATTCGCGCAAAAATGTCTCACTAACTCTTGTTTTATCTCATATTGATTGTTGGTCATATAATAAACAAAGCGCGTGGTTGGTACAGACGGTTAAGGCGTTGTCTCATAAGGCACTGGGACCTGGGTTCGAATCCCAGGTCCCCCCATATTCTTGATATGTTTTGTTTTAATATAATTGCATGCAGCGTTCTCTCCAAACGTCCACCATACGCCCACAATCTCAGCATGCCACATGGCCAATGACTCCCATCCAAGGGTCCTGATTTGATGAACACCATGGACACCAGTCAATGCACACGCACGTGGCCTTGGAAAGTCAACTGAAGGCTTCCAAACATTGGGCTTAATTGCTGGACAGCACCTCCAAAATTGGGGACAACACCCCCATCTGTTTGTGTTTTCTCTCTCACTTTTATTTTCTTTTGTTTATTTATTTTCTTTTATTTATTCCTCTTAATTAATTGTTTTATTTTAATTCATCAAATTAATATTTTTCTTAACATAAAAAAATAATAAAAATCAGAAAGTCATAAAAATTAAAATATATTTTATTTAATGTTATTTTTTGTAAAAAAGGGTCTTATTAATTAATTAGTTTTTTTATTCTAGGATTAACTTTAACATTTTCTTAATAAATTTAAAATTTGTAGAATTAGGTTTTAATTACTTTTATCTATTTTATTTTCTTTTATCATTATTAATTATTAATTATTTTCTTGTAAATAAAATTGCATTAATTGATTAGGTTTAATTTTAGGTTCAATTTTAATATTTTTTCTTAATAAATAAAAATAGTTAGAATTAGGGTTAATTAATTTCTTAAATTTCATTTAATTCTCTTATTAAAAATCCATAAATACAAAAACTCAAAAAATCTTTTCCTTTCTCATTTAATTTAATTAATTTGTTAATCATAATTTAATTTCATTAAAAAGGGTCCAACGCCCTCGCATTCGATCGCAATTCCAATTCGCGCGCTTATTTTATTTTCTCTTTTTATGTAATTCTCCCAAAGCCATGTAAATTCGACATTTATATTTCTCGCACTTTACTTTATTTTATGTCAAATCGGGTCCTGGATTTAATTTGGCGATGTGGACCCGCGCCTTTGTAATAGTTTAGGAATTTTATATTTCTCGCAACTTTTTTTTAACTGTTAATAAATTGCATGCAAGAATGAATGTTAAAATAAAAACAAAAGCGTAGATCACCCATGACATGAACAAGACAAAATATCTGAAAATGACACACAAATCACACACCACCCCTAGGGTACGCCCCACTGTTGCCTTGCCTCTCGAAAGGTGATCGTCGAGTAGAGGATGTTTTAGTAAGTCCTCATGATCCAGGAACCTGGCATGAGGGTAGCTTCTAAGGTATCTTCCTATTGCTCCGGTGATCACCATGTCCCGAACCTTCGAATTGACTCGAATACCTCCAACGGTGGTGCTACCTACCTCTCAATGGTGGGATGGCACTACTTTAAGGACATTTACGCAGACGAATTCCTTAGGGTAGGTAGACGACTCTAGATACTTGCTCTAATTTCAAAAACAAATTCAAAAATACTTGTCACACCGACACCTTTTCAAAAAGCTTTCGAAAGAAATTTTTCAAACACTCTTGAGGACCGATACAAGAGTCGAACTGAAATTTTCAAAGAAACTTTTTAAAACCCACAGTTGAAAAGCAAACAAACATTTTGAAAACACAAGTGAGCAAGTATCTAAGAGCCCATGGATAACCATGGATAGAAAGGGTGCTAACACCTTCCCTTTCTATAATCTACCTCCCGAACCGAGAGCAATCTCTATAAGGAATTTTTCTGTGCTTTTGTCCTTTCCCTTTGGAGAAAATAAAAGACGGTGGCGACTCTTGCTTCCGCGACATTTCGTGAACCAGCGTTAAACAGTCAGTTCCAGATCCACCGATCACAGAGGGGAAGCTCGGTGTCGAGGACCAGAGGAGCTTTGATCTTCTGATTGCCTTTGTAGCGAGAATCCCTTGTGTTCAGCACCTGGGCCGAGGAGGAAAGCCGGTTAGGGACAACGATGGGAAGATCATGTATAAGCCTGGCTTGATGGGCGTTAAGGAGCTCCTCAAGAAAGAGGACCCCGTTAAATACTTGGGTATTTGCTTTATATTTTGAATAATTATATATGGTCTACATTTTTAAGTCCTCGTTTGCTAACTATGATTTGTTGTTTGTTCTATAGATATCATGAATCCCGCCTAGGAACGCATAGTGAGGAACCTTGCGGTGAAAGCAAATAGGGCATTGAAAGATGTTTAGGGCGATACATGGACTGCTCCAACATCAGGGTCAGGAAACTCATCCTCAGGTCTGGCTACTGGTGCCCTCTCTCCCGCTCATGTGTCCTCAAAGGTGAAGAGACCACACGTTGAGGGAAGCATTAATCTGACAAGAGAAAAGGGGAATGGAAGTATGATCTACCCCCTGCTGGCTGAAGAAGGCTTTCTTCGAGGGTGCCTCTCTATAACTCCAATGAGATGAGTCTCTTCACCTTGAGGGGATGGAACGCCAGAAGAAAAGGGAGACTCTGGCGCAGGATGCTGGTGGCCTAATGAGGATACTGGAGAGAGAGGTTGCCTACACCGAGGGAAGCCCTTCTCAGGAAGTTGAGCTAAAGAATCTACGAGAAAAATTGGCCACGATTAAGAAGAGGCAGCGCGACGAGGAGAAAGCTCAGAAGATGGTCGAGGAAGATCTGGGGAAGATATCAGAGGAGCGCAAGGTTGGATGGTTGAGAAGAAAGTTCTGGAGGAGAGGGTGATAACTTTGGCTATCGAGGTTGCGCCTGCTTAAGACGAGCCAGAGGATACGAAGTACTTGGAGACCCAAGCTAAGCTGGTTGCTCGTTTTCAACTGGCGATGGATGACGCTCGGGTCGCCTCCGAGGGGAACTTCAAGAATACACTGAAGCAGCTCCGCGTTTTGAACCCTGGGGTCGAGTTTAAAACCTCTGAGATGGGGGTCAATTACTATGTGGCCTCCAGAAAGATTATGGTTCCCGACTATCTTAAGGAGTTCGCTGTCCAGCCCACGGGGGACCCTCTCAGCTATCGCCCATTGTCGAGGAAGAGAATGAAGAATGATGATTGTTAGTTTTTTATTTCGCTCCAGCCTGCATGCTGTAACATTGTAATCCTGTTTTTCCAGGATTTTTCCCATTTATGTAAGTTCTGAACAAGTGTGGCCATTGTGGTCACAAAACTATTCTTTTGGACGGGGGGCTAAAGGCCTCCCTTGTTGTAATATTTGTACAATAGCAGCCTTGGCAATCGTATCTTTTAATTTTTCGGCCATGGTGGTCGTTTGTTCCAAATATTTGACTTGTTTTTGCATGTATATTGTTATACTTGTCTTCTTGAGACATATTTTATTTTTCTAAGAGTTTATAGTGGGGATTTGCTTGTTTGATTCGTATGATTGCCAGTGTGGGGAAACTGGACAAACGACCAGGGTGAATACCAGGAATGGGTCGGAACTCAAGTATTGTTTCGAGGACCTGAGCTTGGCGGCATGAACTTCCTATTACGAGTATTCTACCGTCATGGTATGAGGACGATGGAGCTTGGTCGAGTTATCCATGTCGGTCTGAGGACACACTCGTTAAAAGAGTGGAGTCTCGCCCCTTCAAAATATTTTGGATGCTATGCTTGTACCTAGGCATGCACGCATGGTCGGGCCTGGATGAGTTTGTCTTATAGATAAAGCTCATCGACTGCTCAGTGTTTTAAGTGTAATATTGTTTTAGGTTTTCTGTGTTCCATGGTCGAGCAAGTTGTTCCCCTTGTATATTTTCTAAGTAGTACTCCCCGATCTCTATTTTTGCATAGACGCGATTGGGGCCTTTCCAGTTTGCTGTGAGCTTGCCTTCACGAGATTCTTTGTGATTTATCTTCAAGACAAGGCTGCCGATTTTGAACTCTCGTCGCACAACTTTGGTGTCATAGCGCATGACTATTTTTTGTTTGAGAGAGTCCTCTCATAGAGTCGCTCCTATTTGGATCTCTTTGACCAAGTATAGTTCTTCCCATAAGGCGACGTTGTTCATCTCCTCGTCTAGAGGAGCTTCAGTTTTCCTGGAGGGTTCTTCGATCTCTATGGGAATGACGACCTCCGTTCCATAATTTAGTCTTAAATGAGTCTCCCTGGTTGACGAGTGCACTGTTTTTCGGTACCCCAAGAGTGCACCGTGTAGCTCCTCAAACCATTTTATCTTGGTTTTATCTAACCTTTGTTTGAGACCAATGAGTATCACCTTGTTCACGGGCTCGACCTGGCTGTTCGTCTGAGGATGTTCGAAAGAGGCAAAGTGTTGGGTGGTGCCCAACTTGGCGACAAATTCCTAAAAGATATGATCTGTGAACTGATTCCCGTTGTCGATGACTATTTCTTTTGGGATGCTGAACCGAGCAAGGATGTTTCTTTTGTAGAAGTGGACATTTTAGGCGGTAATTTTGGCCAATGCTTTTGCCTCTATCCATTTGGTGAAGTAGTCGACGGCTACTATTAAATATTTGTTTTGATTTGTACCTACCACGAACAGAACGAGGAGGTCTAACCCCTACCAAGCGAAGGGCCAGGGAGAAGAGAGGGACTTGAACGCGTTTGGGGGAGCCAGGTGCACGTCCCCATGCCGCTGGCATTTGTCGCATTTCTTTACGTGTTATTTTGCATTATACTGCAAGGTGGGCCAGTAATACCCCGCCCACAGAACTTTTCTGGAGAGAGATTTTCCGCCCAGATGTTGGTTATTTATCCCTTCATGGATCTCGAGCTGGATGCGATCTGCTTCACTTTGGTCGCCGCATTTGAGGAGGGGGCGGGGGGGGGTGTGGAAAACCCTCTCCTGTAAAGCTTTCCTTCGACTAGGACATAGGAACAATCTCTTTGCTTGAACCCCACCGCTTCCTTCGAGTCGACGAGCAACTCTTTTCTTGTTAGGTATTTATGTACATGGGTTATCCAGGAGTCGTCGTCTCCTATGGAGAATACTTCCAAAGTCGAGGGGGGTCTCTAGGTGCTCGGTTGAAGAAGAATTTCCTGTATCACCGACTTGTTTCCCCCTTTCCTCTTTGTGCTTACTAGTTTGGACATGATGTCTTCCTGAGTGTTATGTTCACGGGGAACATGTCGTACGTCCACGGATTTAAATTTCTTTTTTCTCTCTTGGACCATGGCCCAATACTCGGCGAGGTAGTCGTTTTTCACCCGATATTCTACTCGGACCTAGGATGCAAGGAGCTGAGAGTCAGTGAAGATTTTCACCTCCTCGGCTCCTAGGTCTTCGGCTAGGCATAAACTTGCTAGGAAGCCTCGTATTCGAAAAGGATGTTTGAGGTTGGGAAGGATAATGCAAGGTATACCTCAATTAGGGTTCCTTATTTATTTTCCAATATAATTCTTGCGCCGCTTCTTGTCAAACTGGAGGCTCCGTCGATGAAAATTGTCCATCGGCACGCCCTATCCTGTGGTGCAGGCGAGGTCATTTTGGCAATAAAGTCGGCCAGTGCTTGAGCTTTGAGGGCTTTCCTGCCTTCATACTGGATGTCAAACTCAGAGAATTCTAACGACCATTTCAACATTTTGTCCGACATGTCAGGCCTACCGAGCAACTGCTTTATTGGTTGATCTGTTCGGACAACTATGGTATACACCAATAAATAGTTCTTGAGTATCCTCGCTGCATTAATGAGGGCTAGGGCCACCTTTTCAATTTGCTGATATCTTACTTCGGGGCTCTGCAGGGCCTTGCTTGTAAAGTAGATAAGCCTTTTCCCTTCTGGGGTTTCTCTATTTAGTGTTGCACTTATTTCCTCGGGGGTGACAGCCAAATAGAGATGGAGGATTTCATCCTTCTCTGGTCGAGAAAGGACGAGCGGTTGAGATGGTTCTTACTTTAAGTGGGTGAGAGCTTGCTCGCATTCAGCCGTCCATTCAAAGGCATCTTCCTTACAGAGGAGTTTGAAGAGAGGGAGCGCGTGCTGGGAAATTTTTTCCACGAATCGAGAGAGAGAAGTGAGCATCTCATTCAGGATTTCAATGGACTTTTTCAAAGTGGGTGTTGGAAAATCAGAAAATTATTGACATTTTTCAGAGTTTTCCTCAATCCCTCATTCTGTGAGGTAGAATCCCCGAGGAATTTTCCAGCCCATATGCCAAAGGTTCATTTTTCTAGGTTAAATCGCATCTGATACTTTCTGGCATGCTCAAAAACTTTCTTCAAGTGGAGGGAATGTTCAATTTCATTTGTCGATTTGATGATCATGTTGTCCATGTAGACTTCGAGCATGTCGCCTATTTTGTCGCGAAAGACGTTGTTCATCATGCACTGATATGTAGCGCCCGTGTTTTTCAGGATGAACGACATTACATTATAGTAATAGTTTCCCGACTCGGTCATGAAAGCGATATTTTATTTTTCACTTTTACCATTGGAATCTGGTTGTATATAGAATATGCGTCCATAAAATATAATAATTTGAAATTGACCGAGTTGTCGACCAGTTTGTCAATATTAGGGAGGGGATAAGCATATTTCTGGAAAGCCTGATTGAGGTCGGTATAATAAATGCACATGCGCCATTTTTATTAGATTTCTTTACAAGAACTACATTTGAGAGCCAGGTTGTGTATTGGGCTTCAGAAATAAATTGTTCCTCTAAGAGGTCTTTTACAACTAGTTCGACAACCTCCATTTTTTCGGGGGACTGCTTTCTTCTGCGCTGGGCGACTACCTTGAGGGAAGGGTCTATGGTCAGGTGATGGAATGCAATCTCTGGGTTCAATCTGGGCATCTCATTTCCGCTCCAGGTGAAGATATCAGCATTCTCCCTCAAGCAAGCTTTAAGTTTCCTCTTCTCAAAGTCAAGGAGGTCAGCTCCGATCTTTACTCCTCTGGCGGGATCGTTCTCGAGGGGGATGATCCGAAGTCTCTGTCTCAAATGGGTTATACAGGATCTGAGAGTTCCTTGCTACTTGCAGCTAGGGATGAACCTTCGCCTTCGACCATGGGCTCTTTCCCTTTCTTCCTGTGCTCCGTGTAATCCTCCTTAGAGAAGCAACCATCGAGGTCGATGGCGCCAACCCTTGGCATTGGCTTGGCTTCCTCGGAGCTGGATGGCAGGGAGACCCCAATGGTCATTTGTGGTTGAGCGTTGATAGAACTCAGATACATGGCCGAGGCTTCAAAACATCTTCTTGCCTCCTAGGAGTCCCCATGGAGGGTGGTGACCAAACCCTTTATAATGTAGTATTTCATTTTGAGGTGTGCGGTGGAGGGCATCACAATCAATTTGGTCAGAGTGGGCATCCCGAAGATACATTAATAGAGAGACGGGAAATCCATTACCAGAAACTGAGTCTTGATGGCTTTGGCGGTCACCCCTCTTCCGAAGGAGACGATCAACTCGACATACCCCCAGGGTTTGGTACTGGCCCTGTTGAAGCTCTGGAGGTCTAAGCCCACATATGGGGTCATATGGCTTTCATTCAGTTGTAGGGTAGCAAACAACTGGGTGTACATGATGTCCACCAAGCTCCCTTGACCGACCAGTATGCACCGGACACCAAAGTTTGCCATGAGAGCCTGCACGAGCAGTGGGATATTCGAGTTGGGGGCTTTGCCCGGTAGTTCCTCCCTGTAGAAATCAATGGGATGAGAGCCTCCTTAGAACTTATCCAGTGTGGCATCTATGTCAGAGTTGGCTTTGATAAGTTTCTCGAATCTTCTTTTTATGGATCCCACTGTATGCTTGTTGAATCCCCCGCCAGAGATGACCATCATAGCGGGGAATAACTCCCAGGGACTGTAAGAGGAGAAGTACAATGGGACATTCTCCATGTCTGGGAAGTAGAAATGTTCTGGTCGTGAGATACTCATGGAGATCAGTATTGTGCTGATGTCGGGGGACTCCTTCCCCTCTTTGACACTCTTGGTTTCTAGAGCCTCCTCATTGGAATTATGTTTCTTCTTGTACTGCTTGAGGTGTCCGTCTCGAATTAGTATCTTGATCGCATCCTTGAGATGTATGAAATCGTCGATTTTATGACCATGGCTTTTTTGGAACCTACAATACTTACTCTTGTAGGTTCCAGGCTTGGAGGGTGTTTGGCAAGGAAAGCATACTCCAACCTGGTTAAATTTAGAGTTGGCAGATTCAGACATAATACCTTCTATTAAAGTGGTCAAAGGGGTGTAGTTGTGGAACCGACCAACAGGCCCCTTGTAATCTTTGGAGTCTCAGGATCTGTCTTCCCGCTTTCTCTCTTCTGCCAGATGGGGTGTCGAGGGCTTGCCGCTTCTTGAGGGTTTGTCACTCCCTCAGTGCCTTGAATCCTTGGCATTTATGGCCGCTTCTTTCTCCTCGTACTGAATGTACGCTTGAGCCTTAAGGAGGAGGGAGTCTAGGTGGCTAGAGTTTTGATGCCCACAACCTTCACGAAGTTGTTGCAGGGATGGAGCCATCGTTCAAGAAGGTATATCTTCATGGCATCGGTCGTTGAGACCTGTACGACTTCTTTGTTGAAGCTCTTGATATATGCGAGTAGAGATTTGTCTCTTCCATGGATAATCATTTCAAGTGAAGCCTCTGATCTTGGATGCCGATGAGACGCGGTGAAGTGCCTCAAAAATATCTTTCCCAGTTGTTTCTAAGAAGTGATAGATTCATGGGGCATGCTTTTGTAAAAAGCCATGGCACCTTTTCTCAAAGTGGTCGGGAACAACCTGCAATTGATTACGCCCTTCACGCCTCGATAATCAAGTAGGGAGTCAATGTATTCTATGTGGTCGTTCAGGTCGGTCATACTGTCATAGGATCCTAATGGGGGCGGCTTCTCGAGTCCGACCGGGATATGCCTCCATAATTTCTCTCGACAATAGGTCGCAAGGCTCATTTTCATCGGCCTCTTCTGGCGTTGATAATAGGGAGTGATGGTTTCTTCCTCGTCGGGAATCGTCATCTCATTGAGGGAAGGGGCTTCGCCTTAGTCGCCTCGGTCTAGGTGATAGTGACCTGCTGCGGTCATCTTTGTAGGTGCTCTTCATCTTCTTGGGAAGCAGAGAGTCTTTATCCTTCTTAGGAGATGCTCGATCACACTTCTTGCTGAAAGAAACATCGAGCCTTTCCTTTCATGGAGGATTCCCCTCCCAGGTAGGTGATATACATGAGGAGTTATGTCGCCGGTGTCTCCGAGGGGGAGACCTTGACTATTTCTACTCTAGAGCCCCCATCATTTTTCTCTACTGGAGGATGAGGGAGTTGGTTCGGTTAAGGGCAGCGATCAGTGCTACTATTGTTGGGTCGACATTCTGCAGAACATGGACCAGTTGCAGAATCTCCAGCTGGTCTTCGATAGGGTTCTTGGGAAACTGTTTGTCCAAAAATAGATTGTTGTCGCAATCAGCATTGATGGAATCCAGGGATGCATTATTTCCATCATGGTCGCTGAATTTATCCTTGAGGTGAGGATATTCTTGACTTCCGTCGATCTTGTGTGCCAAGGATAGCACAATCTTTCCAGATAGGTGGTGCTCACTGTGATCAGCCATGATTGATGAATGGAGAGGATCTTTGGTCTTCATATTCTGGGAATAGAAACGGGGAAGATAGTTCCCCACATTCGGCACCACTGATCTTACCAGTTGATCAGAACTTGCAAGGTGGTCGGATGATGATCTTTCGACAGGCTAGAAAGTCGAGGAGAGAAAGGGGGGTTGTACCTGCAAGGCCGTCCGACGATCAAGTAAGTGTGGGATCAAAAAGAGATATAAACAAAGTATTAGGGTTTTAGTGATGAATAGTCAATATTCAATACCTGACCCTCACATGAGAGAGGGTTTATATAGTTCCCCTGACGCTTGGCCACTGGTCCCTATTTTTGGGCCTAGATATGTGAGTTTGCAAAAATAGGTAACTTCCAGGACTTTGTCAAACCGAGAAGGTGTGCCCTCAACAAGCGGTTAGTTCCGAGGAGGAGGTAGGTTACGGGCAGCGGTCTGGTCGGCTCCTGGTTGTCTGGCCGACTTGAGGTCGGGCAGATTGAGAGGCGCTCATCGATTATCATATGTCAATGCTGGTCCAAGAGGGAAAATGATTGATGGTTCCCGATGGAGGGCGGGGGAGCCTGGGCCGTGATTGCACGAGCCGTACCGAAGGAGGAGGTCATACTGGACCCATTCTTGCCATTGGGCCAGTCCAGAACAATACTCAACTTCACAAGATAATAATATCATTACTAGTTTCTTCTTGGAGCACAAAGACTTTGATGATCTATACAATTTGAACAAGTAACCAAGAATGTTCCTTTTATCCCTTCTACCCCCACACAAATATGAGGCCTAATAGCCAATAAGCTCCACATGTTCATCCTTATCTTGTGTAGGAAATGACAAATCACACTTGAGTGTTTCCTTCACAATCTTATGATACTTTTTATAGCCGGCATATGGGATTTTCTAAGTTAATTAATGAATCTAACTCCCACTACATAATTGTTGAGTAATGTGCTATTAATAAACCGTATTAAAACACGTGTCTAGAGTATTGTAGAAATAATGTTTCAACTGTGAAGTTGATAGTTGTGTTGTTGGAGTCTGTTTGAATTCCCATATTTCTTAGGTTCCCATGCTATTGGGTGTATAAATATATGAGGACAACCTCACCCTTTGAGCTAGATTTTTGGGTTGAGATCTAAGCATATTTAATATGGTATCAGAGCCGGGTTAAGGACTGTAATGTGGGCATTTGACCTAGGCCCACGCAAGGCGTGAGGGTGGGTATTGAAGTTGATAGTTGTGTTGTTAGAGTTTGTTTAAAGTCCCATATTGCTTAGGTTCCCGAACTATTGGGTGTATAAATATGTGAGGGTAACCTCACCCTTTGAGCTAGCTTTTCGGATTGAGATCCAAGCATATTTAACATCAACAAGCATCAACACCACCTATAACAATTCCCATGTCCCTTTATTTGAAGGAGAAAATGATGATTTTTAGGCAATAAGAATTAAGACTTTATTCTCATCTTTGGATGTATTGGAGTTTGTCTTACAAGAGTATGAAAAACTAATAACCTCAACAGAAGGAAAAACAATACAAAGTGAAGAATTAAAGAAGAAAAAAAATCACAGATGTTGGAGTTTTTGGGATGATTAAAGAGGAGTCTCCAATACCAGTTTCCTAAGAATTATGAGAGAGAAAACCGCCAAAGAAACATGGAAAACTCTACAACAAGAGTTTGAAGGAGATTCAAAGTTGGGAACAATCAAACTTATGTCTTTAAAAAGATATTTTGAGAATGAAAAGACGAAAGAAAATGAAACTTTGAAAGAGAACTTTAACTGACTCACTGATTTGGTGAATCAAATGAAGTCTCATGGAGATATAATTAAAGACATTGAATAATTATGGATAAAATTTTAATTAGATTAACTGGATTTTTTAATCTTATGGTGGTTGTTATATGAGAAACCAAGGATTTATCAACTATGACTATCCAAGGGTTTATGGATCTATTAGATCCTATGACCAAAGTTTGTCACTCACGACAATACAATGAAAAGTCACTTGAAAGCGCATTTCAATCTAAACTCACCATTCAACCAAATAATGAGAAATTGATATTCCAAAAATAACGGTGAATCTTCTAGAGATGGAAGATTTGCTAGAAGTTGAGGAAGAGGCGGAAACTCCCGTGGAAGAGGAAGAGGTATGTATGAAGGACGAGAAAATGTTAGAGGTTCAAATAAATGGTGTGGCATCTGCAAGAAGAAAACTCACAAGGAGAAATATTTTTGGATAAAAGGTAATCCATAATTTCATAATTACAAAAGGTTCATACATATGTAGAAAGATTCTTACTTACAAAATCAACATCATGTATCATTTGCAGGAAGCAGAAAATATTAAAGTTAACTTGTTCTTTTCTTGTCATAAAGTAACTCAAGAGTATTAAAATATGTGTGGTACCTAGACAATGGGTGTATCCGTCATTTGGAAGGAGATAAAGATGATGTCACCTTCATTTGGCTCAAAAGTTAAAATGGGAAATGGAGAATATGTTTAAGTTGAAGGCAAAGGAAGCATTGGAGTTGTAAAAAATCTAGGAGGTAAGGTAATTCATGATGCTCTTTAAGTTCCTAAGTTAGATGAAAATTTATTGAGCATTGGGCAACTATTGAAGCATGATTATTCTCTTCAAACTGAGAATCAAGAGTGAAGAATTTTTTATTAAAAAATAAGAGTTGTTGCTGTTGTAAAAATGACCAAAAGAAAAAGCTTTCCACTTCCTCTTAATGAGAAACAAATCAACTTGATGTATAGAAAGAATGCAACTCTTGTTTATGGCACAAGAGACTTGTACACTTAAACTACTATAGTCTTACTTTGCTTTCTCAAAAGAATATGGTGTTCGAGTTACCAATAATTGAAAAAAACATAGAGTATGCAAATAATGTTTATTTTGAAAACACCACAGACAACCATTTCCCGAGGAAGGAGCAAGGAGAGTTAAAGAAGTGTTGGAATTGGTTCACATAGATGTATGTGGTCCTATGAACACCTTATCAAATGCACAAAATAGGTATTTTATTCTATTCATTGATGATTTGACATGTATGACACAGATTTATTTTATGAGACAAAAATATGAAGTGTTTTTGATATTTAAGAAGTTTAAATCTTTTATTGAGAAACAAAGTGGAAAGTCTATAAAGGTTTTGAGAAGTTTCAGAGGAAAAGATTACACCTCCAATGAATTTGATAAGTTTTGCAAAGTAGAAGATGAGGAGGTGCAACTGAGTTTTTGCAAGACAAATGATCAAGTTATTGATATTTTCACTAAAGCTCTTCCTAGAGAATAAACTCAAAAATTAAGAGAAGCTCTTGGAGTTCAATAACAACATGTTGGACGATAAAATAAGATCTATAGGGGGTGAATAGATCGCTAATGATATTTTCTTATTTAAAACTCTGTTTAAATTTTTTTAACTATGGCATGCGGAAACAATCTTGGATCAGCAATCGTCTATCCCGAATCGTCATCGAAAATATCAGGTATGCATTAAACGATATAAAACTTATTCGTTTGATTAGAAAATTAATAAATATTTTCAACAACAACGTTTGAATAAAATCACATAATAGTAATCAATTTCCAATGAAATATCAAACAAAACTTGACTTAGGCAATTTGTCAAACACTTGGTGTGCAATCAATTCAAACAAGATTTTTGTTTTATTTTGTTGATATGAAAATTCAATTTCACTTTATAGATATCAATCAACTAAACAAAACAATTTTAAATATTAGACATAGAAATCATCTCAATGTATCGATTGCACAATCAATTATTTCACAATTTGCAAGTAAAAGTAAAATAGTGAAAGATGGGGAGAGGGAGAGAGAGAATGATTTGTTTAGTAAGTTCCCCAATCGGCCTCGCTATGGATACGTCTGCCCCCAATTCCAATGGAATTGAGATAATGGAAATTAAACTTAGAAAATGTTGTTTACACGAGAAATAGTATAAATCCAATCCTCAAAATCCTATGTTTGAAGTTGATCATATCTTCTTCTCTTCCCTTGATCTTAAACTCTATCAAGTAACCCAATACTTCTAATTTGATCCTCTGGTTACCGTTACTCCTTTGATAGAACCACCAATCTTTAAATCTTTCAGTCGGCTAAATCCAAATTACAAACTATTGTGACCCAAGATTACAAAAATGATCCTATGGTTACCGCTACTTCCTTTGACATAACTCCCTTTCTTCAAAGTTTTCACTCGACTGAATCCAATTTGGAAAATATTGTGAAAAACACCTGAATGAACCTTGATATTGGAAGAAACCCCAAAGAATTCTAAACCCAATTTGATAACAATAATCCTTAATTGGACCTTATCAATCTTGTTTCTAGATGGTACCTAACATAAATGATCATGTGTAGTTGTTGTGAGTATGCATGGAAGAAGATTGAAGATGATGAGAAATATTCTTTGTATATTTTTGGTTTCAATATTATGAAATGATGCATGAATGCATATATATATATATATATATATATATATATATATATATATATATATATATATATATATATATATATATATATATATATATATATATATATATGTATGTATATGTGTGTGTGTGTGTTTGTGTGTGTGTGTGAGAGAGTTAGAAAGAAATAATAGAAAAATAGATTAGAGAGTTTTACAAAATTTCAAAATTAAAACAGTATGTGTCGACCTGAAATTTTTATGTGTCGACACGTAGTTGAAATTTTACTTCTATGTGTCGACTTGAAGGTTTTATGTGTCAACCTGTAATGGACAAAATCTTCAGGTTTTGAAAACATACAATATGTTTCAACCTATAGCTCGAATGTGTCGACCTATATAAATTTTTTACTTCTATGGTGTCGACCTATAACACGTATGTGTCGGTACATATTGAGCAACATGTAATTTTTCAAAATTGTTTCAGCATGTGTCAACCAGAAATACTGATGTGTCAATCTATAGAGAAATTTACAGTCTATGTGTTAACCTGAAAATCCTATATGTTGACACATACTGGACAATGGCTTTTATGTGTCAACCTGAAACCTTATATGTTAACACATACTGAACAAATATGTGTCAGCCTGAAAATCTTATGTGTTGACACATAGACTAGTTTTTCACATGAAAACTTGATTTTTAACTTGTAAAATATGTCTAACGTGATTTTAAGTTTTCTAATATGAAAATGCACATCTAAAAGGATAGTGCACTCACATACCCCCCCTTTTTGATGATGTCAAATCATTCAAAGTATTTGTTGTCTTGATCACAACTCCCCCTGAATATGTGCATCTTAAAATTTGATCTTGCATGACCTTATCCCCCTTTTACAACATCAAAAAGAGGCAAAGCCACATGGAAGAAGTGAGAAGTATCATAAAAAATAGTCAACATATATATATATATATATATATATATATATATATATATATATATATATATATATATATATATATATATATATATATATATATATATATATATAATATATATATATATATATATATATATATATATCTATATATATATATATATATATATATATAACTCAGAGGCGTTGAAAAGATAAATTGTTCAACGATAATGTGCATTCACATAAAAATACGTTAAAGTGAAAATGCATAAACATAAATAAACATTCAACTCATATAAAATAGACCATAAATTCATTACAAATTTACTAGAATAAAGTCAGATAGAACTAAATAATAACACGCTCAAACATAATAACATCAAGGATACTCAATTGTGCATAATTTTTATCATGAAATACATATGATGATGAAATACAAAAGATTAAAATATGACGCCGCTATAAATATATATATATATATATATATATATATATATATATATATATATATATATATATATATATATATATAATATATATATATATATATATATATATATATATATATATATATATATATATATATATATATATATATATATATATATATATATATATATATATATATATATATATATATATATATATATATATATATATATATATATATATATATATATATATACTATATATATATATATATATATATATATATATATATATATATATATATATATATATATATATATATATATATATATATTATATATATATATATATATATAACATCAAGGATACTCATATAAAATACACCATAAATTCATTACAAATTTACTAGAATAAAGTCAGAATAGAACTAAATAATAACACGCTCAAACATAATAACATCAAGGATACTCAAATGTGCATAATTTTTATCATGAAATACATATGATGATGAAATACAAAAGATTAAAATATGACGCCGCTATATATATATATATATATATATATATATATATATATATATATATATAATATATATATATATATATATATATATATATATATATATATATATATATATATATATATATATATATATATATATATATATATATATATATATATATATTGAAAACACTCATAGGCTTACAATGAAATTTTTGGAAGTGAACAAACAGATAAGTGAAATGATATTACCTCATCAGACGAAAGACAGAGGACGCACATACATGACAAGGAACTTTTGAACGAAAGTTGAAACAACTGTAAAGAGTGCCTTTATACTTTATGACTTCAACATTCTTACCACGTCCATCTTTGGATAAGTTACCATTTGTGGGCATTAGTGTCAAATAAATTTGCGTATACAATTTTAAACCATTTAAAAAATTCTTTTAAGTGCTTTGTGTAACACCCCAAATTATATATTAATTATTTATTTAATTAATTTGGCGTAAATATATGAGTCTCTGTGAAGTGTTTGGTATATATGATATTTTGGTGCTTTGTATTTTTCTCTGTGACGGTATATGACGTGTATTCGTGATGCATCTCTGATGCAATAGCAGTGACTTGATGAATAAGATGTTTAAGATGATGAACTGTATGGTGTAGGATAGGATAATAAGAGGTTTTAGAATTTAAATAATTAGTTTAGAGTTATTTATATTTAGTAGTGATTATTTAGAATTATTTGGATTTAAATAAATAGAATAATATGTGATGTAGAGAAAATAAGTGCATTGTGGTCATTAGTGAAAGATAAGTGAGGGCATGATGGGAAGTTCATTATTATGGGTTTAAGAGGGTAAGTTTGATATAAGGATAAAGTTTGGGATTTTACACGCTCACTCTGTATGATATAATTTGGAAGAACGCTGTGGAGAAAAGAGAGCTAGTGCACAAAGAGGCAAGAAGAGCATAGGAATCCCGATAGAGCACGGAGAGGAATTGATCTCTAGCAATAATATTAAGCTAAAGGGAGTTTTATAATTGTTATTATATTTGATTTAAGGTTTATATGATTGGTAGATTACCTTAGGTTTTGGTAGATGGTGATTTGGTATTGTTTGATGAGAAATTGATGAATTGGTGACGGATAATGACTTATGATTGATGTATAATGAGTATAGAATTATAGGTGGCTGATAGATGATGAAACCTATTGATTAGATGGTGTTTTAGGACCTGCAATGTGATGAAATCACAAAATATTTGGACTGGTGTAGTGCATAAATCGCAATAAAAAAATCATGTTCACGCATCATCGTTGGATGATGAAAGTAGTGTCGCCAGGCGACACATGTATTTTTGGTCGTCGCTAAGCAAGGACGAGGTGATGGAAAAGGTGGAAAAAGGATAACGCTTCTTGAGTGCATTTCTTCTATCATCGTCGGGCGAAGCAGACATGAAGGGTGTGTCGCTAGGCAACGTAGGTGTGTTGACGGACGGCAGATTCAATTGGCTGTGTTGGACAATCTTAAAATGGTCATTAATTTAGTTCTAGAGCTCGGAATGAGGTACCGTTCAAAGCGTTGGATAGATAATGCAATGAAATTTGATTATGTGAAGAAAAATGAGTCTTAAAGAGTATATCTTTGAGATCTAAGTTAGAATAAAATTAGGTTCCCCGCATTGAATCACAATGATGTTTTGTTTATGATGATGTTATGGTGTTGTGTTGATTACTATGAAGATGTTTTTGATGTTATGTTGATTACTATGATGTTATGATGATGTTTGTGATAAATCATGAATGGTGACGTGTGTTGACTATTCGTGGTCGTATTAAATATGTTGTTGTGTATAATTACATTCATGACATATTCTAGGACTTTGGTCCAATAAAGACGATAGGACGATTGTCCAGTGAAGGCAATAATACCATAGTGTGAATTAGGTGTAACAATGAAGTGTTACGGTTCCAAGCGACAATCAATCCTATGGTGGAGATCTTTGGAGATAATGGTGATTGAGTCATAAGTAAAGTTTTGGTACCACGTGCATGATTCTATGACGTTGCATTACATTCTATGTGACATTGCATAATAATTTATTGTAATTGCTTAATGATACATTGTGTATGATGATATGTGTTCGTGTATTGATGAAGTGGTGAAGGTGTGAGTATAACATGACGATATGATGATGTGTGATGCCTTGCTTATGTGCATATTTACTATGTATATTTCTTATGTCTTATATAATGATTATGATTTACTCATCCTTTCTGTTTGAATGTTGCCTCTACATGGGTAACACGCAGGTGATCAAGAATAGTCCGTAGAAGCATTAAAGGATAGCTTCAGAGTGCATTTATTTACTTTTATTGAATAAAGGGAGTCTTACTCTAATATGTAACATCAGGGTTATGATCGAATGATTGGAACTTATGTTCTTTGTTTTATTTTAAGATGTTGTAGCGATAAAAAATATAGCGGTGTAAATCAGATATCGAGCCATTAATTAGCTCGAATCGCAAAAGCAAGAGTCATCCCGCGCTTTATTATTTCCAAGGGAAAAGGGAAAAGAGCGAAATAAAACCCTTTAAATATGAAATGTAAAGTAATACTTAAAAGTAATGAAAATACAATGTGTTTTTAAAAGAGATCGAAGGTTCGGGGGTTGGTTATACAAAGGGAAGGTACTAGCACCCAATGCATCCGCGGTACTCCGCAGGAACCTTTTGAAATATCTATTTTTTTGGTTAAAATTGTTTGTTTGGTTAAAATGGATGTGAATGCCATTTTGAAGATACGACGACCTAGTATCGAAGTTTCGACTTAAAAGGTGTGAGTTTTAAAATTGAGTCTCTTAAGAAAATTAACTTAAGATTAACAAAATAGTAAAACAAAAATGAATGAAGGAATTCGCTCAATCTTATAAGATGTATTTGGTGACATGAAGTCAACAAAGTTAAAACATTTCCCTTGAATTGTAGACGAACAAAATATATAGAGATTAAATGATCGAGAATAAAGTTAATTAGAGCGACAATTGAATAATTAAATAAACAATAAAAATTCAATAAGAGACTAATTTATACTAACATGTATTTTTTAAACAATTAAATAAGTAACAAAGTTAAATAAGAGACTAATTTATAAAGCATGTATTTTTTGTATTTTATAATGGAAAGAAATAATTATATGTAAAAATAAACTTAATTAATATTTTTTATCATATATTTAATAGAATTGGGAAACAAGGCTAAAAGAACTAAAAAATAAAATAAAATACCCCAGCAAGGGGTAGAACTCGGGTCCCTTAGGTGGCAACAGACATGCCTTGCTATTGAACTATTGCTATTTATCTATTATGTCAATCCTTTAATTAAAATAAAAGGCGATGATGATAAGGTGATTGGGCCAACAGGCCCATTAGGCCGACCTGATTTGGAAGAGACAAAGAAGGGTTTGAAAACCATAAACATGATAAAGGCGCCGCTTGGCTGTCTTTGGAATGTTACAACCACTAATTGTTATTTGGAAGGGAAATAATGCAGATTTAATTATTATTAATCCAATAAAATTCAATTAATAGAAAAATTGAAACGATAATAATACACACCTCTCTCTCTCTCTCTCTCTCTGAATCTCGTATCATCTTCCTCAAGTCTATTCCAACCACCCTTTTTCTCTCGCTCAAACAAATCATCACCATCATCATCGATTTCTCTCCCTCCCATCCGTATCAACACCATCACCTTCTACCACTCTCTCACCATCTCGACAAACCCATTTTTCTTTTCCTCACCCAAATCACCCCCTTTCATGAAGGTCTTAACACTGACATTCTTCACAGAATCCTCCTGAACAGAACTTCTAACATTGATTCTTTTTTCTTTCTCCACCACTCTACCTTCTAGAAATCTGTAGCATCAACCCGTATGGATTTAACGATTTTCCCATTCCAAAGATTCCAAACTTACATCTGGGGTTTGTAAAGATTTATTTTTTATGGTAAGAAATAGGGGAAAATTGTGTGTTAGTAATGGAGAGTGAAATGAAGCATCAGGTTGTGAAGATATTTAAATGCAAGAGGAAAAGCTTGGTTTTGGCGATAATGGTATACATTTAAATAGCAGAAGAAGTGAAGAATTGTGAAGTGGTTAAAAGAGGAAACCAGAGATATGATGCATTGGGGCTTTTGACCAGCAACAAAACTCTTGTCATGGTAGTTACTGACAGAGAGCCTAGTATGATGATATTTTGAACCACCACAAAAGTCATGGGAGGCTGACGATGCGGTTGGATAATCATTTGAAATCAGTTAAGTATTGGTTGACGGATGACCATTGTAAAAGCTTGAAGAGATAACTTGAAGGGTCGTCATAGTGTGACGGGACGAAACGTGTTTCTAAAGCTTATAGGAATCTGATGCAAGCAGTGATTAAACTGTTGCTAGACATCCATTGATACCAGCTAAGGGTTGGGTTGTCCATATAAAAGGATGCTACTGTGAGTCTACAACTCCATGGGATTGATGGTAGGAGAAAAACTACGAGATTTTAAAGATTCATCAAATAGCATCAGAGCCATCTAATTTAGGTACGTCTAATTTCATGCGGGGTGCAATATGGTTATGGTGGTGGGATATGAGATTGAGGTGAGGATGGTGTTGGAGTTTATAGGCGATAGTTAGAATTGAAAGTGAGGTTGGAATGAAGAAGGCTGTTTGAAGAAGGTTTTTTTATCTTTGAGAAAATTTGGTATCATGTTTTGTTGATTTTAACAGGTTATGTTTTATTGTTTGTTAACAGGTTCTGGCTGTCCAGGTTTTAACAGGTTGCAGGTTTTGTTCCGGTTTCCACGGGTTATGAGTGAGAAGATGAAACAGGTAAACTTGTTGATGGAAAAGGGGTGGATACAAATTTGAAAAGGGAAGTTGTTGGAGATAAGACGTCATCACAGAGGTAGAGGAACAACTAGTGTTGGACGCATTAACAACGGGGGTGCTGGATGTCATGCTAATGGTGGAAGTTGTAATGGCACTAATGTTGTTGCTGCTTGTGGAAAGGGATGAGGTACTGAACATATTCTGACTTGTAAGATTATTGAAACCACAGGTAGAAATGGGGAGGACGGTGTAGAGCCTAAAGAAACATATCCATTATTTTGACTTGAACTGTTGCCAAAAATAAATATATTTGTAGGTTTTGATGGTTATAATTTCTGGCTACAGGTTTAGTGATTATGCAGCAAATGTTCTATTTTTAAAAAGTTTTAGTGTTTTTAGGTTTGTAACAAATTTTAGCACCAACCAATGATCCAAGCATGAAGATAAGTTACTATACAAATGAATCTAGCATACACGGATGCATAAGTAATAGAGAGGAAGAAAAATACCTATGGGAGTCTCTCCGATGGAGCTTCAAAAAAGCAGTAAGTTTTCCATCCCTCTCTTGTTGATGCTTATGCTTCTTTTTACTCTGATTCTTGCTGTTATTCTTGAAAAAACTTCCCTCTTTTCTGTTTTTTCTCCCCCCTTTGTTATCCATGAATATGGCCTTTTATAGTGAAATATGTCGGGTTTTAGAGGGGAAAATGTGAGACATTTGAACAGTTATGAATGCCCTATTTTGTTGGTTTTTCCATACAGTTTTTGAGTTACCATTTTAGTGCAATTTTAGTCTTGTTCTGATTGGTATTTCTATGCAGGTTGGAGCAGGGAAGCAGGCTGTTAGCAGACTTTTATAGCAATTTTTGGCAGAATTTTGACTGTTTGAAGGCTGCTATTTTTTTTGGACTGATTTGCAGCATTTTTTAGGCAGAATTGGGACTGTTTTGCAGGCTGTATTAGGCTGACTTACAACAGTTTTTTTAGCCATTTGTGTGTAATTTTGACGTGTTTTTGGACTCTTGACATGTTTTTTACGGGCCTTTAAACTCTTTTACATTGCTGAAAACTTTTGCTAATCACACACTTGTTTTCTTTTTCACTAGTTGATGAAGAAAGTATGAAGATTGGAAGATGGAGCTTTGATGATGAAGGAATGGAGAATTTGAGAGACCTTGAAGATGAAGTCTTTAGGCATAAAAACTTGAATAATTCCTTTTGTGATTGTAACTAGAAACTTTATTGAATGTAACTTGGGAATTAACTTGTATAATTTGCAAATGAATGAAACAATGGTTACTTGGAACTTTGAAATTGTATATTTTTTGATGTGTCTTGCAAATTGAATGAGAACCTTTGGATGATGTTTAACTTTTGTCAATTTGAAATCAATAGACTTGAATTTGGAGTTTTGAACCTTGAATCATGAAGTGGATTATAGAATTTCATTTCCCTTTGAATATTATAAACATGATCTCTTGATTTTGAATCTTGCGAGTGATCTTTGGATAAAAGACTTGAAAAATTGATGAACATCTTAATTTCCAAGCAGCATGTAGAATTGATGTACTTGATGTTTTAATTTGAACATTGATTTGGAACTTCCAAACTCATGAAAGCAATAATTTCCTTCCATATTTTTAATTATGAATGAACTTGAATCCACGGATTTGACATGATATCCATTAAAATAATCACGGTTCCTGACTTGGATAATCACAAGGATAAGATTTGAAGAAATTATAGCGTCATGAATCATAATTCAAAGTGGTCAAGAAACTTCTAATCCAGAAAATGTCCTATAAAGTTTTGATAAATTCCATATCATTCTAAACATAAATTTGCTCTTGACCTCCTGAATTTGAACTTGTAAACATTGACCTTTTGGTTAATATTCTTTGAATCAATCTACGAACTTGATCCTCCCTCACATTCCATAGCACATTGATGGATATGCGGACCAATGATGATGAAATCTTGAATGTGCTTTGAGGAAGTTTTGGAGAAGCTTGAGACCACTTGTCGAACAGAGCAGGGAAATAAGCACACGATTCTCTGAAAGTTCTCTGAAACAAGCTATCACACCTGAGACATCCATGATCACAATGAGACTGAACGATGTTTGAGACTCCATGCGCTGAGATTAGAAGTTGTGCCTTGATGAATCAGTCTTCGAGAATCAACGATCAATCGTACTTCTGGCTTGAGAGACTCAAAACCCTAATTGAGGTGTGACGCCTGATGCTCTTGATTCAAACCTGTTTCTTCACATGAAATCAAAGAAACAAAAAACGTACACTTCATGCTTGATTAGAATTTAGTCATGCATAAGATAAAATGTTCACAACACTCGATAATCTCTGCACAGGCAATACTCGAAGGTGAGAAGTTCGAAACTAACCATATTTCGTGACCTTGATGTATATAACAAAAAATGCAAATGAAGATGGGATCTTATGTAAAAAAATTGGGTACGACAGCTGCCCCTATTTAAGTTTCTTCTATCCAGAGATATGAAGATTGAAATCTTCGTCTCGCCGAGATTGAAGGGGTTTAAATACAGAGTACGCAATTTTTGGCCCTAAGATACCGCCATTGTGTTTATGATATGAGATGAATGTAATATTTGAATCTTATGGGGAATGATGCCACATGAGACAAACTAATGCTGGAGAAACCAAGCACATGATAAAATAATCCACAGGGGAAGAGATTATAACTCTACTGGAGAAACAGAGCCACAAACTTTGAATAAGAGACTCTTATTGGGGAATAAATTCGAGAGAAAACAATTTTCTGAATCTAACAAAGAAAACGCTTTGCATAGGCCGTGAGAAAAAAAATAGATGGGTACTGACCCAAGATAATGGTGAGTTTACAACTCAGGGTCAAAGGTAGACAAAAAATATACCAACTTTTACTGATAGTAAACTACCAATTTTTACTGAAGGTAGAGATTTCATAACAAACTTCTCTGCGGCACTTTTCCAGAGAGATACCATTTTCTACTGAAATAAAATATTATTATGGATACACAAGCTACTCAAATAAAGAGGCCTCCACTTGCTATCTTCCAAAGATATCGATAACACAAGCTACTCATGAAGAGACCGCCTCTTGCTGTCTTCAAAGGATATCAAAAACACACAAGCTGCTCATGAAGAGACCACCACTTGCTGTCTTCTAAAGATAACAAAAACACACAAGCTGCTCATGAAGAGACAACTGCTTATTATCTTCAAAGGATATGAATAATATGCAAGCTTCTCATGAAGAGACCGCCACTTGATGTATTCCAAATATATCAATAACACACAAGCTGCTTATGAAGATATCGCCGCTTGTTGTCTTCCGAAGATGTCAATAACACACAAGATGCTCATGAAGAGACCGCCGCTTGCTGTCTTCCAAAGATATCAATAACACACAAGCTTATCATGAAGAGTCTTCCACTTGCTGTCTTCTAAATATGTCAATAACACAAGATGCTCATGAAGAGACCGCCGCTTGTTGTCCTCCAAAGATATCAATAACACTTAAGTTGCTAATGAAGAGTCCGCCACTTACTGTCACGTCGATATTCCAGAAGAATGTTGTGATAACACTACTAGGGAATAAAGTTCTTCTTCAAAGGGGAACCATGAATAAGTCCTTCCTGAGGATACCAAGTACTTGAATGTGCAAAATAAATGTGCTCTTCTTCTAGGTTTCACAGCCTAGAGAAAAGCACAGGGTAGCATATGCAAGAGACAAAGCTCAATCCAGGGATAAACCAGAGAGAAAAAAATCAAACAAGACTCCACCCAATGAGGAAACAACTCAATTAGGGATTTATCCTATCCAGAGATGGAAAAGGAAGGCTAAAGCAAGATTCTCCCATGAGGATTAACTCAGTTGAGGAATTAGAAAGGAGGCACACTTTCTGCTTAAGTTGATACTCTATTTAGAAAGAGCAAATACGCTGTTTGAATAGACATAACGAAGGTATATGAACCTAATAACATTGAAAAATGCGAATGTGCATGCATGATGCAAATGTGAATGAATGAATAAATGAATGTCATGTATATGCTGACAAAACAGATAGAGGAGATAAACTGAAGATGATAAGACATCACAAAACAACCAGATACTCGGCTAATATCAAAGATATGGGAAAATAACTGGAGATAGAACAAAAGGAATCATCGAAGCATATCATATTACAAGGTTCAAGTCTCTTTGAGGACGACCATACCCAAATGTCAATCTTCTAACATCAATAAACCACTGACATGATAACAAAATGTACTTCACTTTGGTTAGGGAGAAGAATCTTGCTCAACTAGAGATAACTGAATCAAGGCTTAATCGAGATTACTGGGGAGTCACCGAGTTTAGTACTCTACTGGGAACACAAGATCACAAAACCAACTCCTCATGATGATTTTGAAGGAAGAACCATTATTCATCATACAAGGATGAATTACTATATTATTTTGCATTTCAAGGCTTAACCATTCTCGAAGAAATTGTTAATATTCCTTCTAGTATTCACGACACATTTCAAGATAGGAATACTCTATTTAACTTTGTTTCAAATATTGCTATAAAAATTGAAATTTTGTCCAATAGAAAAAACAAAAAAAAGGATAAATGCTCAAATTTCATTAATAAGATGGTAGTTCACTAATGGCGCGACTCCAAAGGTTTATGAAAATTTAGAAAATGATACATGAAAGAATAAGTTACAAGAAAAAAATAACCACTATTCTCCCTAACAACTTTGAATTCCAAGATGTGCTCAAACTCGCTGTGACTAGTCTGATCAAAAGCCTGCTTAAGTCGCCCTTTCGGGTTTTCAACTTAGCGAGTTGTCATCTCAATTTTAGGCGAAGTACTTCTTGTCTGTGTCGGCGTTCACGGATCACGGGAGCTCCTCACCTTCCATATTTATAAGAATCATGGCACCCCCAGAAAAAACTTTCTTAACAACATACAGTCCTTCTTAATTCGGAGCTCATTTTCCCCTAGAATCAGGTTGGAAAGATAATATCTTCTTGAGCACGAGGTCACCTTCTCTAAAATCGTGTAGCCGAACCTTCTTATCAAATACCTTCTTCATTCTCTGCTGATATAGCTGGTTGTGACACAAAGCTATAATTCTCTTTTCTTCAATTAAATTCAGCTGATCATATCCACTCTGACACCATTCAGCCTCAGAAAGCTTAGCTTCCATCAAAACTCTCATAGACGGGATCTCAACCTCCACAAGGAGTACTATTTCCATGCCATATACTAGAGAAAATTGAGTTGCGCCTGTTGAAGTTCGAACTGAAGTACAGTACCCATGTAAAGCAAATGGGAGCATCTCATGTCAATCTTTGTAAGTCACCACCATCTTTTGGATAATCTTCTTGATGTTTTTATTACCAGCTTCAACAACCTCATTCATCTTTGGTCTATAGGGTAAAGAATTATGGTGTTCGATCTTGAACTCTTCACAAAGCTCTCTCATCATTTTGTTATTCAAATTCGAACCATTATCAGTGATGATCTTGCTCGGGATGTCGTATCGGCAAATGATCTGATTCTTGATAAACCTGACTACCACCTGTCTGGTTACATTAGCATATGACGCTGCTTCCACCCATTTAGTAAAGTATTCAATGACCACTAAGATGAAACGATGACCATTTGAATTCTTGGGTTCAATCATTCCAATCATATCAATGCCCCACATTGAGAAAGGCCAAGGTGAAAAGATAACATTGAGGAGGTCGGTGGCACATGTATCTTATCCGCATAAATTTGGAACTTATGGCATTTCTTCATATATTTGCAGCAATCAGATTCCATCGTCATCTAATAGTAGCCCACCCTCAACATATTTTTAGCCATTGCATGTCCATTGGCATGAGTGCCAACGGACCCTTCATGTACTTCTTGCATCAACATGTCTACTTCATGTCTATCCACGCATCTGAGCAAAATCATGTCATAATTCCTCTTATATAATACTTCTTCATTAAGGAAGAAACTACTTTCCAACCTCCTCAACGTCTTCCTATCTTTATTGGATGCCCCAGGCGGGTACTCTTGAGTTTGAAGAACATGTTTAATGTCATAGAACCAAGGTTTATTGTCGGTGACCTCTTCTGCTGAGAACATATGAGCGGTCTTTCGAGGCACATAATTTTGATTGAAGGCGTATCGTTCCAATGATTCACTTGGAACATAGAAGACAAAGTAGCTAAATCATCAGTCATTTGGTTCTCATCTCTAGGGATATGCTGTAATTCTACTTTTTTGAAGAAAGTTAACAATCTTCTAGAATAATCTCTGTAAGGGATTAAACCAGGATGATGAGTCTCCCATTCTCCTTTGATTTGATTGATTACTAAAGTCGAGTCTCTCTATATGTCAAGAATCTAGATCCTTAGATCCACTACTTCTTTGAGACCCAAACTACATGCTTCATATTTAGCCATATTGTTTGTACAGTCAAACTTCAACCTCACGGTGAATGAGATATGAGTACCTCTGGGAGTGATGATGGTTGCCCCAATTCCATTTCCATAAGCATTTACAGCCCCGTCAAATAGAAAACCTTAATGGGATTCAGGATCAGGTCCTTCCCCAGGTAATGGTTCCTCACAATCTTTAGTCTTCAAGTACATAACATCTTCATCTAGGAAGTAAAACTTGATGGATTGATAATCATCAATTGGTTGGTGAGCCAAATGATTGGCTAGAACACTTCCTTTGATTGCTTCCTGAGTGTGATACTCAATGTCATATTCAGATAACAACATCTGCCAACGAGCTATCCTTCTAGACAAGGCGGGCTTCTCGAAGATATACTTGATCGGATCCATTTTGGAGATCAACCAAGTAGTATGGTTAATCATATATTGGCATAGACGACGAGCATACCAAGATAAAGCATAACAGGTTTTCTCAAGCACTGAGTATTGAGACTCACAGTCTGTGAATTTCTTACTCAGATAATATATGGCATGTTCCTTTCTTCCAGTCTCATCTTGTTGACCAAGCACACGTCCCATGGAATCTTCCAATATGGTCAGATACATAATCGTAGGTCTTCCATCCACTGGAGGAATCAATATGGGAGGCTCAAGTAAATATTCTCTGATGCTATCAAAATCTCTCTGACAATCTTCTGTCCACACACATCCTTGGTTTTTTTGAAGAAGCTTAAAAATCGGCCCACAAGTAGCAGTCATATAAGATATAAGTCTGGAAATATAGTTTAACCTTCCAAGGAATCCTCTTACTTTCTTTTCCGTCTTGGGTGGGGGCATCTCTCGAATATCTTTAACTTTATCAGGATCTACCTCAATACCTTGTTGGCTGACAATGAAACCTAGAAGTATTCCAGAACAAACACCAAAAGTGCACTTGTTAGGATTGAGACGGAGTTTATACTTTCTCAAACCTTGGAATAATTTCAATAGATGCTCCACATGATCTTCTTCAGTCTGCGATTTGGCAATCATATCACCTACATAAACTTCTATCTCTTTATGCATCATATCATGGAATAGAGCGGTCATGGCTCTCTGGTACGTTGCACCAGCATCCTTTAAACCAAACGGAATTACTCAATAACAAAATGTCCCCCAAGGTGTAATAAAGGTTGTCTTCTCCATATCTTCAGGTGCCCTCTTGATTTGATTGTAACTAGAGAAACCATCAATAAAAGAAAAAACTTTGAACTTTGATGTGTTGTGGACCAATACATCAATATATGGTAATGGGAAATCATCCTTTGGGCTGGCTCTAATCAGATTTTTGTAATTCACACACATTTGAACCTTGCCATCTTTCTTAGCAACAAGAACTATATTGGATAACCATTGAGGATAAACTGATGTAATGAGGAAGCCTGCTTTAATTTGTTTTTAGATCTCTTCTTTGATCTTGTCAGCCATATATGGATGCGTCCTTCTTAACTTCTACTTAATCGGCGGACATTCAGGTCTCAACGGAAATCGATGTTCCACAATATTGTTATCCAAACCTGGTATGTCTTGGTACGACGAATAAAACACATCTACATACTCTCTGAGAAGCTCCAACATTCTTTCTTTGACCTCTGGGATAAGCAACGCTCCAATCTTGACTTCCTTTTTGTCTTCTTCACTACCAAAATTGATTATCTCCACAGGTTCTTTGAATGGTTGAATGATCTTTTCATCGTGCTCAAGGAAGCGGGAAATTTCATCAAGGATCTCTTTACTATCCTCTTTCCCGGCTTCGAACACAGGGAATTCTAAGTTCGGAGGGGGCATAGGGTCATTATTTTCAATGGTTAGGTCATGGATTAATCTTCACATATGATTCATGCTTTATTTTAGAACTCGATTAGTATGAAGGTTGTACAAATATAAAAAAGATTATTATATTTCTTTATCATAATTTTTTTTTGTTACTATTTTCTAGAAAAAGTGAAAAGTAAAAACAATATGGGGGACAAAACAACTTTTTTATTTATGATTGGAAATACTTGAAACAAAATCCCAAACATCTTCTCGTTTGCCTTGGGCAGAGCAAAAGGATTTATTTTTAACATAGCCCGACACAAATACTTTCTCTCCTTGGGCAGAGCAAAAGGTTTTTTTCTTTCAAAATAGAATAAATCATTACTTAGAAATGTGCATCACAAAAGGAATATCAACAGCAGTCCAGTTCTGGAGAACCACTCCATGCGCTATAAAGTGAGGTAAATCCTCTTCAAAATCATCTTTCATTATAGCATCAACTTCGTGCGGAGTTGGATGGATAAAACTCGCGCTTTGAAAAACTTCTTGTATCAGACGAGTGACTGTATCTTGCTTAGCTCTTGTAGACACATGATAAAAACTAAGATCTTCTCCAAACTTGTCCTTAGGCAAAGTCAACACCTGGCCCCATCCTTCAGCCGAACCACTCTCAACCACTCTTCGTGCATCTTCAAGAGAAGAAATAGACGCCACTTGCTTATTTACTTCATTATTAATGATAGATAGAGCTTGGAACTAGGTTCCAATAGCTTCATCAACATCAATATAGGAAAAAGATGACAAATGGCTTACCATCATAGCCTGTTCTCCACAAATTGTTACCATCTTTCCATTCCTCACAAACTTCAATCTTTGATGGAGCGTGGAATTGACTGCCCCTGCATCATGGATCCATGGGAGACCCAATAGGCAACTGTAGGCAACATGAATATCCATTACTTGGTAAGTAATCTTAAAGGTGTGAGGACCAATTGTCATGGGGAGATCCACTTCATTGATGACAGTTTTCCTAAAACCATCAAACACTTTGACATTTACCCCACTAGGTCTCATAGGAGCACTTTGATGTGATAGTCGAGATAATGTAGTTTTGGGAAGTACATTTAATGATGAACCTGTATATACCAGCACACTTGACAAAGTATCATTTCCACAATTTATTGAGATATGCAAGGCCATATTATGGTTCCTTCCCTCTTCCGGAAGATCTTCATCGCTGAAACCAAGATTATTACATGAGGTAATGTTTCCCACAATTCCATCAAATTGGTCTACCATCACATCATGATCTACGAACGACTGGTCCAAGACCTTCATTAAATATTCCCTATGGGCACCATAATCTCTTAGTAAAGCGAGCACAAAAATATTGGAAGGAGTTTGTAATAGTTGGTCCACGATCTTGTATTTGCTTCTCTTAATGAGTTTCAAAATCTCATCATCATCAGGATGTGGGTTAGGTCCACTGGATCAACCTGCTTCAACCCTTGGTTCAACATTCATCATCGAAACTTCCACTGATATAGGTTTTCTAACTTGAACTTCAGGCCTTTTCGATGGTATAGTTGCAAAGATACGCCCGCTCCCTGTGATTCTACTCACATCAACAATTTTGACAAAAGATGGCATTGGTTGCATAGGGACTTCTAATCCATTCTCAATCATTATGGCATTATATTTGTATGGTATGGCTTTGTCCGAGTTATAAGGCACGGGACCAGACAGACAGATAATTAAAGGAGCAGCAAATGAAGTATGGCACTATAACATTCACCTCATCATCTGGATCTTTGCCATATGTGATGCTACTGACCCTTTGATCTAAAAAATTCTGAATATCTTCTTTCATAACAGGGAAATCAACTTCTATTGAGCAAACTTCGCAAATGTCATAATTATATCGATGTTTAAAGAAGGCAAGTCTACTTAAACTTTGACGCATTCTGATCAATGAGTCCCTTATATGCTCAACCTGGTAGACTCGAAACTTCCCAGGACATACGTGCACCATATTTACTGACGCTGCCCCATGTCAAGGTAATGGATTAGCTTGGTCATTTGGGTTAACATCTTTGAAAGATAAGATACCACTCTAGATTAACCTCTGGACATCTGCCTTCAAAGCAAAACAATTTTCAATATTCTGTCCTGGTGAACCTTGGTGATATGCACATAATTGATCAGCCTTGTACCAAGGGGAAGTATTATTTGGTGCAATATGAGGAGGTTTCACTGTTATGAGATTCTTCCGGATCAAAGCACGAAACAACTCGGTGTAAGTCATTAGGATTGCATCAAACTGTGGTTTTACCGGTGAATGGTTTTGATTGTTGAATTGAGGAGCCTGTTGTCGAGGTTGTTGCTGAAACTATCGTTGTTGAATTGGAGAGGCTTGATAGGTTAGAGCTACCATTGTTGGGTGGATAGCATGAGTGACTGATGCAACGTGTGAATATCCTCTTCTCGGCCTTCTAGGAAAAACTGCACTAACATCTTATTACCTCCTCTTGGGGAAGACACTCCAAAATTTCTTGACACCATTGGATGTACCACCTTCTTTGGCAAGACGCCCTTCACGGATTCCATCTTCAAGTCACATGCCCATGTTCACCATTTCAGTGAAGTTGCTAGGCACACTTGCGATCATTCTCTCATAGTAGAAGGGACCTAATGTTTTCAGAAAAATCTTCTTCATTTCTTTTTCTTCGAGGGGAGGATAGATTTGAGCGTAAATCTCACGCCACCTTTGGGAACACTCTTTAAAAGATTATTTATCCTTCTGGGACATAGCTCAGAGTTGATTTCGGTCTGGGGCCATGTCAACATTATACTTGTATTGACGAAAAAAAGCCTCACTGAGGTCATTGAAGTTGCATATTTGGGTGCTATCCTAACCCATGTACCATTTCAGGGTGGCACCAGTTAAGCTGTCCAGGAAGTAGTGAATTAATAGCTTATGATCATCAGAGTAGGTGGACAACTTCCTCACACACATGGTCACGTGACTTTGCGGACATGAGTGACCTTTGTATTTTTCAAAGTCCGACACTTTGAACTTAGGTGGAATTTTCACATTTGGGACCAAACACAAGTCGTGAGCATTTTTCCCAAACAAGTCTTTCACTTTAAGTGCTCTAATTTCCCTATGCATTTCTTGGAATTGGTCTTGGAACTCCTCCATCCTATCGAAGATGCCTAAACTTTCAGAAGGTTCAGCATGTTAAATGAGTTCATTTATATATGGAATATTGTGAACCATGGGAGCAGCACTAGTCATTACAGGATGAGGGAAGGATACCATAGGCTGGATCACAAGTTGCACAGTAGTCATCTCAGGTTGAGGAAAAGATACAACAGGTTGAATCATGGGTTACACAGTAGGCTGGTACCCTTCTGGCGTGAAATTAGAAAGGCATACCCCATGGAAACCCTTTCTACATTTGATGTTTCAGAAGGTTGATTTGAGCCAAAGAGGCTAAGGTAGTGATGACCTCGAAAACAACATTAGTTTGAGCTTGAGCTTCAGTGGCCGAAGTCGATGGTTGATTCTGAGAAGCCATCAAGCTTTCCACCAAAGAAGTCAATTTTTCCATTCCAGTACTAAGAGTAGTAACCTCCCTGCAAAGCTCATGATTTTCTTGCTCTAGATCTTCCATTCTCTTTTGATGATTGGCTCGAGTATTATACTGGTGAAACATATTGACGATCTATCAGAGTGGAAAAAGAAGCAAGAATAAGACTCTAGAAAACATGTAAGATTGAATGTTGAATGATGCATGATATGCGATCAAATGATTATTTATTTTGATAGTTTTTCAAGGAACTTTAAAATATTGATAACTTTACAAACATCAACGGTAAAGAACTTTGGAACAACAAAACTTAATTCATTAATAAAAGGCAGAAAATTACAACTTTGGAACATAGAAGCCCTTTAAAGAGTTTTACAAAATGGGATAAGTAATAAAAGCTAGGGACTATGATCATTCAGAATCATCATCGGACGAAGGACCAAATGCTACTTGTAACTTGAGCTTCCTAATCTTCTTTTCATAGAAGTCTTCCATCTCTGTCTTCTCGGTTATCAGCTAATCAACAACTTTCTTCCATGGATTAGGAACAGGAGTAACGTCTATCAAATCTTCCTTCTTTCTCTTCTTTTCCTTAGCACATTTCTTGAGAAATGCATCTTTCTGACGAAGCTTCTAATCACAATCAATAAACCAACCATCTTAAATAAATAACATATCCTTCTTCTCTTTCAGCTATCTAGTCAGGACCCTGTTTTCGTATTTTGATATACTATATTTTTCCTTCAAAAATTCTCTTTCAGACTCCATTCTTATTAGATTTTCCTGATACTCTTTCATGTTCTCAATAGGAATGGCAGTGGATGATGGTGTAATAACAGGGAATAAAGGTTTCTCAGGATAATAAGGCATCTTGAGAACACAAGCCCTAGCACGAACCCATTGAAGGTAAGACTCCAAAGAAACAACACCTCTCTGCCCTAACATGTCTCTTCCCTTTCTATGGACAGGGTGCCAAGCCCTTTCAATCTCCTCCTTAGTTGCTTTGTAATCCTTTCCTTCTTGGAGAAATAAACCACTCAGATGAATGTTGTTTGGCTTGTCCTTCATTGGGTACCCAAACTCGCGGCGTGTGAGAACATGATTGTAGTTAATCCCTCCCTTCGTACCAAGAAGAGGCACATTGGGAAAACACCACAACTATCAATGATCTTCACATCAGAAAAAGATTAATTATACCAATCAATGTCGGAATGAGTAAGAGCCATAATTTTTGGCGCCCATCGTGGCTCCTTCTTGAGATACCAAAAAACATCAGACTCAGGTAAATGGGAAACATACCACTGGTATAACAATGGTGTACAACCGATAATCATCCTATCTTGGTAGGAATTCCGAAGATGGATGGAATAAAAGGTATCTCCTAGTAGCGTAGGGACTAGATTTCCAATCAAAAAGATTCTAATGGCGTTGACATCCACGAACTTATCAATGTTAGGGAACAAGAACAACCAATAAGCAAGCAAAGCAAAGACAACTTCAAAGGCGACAATATCCTTTATCTCGGCTAAGTAACAAACTTTCTTTAACAAAAACTGTGCAGGTAAGCCTCGGATTCCTCTCTTGGTTGTCATGTTATCTTCTATCTCAGACTTCCTCAAGTGGGTAACTGTTTCTATCTCATGAGATTTGGGTTCCCCTTCTAAACCGGAGAAAGGAACACAATCGGTGATTGGTAAACCAAATATAATAGAATACTCTTCCAAAGTGGGCATTAACTGATAATCAAGAAAAGTTAAGCATCAATACAATGGATCATAGAACTGGACCAACGTAGTAAGGGTACCTTCCTTCATCTTGCGCTTCATAAGAGGAATAATAGATCCATACTTCTTTTGGAAATCCGTAAGGTTCTCAATCTTGGGAATCAAACTCTTCAACGTTTCAATCTCAGGATCCTTGAAACTGTAACTCCGAGTGTTCCTTTTTCCAAAATCCATGGTAAAAGTACCTGAGATGTCTGGAAAAATCATTCTTAAGTTCCTTGAAAAACATGTTTAAAGAATTCTTATGGATGCTCGAATGAATGATAATGCAACAATTACACATAAGTTCACAAACATGGGGGTTCAAAGGTTCAATGCTACGAGCATGGAGTCAAAGGTAAAGACTACACCCAAGGTATGTACTAAAGGTTTAATCACACATGTAAAACAAGGTTCTAAAATTTCCCAGAGTCTACGATCCTCCTTCGGATATTACCAATGTCTTGATTACTCGATAATTAGCAATATTCTCAAGAGAAACTCGTCTGAGTGCAGCATCGCGTGATAACTCCTTCCATATTACTCCGCTATAGTCTCCACACTATACCTAATAGGCCAAGATGGGTTAAGGGTTATACGGTTCTCAGCTTCTCTGACTCCCAGACCGAAAGCAGTAACATCTTCCCGATTACTCAGAAAACGAATACTACAGTCAAAGGGGCTTCCACTGAGTTGGAGATTTCATGTCTCCTTATTCGGGATTACTCCCTCAAAGTTAACATGACTATACCGTCTGTCATATTCTTAATTGTAACTTAGTCTGGGTATAGGACTTGTCCTTTGTAAGTATCATCAACACCCAAATAACCATAATATATAACATATAATCAAACAAACAAATAATAATAAAAATACATATGAAAAATTAGGCTTAACCCACTTAGGGATGGACCAACAAGAGGTCAATCTTTCCCCAGCAGAGTCGCCAATTCTGTAGCGATAAAAAATGTAGCGGTGTAAATCGGAGATTGAGCTATTAATTAGCTCGACTCGTAAAAGCAAGAGTCGCCACTGCGCTTTATTATTTCCAAGGGGAAATGGAAAAGAGCGAAATAAAACCCTTTAAATATGCAATGTAAAGTAATAATTAAAAGTAATGAAAATACAATGCATTTTTGAAAGTGATCGAAGGTTCGGGGGTTGGTTATACAAAGGGAAGGTACTAGCACCAATGCATCTGCGGTACTCCGAATGAACCTTTTGAAATTTTTGGTTAAAATTGTTTCTTTGGTTAAAATGGGTGTGAATGAGATTTTGAAGATACGACGACCTAGTGTCAAAGTTTCGACTTAAAAGTTGTGAGTTTTAAAATTGAGTCTCTTAGGAAAATTAATTTAAGATTAAAAAAATAGTAAAACAAAAATGAATGAAGGGATTCACTCAATCGTATAAGATGTATTTGATAACATGAAGTCAAAAAAGTTAAAACATTTCCCTTGGATTGTAGACAAATGAAAGATATAGAGATTAAATGATCGAGAATAAAGTTAATTAGAGCGACAATTGAATAATTAAATAAACAACAAAAATTCAATAAGAGACTAATTTATACTAACATGTATTTTTTGAACAATTAAATAAATAACAAAATTAAATAAGAGACTAATTTATCAAGCATGTATTTTTTGTATTTTATAATGGCAAGAAATAATTATATATAAAAATAAACTAAATTAATATTTTGTTATCATATATTTAATAGAATTTGGAAATAAGGCTAAAAGAACTAAAAAACAAAATAAAATACCCCCAGCAAGGGGTAGAACTCGGGTCCCTTAGGTTGCAACAGACATGCCTTGCCACTGAATTATTGCTATTTATCTGTTATGTCAATGCTTTAATTAAAATAAAAGGCAATGATGATAAGGTCATTGGGCCAACAATCCCATTAGGCCGACCCGGTTTGGAAGAGACAAAGATGGGTTTGAAAACCCTAAACATGATGAAGGCGCCGCTTGGCTGTCTTTGGAACGTTACAGCCACTAATTGTTATTAGGAATGGAAATAATGGAGATTTAATTATTATTATTCCAATAAAATTCAATTAAAATAAAAAATTGAAACGATAATAATACACTCCTCTCTCTCTCGGAATCTCGTATCATCTTCCTCAAGTCTATTCCAACCACCATTCTTCTCTCGCTCAAACAAATCATCACCATCATCATCGATTCCTTTCCCTCCCATCTATATCAACACCATCACCTTCTACCACTATCTCGCCTTCTCGACAAACCCATTTTTCTTTTCCTCACCCAAATCACCCCCTTTCACAGAGGACTTAACACTCACATTCTTCACAGAAACCTCCTGAACAGAACTTCTAACGTTGATCCTTTTTGATTTCTCCATCACCCTACCTTCTATTAATCTATAGCATCAACCCGTATGGATTTAACGGTTTTCCTATTCCAAAGATTCCAAACTTACATCAGGGGTTTGTATGGATTGATTTTTTATGGTAAGAAAGAGGCGAAAATTGGGTGTTAGCGGTGGAGAGTGAAACGAGGCATCTGGGTTGTGAAGATATTTAGATGTAAGAGGAAAAGCTTGGGGTTTGGCGATATTGGTATACATTGAAATAATAGAATAAGTGAAGAATTGTGAAGTGGTTGAATAGGGAAACTGGAGATATGATGCGCTGGGGCTTTTGACCAGCAACATAACTCTTGTCATGGTGGTTATTGGCAGAGAGCCTAGTATGTTGACATTTTGAACCACCACAAAAGTCATTGGAGGCTGATGATGCGGTTGGAAAATCATTCAAATCGGTTAAGTATTGGTTGACAGATGAGCGTTGTACAAGCTTGAAGAGAGAACTTGAATGGTCGTCATAGTATGATGGGACAAAACATGTTTCTAAAGCTTGTAGGAATCCGATCTAGGTGGTGATTAAACTATTGCTAGACCGAAGGATAATCCTCCTTCATTAGCATACAATGAACTACGATATCAATATTAAGCCCCGACATATCTTCATATGACCAAGCGAGCACCTCTACGTAGTCGTGCATCATCTAGATAAATCTTATCTTGACATAGTCTTCCAAGTTGGTGTCGATCTTCACTTCCCTCTTGTCTACCTCATTATCTAGGTTGATCACTTTAACAGGTTCCTCGTGTGGTTGAATGGCCTTTTCCTCTTGCATCAGAAATCTGGCGAGTTCCCCAGGTATTTCACAATCTTCTTCGCCTTCGTATTCGTCTTGATAGATTGGATGTTCAAAGTCATAGATGGCAATATCAGAGTCGTTGTCAATGAGATCTAGAGTGGATGTGGATCTGCAAATATGTGTGTGTGTATGTGTGTGTGTGTGTGCATGTAAGATCAGATGACTACTTGAAAATGCAACAAAGTAAAGAAAGGCAAAGAGTGTAAAAATTTGAATGTAAAATATTCCAATTTTTTTCATTAAAATAAGCATATGGCATATGAAAATGACAAACCCTTAACAAATGGACCACTGTGCCCCAGGCAAGGCACATTACTTAAAGTTATTATTTTAATAGAAATTACAGACAAAGTTCTCAAACTAATGAAATAGTAAATGGTAATTAGTCATTGTTGAAGGAGATGGGAATGAAATCCTTGGCATGCCAGTTGTTGAGTCCTCCACTAGAAGTTGGGTAGATCCAACCTTCAAAGTCACAGTCAACATCAGAGTCCTCAAGAGCATTAACCTCATGGCTAGTGATACAGAGAGGTGGTTTCCCTACACGAGCACGTCGAGCCTCCTTTTGAGCTTTGGAAGTGAAGCCCAATCCAAATTTGTATGACTTGAAAGGGAAATCAGGAAGTTGTCCCCAAATGGTGCAACCTTCGTCTTCACAATAGCACGTGCATCTTTGAGAGAAGCCATCATCGGTGTATCTTTAGCGGTTTTGGGAGTAGCTGGAGTGGCCTTGGCAACAACAACCATGGGAGAGACCACTTCAAAGGCTTGACAAGGATTTTCTATGAACTCACCATCCATTTCAACATATTTAAATGAATTTAGATGACTAATCATAAACTCTTCTTCACCGCATATGGTAACAATTTTCCCCTTGACCGAATATTTCAACTTTTGATGTAGTGTGGAAGTCTTTGCACCTGCCCCATGTATCCATGGGCGTCCAATCAGGCATGAGTAAGTAGGACGGATATCCATCACGTAGAATGTTGAGTTGAAAACTTGAGACCCAACTTTGTTAGGGAGATCAACCTCTCTATGAACCATCCTTTTAGAACCATTGAAAGCCCTTACTACAATATCACTAGGTTTTAGAACCAGCCCATCACAATCTAGCCTATCCAATGCTCCTTTAGGTAAGACGTTGAGAGAAGATCCAGTATCCACTAATACATGTGCTAGGGTAGTGCCCTTGCATTCTATGGAAATGTGGAGAGCATTGTTGTGATTCTTCCCCATCGGGGTGAAATCTATATTAGAGAACCCTAAGCCATTGTCGGCAGTCAAGCTTGCTACACAATTTTAAAATTGGTCGGCCGTAGTTTCTTGTGGGACATGTGCGTTTTTTCAAGAATTTTATCAGTGCTTGAGCATGCGCTTCAGAGCACAGCAACAAAGACAACATAGAAATCTTCGAGGGTGTTTTCCCTAACTATTCCACTATCTTATAGTCACTTTTTATGATAATTTTTAGAATCTCCTCCATTTCTTGGGTAGATTAGTTCTCAATGGTAATATCTTTTGTGGGCGCCTCCGTCCTAATAGGTTCAGTCATTTTTTTCTTTCCTCGAGTATCAGCAACAAGTTTAACAACAGTAATACCAATGTGTGTAGTAGTGTTTGTCATAGGTGAAATCTATGGAGAGAAGATCCTCCCCGTACTAGTAACTTTACTTGATACAACAATGTTTATAATGTCGGCAGTTTCATCTTCATCAATCCAGGAATCTTTTTTTACAACATGGTAGTACACTTTGGCCCCATAATTCTAGGGCACAACCTTAGTAGAAGAGTAGGGGACTGGCCTTGGTGTGGTGATAATTAGTGGCGCTATTCTTGGTTCATTGGGAATCCTAATAGGACCTTTGGAGGTGATCCTAATAGGTTTGTTGGAGATGGTAAAGATCGATACGTCTTCAAATTCTTGAGATACACTTTGGGTCAAACTTTTCACAGGTGGAGTTCTTTCAAATAGAATCTCATGGCTATCCATTAGGTGTTGTACACCTTTCTTAAGTCATTCACAACCATTAATTTGTACAGCACATCAACAACAGTCTTCAAGGCAGTCAGGGAATACCCCAACTTTCAACAAATTCTTTTTAACAATCTTCAAAGGGGTGGTCAAATCTTTGATAGAGGAAATAAAAGAGGCATCTTCAACAATATTGACACCCTTTCCATGATTTGGCATGGGTGCAATGATTACATTGAGAGTTGACGGAGGGTCGAATTCAATTGTCTTGTTATCAATGAGGTCTTGGATTTTATTCTTTAGATACCAATAATCATTGGTATCATGTCCGAGACTGTTTGAGTTGTAAGCACACTTGGAATTAGGGTTGTATTTTGGAGAAGCGGTGTTAGGGTTGGAAGGAGGATCTCGTAAGGTCACCAAATCAACTTTCAATAGGTGTTGCAGAGCTTGAGATACTGACATATTGATTTTAGAAAACTTTCTTCTTTGGACATCCAGTCTTTGTTGATTATTTTGTTGACGCGGTCGTTGAGTTGGAGTTGGGTTAGAGATTAACACAATCCCTACTGAATGATGACGATCATTCTTAGCATGGCTTCTTGACCCATACACAGAACTAGTCTCTTTTTTACTAATAAATAGTTTTTTCACAACATTTGAAGTGGAGTCCATGGGTATCTTCCCGCTTTTAATCCCGCTTTCAACCCTCTTACCAGCCAAGATCAATTGACTGAATCCGAATGATGAACTTCCAATCAGAAAGTTGAAAAATGGTCCAGTCAATGTTCCCATAAACATATCTACCAACTCCCTTTCAGTCAAAGGTGGCTGCACCTTCTAGCCAGGTCTCTCCATTTTTTGGCGTATTCTTTGAAGCCCCAATTGGTACTCATGGTCATTCCTTGAAATTTCACCCTAGTTTGCACAAGATCAGTGTTATATTGATATTGGCGATAAAAAGTAGTGTCCAAATACTCCCAAGTATGGATGTTAGTCCCTTCCAATTGGTAAAATCACTCCAATTGCATCCTAGATAGACTTTCTTGAAAAAAGTGCACCCATAGTTTCTTATCAGTGGTATGCGGCTGAATTTTGTGGACGTAAGATCTTAGGTGAAGCTTCCGGCATGAGACATGATCGTACTTAGGAAAAGCGGGAATCTTGAATTTGTGGGGAATGACTACCCCAGGAACCAAACCTAAGTCACCGAAGTCCAAGCCAGACACAACTTGGATTTCCACAGCTTTCAATCTGTCTTCTAGTTGTTTATACTTGTCATCAGCGGGTGGATATTGCTCATCAAAAAAATCTTCATCTTCAAAGATTTGATTGTTTTCGCCCCCAACACGTGTGCTCCTAGAATCTTCATCTTGATTCTCATCCTCCTCGGAGGAGTCTTCTTCACCTTGAACTTGTCGGACGGGGCCTTTGAATCTCTTCCCCATGTTGATTACAACTTTCTTCTTTGTCTTCTTCTTCGTGACAAGAAGTGTCATCATTTCTTGCTGCCCCTTTTCTAATTTGAGAAAAGTTTCTTGAAACTGAGAGTTTTGAGCTTGCAAGTCCTTCATAGTTTGCTCGAGATCCATCTTGTACTGAAATAAACAGTAGAAAGATGAGGAAACCTGTGTCGGAAAACCTGCTTATGATATGATGCATGTTATGCATATGCAATGCTTTCAAGGATTTTAGATATTAAAATTTGCTTAAACAAAGAGGAAATAAAACATTAATTGTTTTAATAAGTTCATGAATTACAAATGCCTCTTGGGATTACAATGGAAGGAACAAAGATGATACAAAAGGACTCAAGCTTCCCATGGGTGCATCCTCTTTGGTGCAATGTAGGAATTTAAACTTCGCTCTTCATGAAGTTGCCCTGTGAGCTCCAAAACCTTCATCTCGCTTGCGTAAAATTGGGTTTCAAAGGTGTCTTGCTCTCCTTTGAGTTGAATCCATGATCTTTTCCATTCTTTGAGAGTAGTAGGCATGTCAGGATGAAGAGTGGTGTAGGGAACATCTCCTCCGACAATAGCTCCAAAATGATAGGTAGGATGGCCCATATTCCATCATTAGGCTTTGAGTGCGAGCTCGCACCCACTTGAGGTAAGGCTCCAAAGGAATGGAGTTCTTATGCCCAAATTTTTTCTATCAACTTTGTTCACCATGCCCCAAGCTCGTACAAATCTTGGACGATAACCTTGGACATCATTCTCATAGTAAAATACAATACCTTGGACAAGCGCGTCATGAGGACCATCCCTCCGAGCATACCCAAAATGTCATAGAGCCAAGAAAGAATTATTTGTGATACCTCCCCTAATGCCAAGGAGTAGGACATTAGAGAATTCCCCACAACAGTCAATAATGGTGCCATCCTCCAAAGATAGAGAACACCAATGAATATCTGGATGCGAGAGTGACATCAACCTTTGAGACCACTTCATGCCTTGGTCATTCTTTAAAACAGATCGAGGAAGGTGTGAAATAAACCACCTATCCAACAAAGGAGTGCAACACATAAGAATTCCCCTTCTCTTCATGGTGCGAGCGTGGAGAGAATGCAAAATGTCTCTGAGTAAGGTAGGTACCGGGTTACGAGATAGAAAAACTTTGATTGCATTTACATCTATTAGTTGGTCTGGGTTAGGAAACAACAACATCCCATAGATCAGAAGAGCCAAAATTTCTTCAAAAGCTTGCAAATCTAGAGCATCCAAAAATAGTTGAACCTTCTCAAACATAAACTTGGCTAGAAAAACTTTAACATCACTTCTTGTTTCCCAATTTTCAATAACATCGGACCGTTGTAAATGTAAGGCTAAAGCAATCTCCTCAGGTCTTGGGGTTTTCACAATACTGGTGAAGGGTAATTGATCAAGAATAGGCACTCCCAAGAGTTGAGAGAACTCTTCCATGGTGGGCACTAGTTGGTAATCAGGAAATGTGAATTAGTGGTGTTTAGGATCAAAGAATTGAAAAAGTACATGTACCATGTCCTCTTCAAAGTTTGAAGTAACCAAGTTGATGATTCGACCATACTTCTCGGTGAACGGAGAATTATTGAAAACCCTTGACACCAACTCTTGGAGTTGAGGAGGAACTTTCACAAGGTTGATTCAGATGGCATTTATTCACATGGAAGCCATATCCTACAAAATAGAACAAAGATAAATCCCAAGGTCCTTGAAATTGTTAGTGCAAATGCCATGGTATGATGTCATGATTTTATGTACAAATAATCATATACACAAAAATCAAACAAGTCCTTAAGTTTAGGCTTGCATGGAGTTCATAGGTAAGTACCCTCTTGAAGTTTAGTTGGTTCAAAGTGTCCTAAAAAGTAACTGGGTTCTAGGGAATCTCAATATCATTGATCTTTCTTCATCAAGAATTGTTTCAGCGCAAGCCTCTTTATTAGTGACCGAAATATCTCGAAAATCTGATCTTAATAAGCGTAGTATCGGGTATCAACCAACTTTGGACTGCACCAAAGTCAGATACCTCACTACTTCCTAATGGCCATGTTGTTCAACTAAAGGTTCTAAGGTTAGTTAGTGCTTCATGACACCACACAACGGCCCCGTATTCTCCTCAATTTCAACACAAGGGATACCGGTACCAACAAATATTTCATACTAATGTAGCCATTTTTTTAACCATATCGGTCTACGCCATACAGTCTCCAAAATCTATTGCTACTTACCTAATGATATTCCCATGTCTGTGTAGATGATCTATACAAGAAACCCAAACATAGACCCAAAAATGTAAAGAAAACAAGTCAAACAATGAAAGCATTTAAATGTGATCTAGTTTCTAAGGTAACCTCACTTTTAAGTATTATCCCCAGCAGAGTCGCCAGTTCTGTAATTCGGTGAGAGAAATGATTTGAGTGTTTTGCGTTTGATCGCAATTGTTGCGGATAGCAAGAGTCGCCACCGACTTTTCTTTTATCCAATAAAGGAAAGGGTGAAAAGAATAGGAAACACCTTTTGAGTATTTTCTTGAGTTCGGGGGGTAGGTTATGAAAAGGGAATGTATTAGAACCCTTTTTATCTGTAGTTATCTAAGGGCTCATAGTTTCTAGCTCACTTTTAAAATGCTTTATAAAATGTGTTTGTGTTTGGTGTAAGTTTGAAAATATTTGAAAACGCCTTTTTTTCGGCAAACTTTGTAATGATTCTTGTTTTGGCGGGAATGTATACAAAGTGTTGGTTTTAAAAATAGTTCAAAGAGATGTTTTTTTGGAAAGATGTTTTGAAAGTATTTTTAAAAAGTGCCTTCGTTTAGGCGAACATTGTAATGATTCTCATCTCTATAAGAATGTATACAAAGTGTTGACTTTTGAAAATATTTCATGGAAAGTGTTGGTGTATTTGAAAGATGTTTTAAAGTGTTTGTGAGCAAGCAACTACGAATGTTCTACCTACTCAAAAGAAGTCTTTGTTCTTTTCCTCTTCTTTTAGATATTTCTATCTTATCATTGATTGATAAGAATCCCTATCATTGGATGTGAAGGGACATGCGTGGGTCGTCGTACAATCATAGAAGGAAACATTGTAAGATACCTTAGCAATTCATCTTAAGGGTCTAAGATCGTTTACTAAAGGCAACATTAAAGGGTCATCGAGGGACTACGATCTTGTATTCGAGGGTCAATGCTAAAGTATCCCACGTTCAAGGGACGTGACTTATTTATTTGAAGGCAACAAGTGTGGGTTACCCTAGAGGTGCAAGCGTGTAAAATGTTTCGATTTAATACATTTTTGTCTTTGAAATTAGAATTTTCTAAGATTGATCTTATCTTGCCATACAAAACCTAATTACTAGCAATAATGGAAAGCGATAAATTACAGAGTTTAAATATCCTACTCTATTACAACACTTTAGGGGATAGGGGGACTAGTTTATAAATTGGGAATGAAAGCAATAAAGTTCTAATTATATTAGTACAACCATATTAAATGTTGCAAGATAAAATATGCAAAAATATAAAAGGCAATGTGAAAGGAAAAGAAAATTGTTTTTGTTTGAGTTTTTATATGTAAGGTTTTAATCCTAATTAAACTAATAAAAACAAAGGAAATAGTTTAAAGTGATTTTAATAAAACTAAACTTAAATTAATTTAAGAAAATAAATTAAATAAATTAAGAAAATAATTTTAGGGTTTTTTATGAAAGAGAGATTTTAGTATTTTAACCTAAATGAAAACTAATTAATCATTTACAAATTGATAAAGTATGATTAAATTAACTAATTTTATTTTTGAAAATAAAATTTAATTAATGAAAACCTAAGGTATTCAAAATATTTAGAAAATATCTTTTTGGAGTTTTATTAAGAAAAATAAATTAATGTAATGTAAAAAAATACTAAGAAAACCCTAGTTTTAATTAAATACAAATTAATTATAAAATAAAAAAAGCATGATTAAATTAAATTAATTTTTTATTTGTGAAAAATTAAATTATTAATTAAAGACCTAAACCTATTTTTTATGATTTTATTTTAATGAAATAAATGATTAAACAAAAAAACAATAAATTAAAATAAGAAAAAAAAATTGTTTGGACCTGTGTGTGAAAAGCAAATGAAGGGTGAGAAAATAGCAAAAAACTCAGGCCCAAAACAGTGAGCCCAGTGCATGTGATGATTCAGTGTGAAAGGCTTGTTGGAGATCCATCATGGGGTTGGCATGTGGTGCATTGGATCTGGCTTGATGATGATCAAGTGGTTGAGAGTTGAGGGGTGTACCATGCGCTAGGGGCTGCTTGCATTGGATCTATAAAAAAAACAAGAAAAAACAAAAGGATACCACTGGGGCTCGAACCCAAGTCCCTATGGTCACAGGAGCACGCTTCTTACCATTGAGGTGGCTATACACCTGGTGTTATAAACAAAACCATAAATATATATTATAAACATGTTGCTGAAGAGATGTTCATCTTCTTCCTCGCGCCAACCATGGACAAGGAAATTTGAAAACTGTAAATCTCTCATTTCTTAACCATTTGCAAAAGTACAAACATGAAAGTTGCTCCAAATTTCATCACGAGTTCGTCCATATAAATAATTAAAGCTATAAATCAAAGTTGAGCATGAATTTTGAATGGTACCAAATCTGACCAAATTTTTTCCAGAAAGTTCAACTCTAAAATTCTCACTACTCAGGCAATATAAATTAATTACAAGGACATGGTCAATTTCAGGGTTATGATATCTACATTTTATCTTCAAAAATCAGAATCAAATGATTCTTGTATGAAGAGATAGAAGTTCAGAAAACTCACCTTGCAGATGAAGATCGTGTTTTGAGTTTGATCAACTTTCAAAGTGTTGTAATGATATGGTTAGCTTCCTTGAACCTCTAGGAAAATAATGCAATGCTTAACTTTAGTTGAGAGTGGCTGAAATGTTCTATAGAAGTCAATTTGCAAAGAGCTGATTTTGAAAATGGAAGATGGTGAAGATGAAGTTACAGTTGTGTAACAGGTGTTGGGATGGTGTCTATATGTATTATAGATGATGTTTGAAAGCTTATAATGGAAAACGCACGAGTGGTTTGTGAGATGGCTATCAAAAATCAGAAATAGCACAAAAGGGAGGTTTGAGAGAAATTCTGAGTTTGAGGGAGTTTGAGGCAATTTTCAGGCTTGCAAAAATTATTTCCTCATTTTCATAAGAGTTTCTTCATTTATAGGAAAAGGTTTGGAGACTTGGAGTGATCAGAAACACAAGATCACAAGTTATGGAATTTTGAATTGTTTTTGAAGCAAGCTTGACAAGTATGGTTTCAAGACAAGGTATAAAGCTATCTAGAGTGGTTACAAACTTTAAACATGCTTATCTGACTTTGTAGAGGAAGCTTGTGCAAAAGGAACAAGTGCAAAGCTCCATACCAGTTGACTTTTTGATTAAAGCAACTTTACAAGAATGGAATGGTAACTTTGTGCCATAAATGGAAATGCAACTTGGATAATGGCTTAAATGCTTGGATCATAGCTCTATAAATTGTGTAAAACATTAGTTAAGGAGTGGAACACAAGTTAGGAGCCTGCAAAGCAAGATTATGCAGTGTGACTATGAGATTTGAATTCTTGTTCATCACAAAAATGACCTATAATTCAAGAACGAATGTCCAAATTCTTGCCTATGATTCTCTTAGCTCAAAATTGATCTCATTGAGTTCTTGGACATTTTGAAAAGCTTGGAACATCCTCTACAACTTTCATGTTTTCCATTTTTGTAAAATCAAATTGGAACTATGTGAAAATTGGCCAAGAAATTAGGTCAAAATCCTGACCAAACTAGGTCAAAATTTCACTAAGTTGTTAAGAAAAAGGGCATGACTTCATGGATTTATAATTCAAAATCCAAGAATTTATAGGACTTGACCAGTAAAGAAAAGGTGTAGATATCATCAAGATCTACAACTTTCATGTTGAAAGTTTTCTTTGAATCATCTTGCATCTTGGTGAAAAAATGTCATGAAGTTATGAAATTATCATGTTTAAAACACTTAGAAATTTTTTAAAGTTTTAAAAAGTTTTACTTTTCAAATTGATTTTTGACTTTCTTGATTTCTTGATGAAAAAGTCAAAGTTTGACTTTTGGTGTATCAGTTGACTTTTCATCAGTTTACTGAATTTCAACTATCAATCAATTGATCTTGAGAAATGTTTTGAGCCATGAAATTAGGTCAATCATGTTGTATTTGAATCTTTCATATTGTGCTTCAAGCCATTAGATCATACATTAGGTCAAAAGTCCCTGATCAGTCAAATACAGTCAAAACCCTAATTTTGACCATTTTGCCCTTTTGGTAAATTGAGTGCTTTTCTTGAGAGATTGTGATCAATACTTGATCAAATGATGAATATAACTTTAATATGTTGATGTTGGCCAAAAATAATGAAGTTTGACTATAGGTTGACCATAATTTACTTTTTATCCAATACAACTGATTTTCAATCATCTGAGCAATTGATTGAGCAAATTTTTGATACAAGACTTGAAACTTGACATGAGTATTCTTGGAGGTCTACAATGATCCATGAAAGTAATTTTAGGAATTATAAGTCCAATTATACTTGTGGAAACCAAAACCCTAATTTGAAGCATTAGTGTTTAAGAGGTGGTTTGACCTAGTCAATACTTGTACAAGCTTGGACCATTGAAGATCTTTGTGAGAAATGTATTGAGAAAAGAGAGGGAAAATTTTGGGGTACAACATAACAAATTAAAAAAATATTCAGAGTGAATGCATTCAATAAATGTGAAGGCATTTTGGAGTAGAATGTCTTATCTGTCTCAAAATTCATCTGAAGGGGATTTCTATATCTTGACCTAAGAAGGGTGGTATCCTATGATGATGAGCTAACTGATTCTTTCAATTTTCTACATCAAAAGTGAAAATTCTATAATCAAGGAAGTAATATGTAAGTACCCCCTTCTCATCTACTGGCTAAAAAGGAAGAGAGTGTTTTTGTGTGCAGGATAATGTTGTTTTGAAGATCTCTAAAGTATAAAGTATATTAAATTGATTTAATTTTTGAAATAATTCTTCTTCAACTTAGGAAGTTGAAAGCAAATATATAAGGGATATGGTTTATTTTTCAAGGCTCCAAATGCAATAAAGAACCTTTTCAGTCAATAATTAGGCTGAGTCAATGATGTGAAATCAGAATGTCTCAACATCATAACAAACATCAGGAAACTCAAACTAAAGGCCAAGTCTTGCATTGAAGTTGTAACTTTTGTGTAATGTTGTATGTCTATCTCAAAAGCCCTTCTCAACTTAAGGTTAACCTAGAAGCGGTGAAATATCAAAAGAGGTGCAATCTGTCTTCATTTCTTCTGCGAGTTTCAGCAAAAGAAGATAGGTATTTTGACATTCGTTGGGTCAGTCTCTCGTGTGAATTAAGAAAGTAGATGGTGAGAATTATATATCATTATACCAGTTGTGTTGCTTTGGTACTGTGGAAAAAGATGAAGATGCTGAAGAACTGGATAGTTCAGGATTTTCCTATTTAAATTATGTTCTTCTTTTTGAAAGGTTTGACATCTAATATGAAGAGTTGTTTCAGTTAAGTGATCATGGTATGAAGGTTAATTATTGATCACTAGTGAGAAGAAGATGAAGTTCTGTTGAGGGAGTTTAAGTCAAAGAATTGATGTTATTTGTAAATAAGTGCTTATCCTCATGCTTGGTGACCAAGGAAGTTGAAGTGTAGATATCACACCAGAGGTTGCAACATTAGTCTGATGTGATACTTCTAGAACTTCCTCTTGCAAACCTTGTCAAGTTTTTGCAAGGTAAGAGTTTTTGCAAACCTCGTGTAGAACCAAATGTTGGAACATCATCTCTGGAAACTGATTCTCCAAGCTAGAAGAATTTGAGTCGCTGTCTGAACTAGATTAGAAAATTTCTCAAATCTGCTAGTGTTCAGGATGTTTATCTAGAGGAGTGGACAACAAGTAATTTGGTTTGTGAAGGGATCTCCCTCTTTATAGCTGGATCTAATGCTATCTTGCATTCAGGATTTAAGGAAACCTTATTTGGTGTAGTTTAAAATGAAGCTATTGACACATTATGGACTTACAAGAAAAAATCAGATGAAGGTGGTTGTGGTACGGTGGGAGAACTGACATGGTGTTTTGTGTTTTATCGCAAATGTTGCGGATAGCAAGAGTCGCCACCGACTTTTATTTTATCCAAATAAAGGAAAGGTTGAAAAGAACATGAAAGACCTTTTGAGTATTTTTCTTGAGTTCGGGGGGTAGGTTATGAAAAGGAAAGGTGTTAGCACCCTTTTCATCCGTAATTATCTATGGGCTCTTAATATCTAGCTCACTTTGAAATGCTTTGTATTTGTGTAAGTTTGAAAATATTTTGAAAAGACCTTCTTACGACAAACTTTGCAATGATTCTCCTTTCATTGAGAATGTATACAAAGTGTTGGTTTTGAAAATATTTGTTTGAAAATTAGTGTTTAGAAAGATTTTTTAAAGATGCCAATGTAAGGCCATTTTGTAATAATTCTCGTGTCATTGAGAATGTATACAAAATGTTTATTTGCAAAGTGTTTTTGAAAGTGTGAAGTTTGGAAATGGTTTTGTTTATGATCAAGCAATTACGAGCAATCTAACCACTCAAAAAGTCTTTGTTCTTTTCCTCCTCCTTTAGATAGTGCTATTTTACCATTGATTGGTAGAAAGCCATATCATTGGATATGAGGGACGGGCGTGGGTCATCATATAGTCATAGAAGGCAACTTGTAAGATGTATTAGCAATTGGTCGTAAGGGACTAAGATCATTTACCGAAGGCAACATTGAAGGGTCATCAAGGGACTATGATCTTTTAATTGAGGGTCCTCGCTAAAACATCTCACGTTTGAGGGACATTATTGTTTATATCTGAGGCAACAAGTGTGTGTTAACCTAGAGGTGCAAGTGTGCAAGGTGTTTTGTTTTCATGTCTTTTGTCTTGAATTAGGGTTGTCTAATGTTTGATTTTAAGTCTTGTCATGCAAACCCTAATTACTAGTAATGATTTATACGCGCACGCTCTGCCATTGGGGGGGGGGGGTGAAATACATCTGGTAGTAACACAACAACTAACATATATATAATAAACTAAGTTTCAAATTTTTAAAGATGAACTTCATCTTCTTCCTCGTGCCAGTAATAACAACATTGTTTTCAAATCTTGTAAAAACTTTATTTCTCAACCATTTAAAAAAGTATAAACATAAAAGTTGTTTGGGTTTTAATCACGAATTCAATGGTACCAATTATTTTAACTAAACTTCAAAGGAAATTATGAATTTTTCCAAAAACCAGAGAACCCTAAAAAATTTCAGAATCACCCAATTCATAGGACAAGTAATATTGAAGGAAACTAGCTTAGGGCTCACACTTAACACATCAAAAGCTACATTTTTTCTTCAGAAATTAAACACTAATGATGCATGTATGATGTTTTTTGAAAGGGGTCAGAATTTACCTTTCTGGAGAAAGTCGAAAGATTTTTCTATGGCTTCCAGATGCAAAGTGAAGATCCTATGAGCTTTCTGGGACTACACTGAAATTATTCCAATCCCTACTTTGCTTTGAAACTTGCTGAAACAACCCAACAAAGTCAATATGCATGCAAATGTTTTTTGAGTGAGAGGGTGAGAATGGCACGGTGTCAATTTCAAAGAATTTTTTAGACATCAACCCTACGGGACAAAGTTGTATAATTCATTAAGATCTACAACTTTCATGTTGAAAATTTTCCTTGAATCATCTTGCATCATGGTGAAAAATTGTCATGAAGTAGTGAAATTATCAAGGTCGAAAAACACTTAGAATTTTATAAGTCTTGAAAACATTGACTTTTTGTTGACTTTCTTGACTTTCTTGATTCTTGATGATTAAGTTTGATATTTTTGAATTTCTTGATGAATCTTGACCTTTGAAATTCAATGTTGATCAAAAAGTCAAAGTTTAACTTTTTGTGCATCAATTGACTTTTTATCAGTTGATCAAATTTCAACCATCAATCCATTGATCTTGAGAAATGATTTGAGCCATGAAATTAGGTTAAAATGTTGTATTTGAGTCCTTGAGATCATGCTTCAAGCCATTAGGTCACGTACTAGGTCAAAAGTCAATAATAAGCCATTCTTTGTCAAAACCCTAATTTTGCAATTCTGCCCCTTTGATGATTTGAGTGCTTTTCTTGAGGAATTGTGATCAACCCTTGGTAAATTGATAAATATAACTTCAAAATGTTGATATTGGCCAAAAATCATGAAGTTTGACTGTATATTGACCACAATTGACTTTTTACCCAATACAATTGATTTTCAGTCATCTGAGCAATTCACTGAGAAAATTTGTGATGCAAGACATGAAATTTGGTATGAGCAATCTTGAAGACCCATAATGAACCACGAAAGTAATTTAAGGCATCAAAAGTCCAATTGTACTTGAGAAAATGAAAACCCTAATTTGGACCCAATGCTTAGGAGGTGAGCTTGTTTGATCAACTCTTGAGAACCCTTGAGCATTTGAGATATTTTATGAGAAATGTCTTGAGAAAAGAGAGGTAAAATTTTAGGGTACAACAACTTCCATTGTTCAATCTTCTTAAACCTGAATAGTTAGATTGGCTTGTTCACCATTCGCGAGTTCAAGGTGTAAGATGATTGAACACTTAAGTGCCTAGAAATTTGCACTCGCATGTGTACGAAGTAATGTTTGTTGGTTGATTATACCGGGAATGGGCTTAAAGATGCCATTTGGAGAGTGACGGAATATTGTCGAGATGGGCTTACAGATGCCATCCAAAGTAACTGTTGATAGAAATTAGACTAAGTTTATGCTTGTCTTTAACTGGGAGAAGTATCCGAATAAATCTTTCGTCAATTTAATCTGAGCCAGAAAAAGTATCCACTGGAAGAAGTATCAGAATAAATCTATAGTTGATTTAAATTGTGCCAGAAGATGTATGTGTTATCTTTAACTGGAAAAGAATTCGAACAAATATTTAGTCAATTTAAACTGAACCAGAAGAAGTACCTATTGAAAAAATATTAGAATAAATCTTTGGTCGATTTAAATTGAACCAACAGATGTCTTGTGTCGTCTTTAACTAGAAAAGAATCAGAATAAATCTTTGGTCGATTTAAATTGAACCAGAAGAAGTGCCTATTGGAAGAAGTATCAGAATAAACCTTTGGTTGATTTAAACTGAACTAACAAATGTCTGTATTTGTCTTTAACTGGATAAGAATCAGAATAAATCTTTGGTCGATTTAAACTAAACCAGAAAAATGTCTACTAGAAAAGTATCAAATTAAATCCTTGGTCGATTTAAACTGAACCAGCAGATGTCTATATTTGTCTTTAACTGGAAAAGAATCAGAATAATCTTTGGTGGATTTAAACTGAACCAGAAAATGTGTCTATTGGAAAAGTGTCAGAATAAATATTTGGTCGATTTAAACTGAACCAGCAGATGTTTGTGTTGTCTTTAACTGGAAAAGAATCAGAATAAATCTTTGGTTGATTTAAACTGAACTAGAAAAAGTGTCTACTGGAAAAGTATCAGAATAAATCTTTGGTCAATTTAAACTGAACCAGCAGAGGTCTGCATTTTTCTTTAACTGGAAAAGAATCAGAATAAATCTTTGGTCGATTTAAACTGAACCAGAAAAAGTGTCTACTGGAAAAGTATCAGAATAAATCTTTGGTCAATTTAAACTGAACCAGCAGATGTCTGTGTTGTACTTAACTCGAAAAGAATTAGAATAAATCTTTAGTCGATTTAAATTGAACCAGAGAAAGTGTCTACAAGAAAAGTATCAGAATAAATATTTGGTCGACTTAAACTGAACCAACAGAGGTCTTAAGGAAGTGTTCGTCATGTAGATATTCATCCCGTCCTGTTTCGGGAATTGATCTTTATATGAGCAGAGAGAAAGAAAGGAAGATAGTTTCTCCGTCCTGTTTCGGGAATTAATCTGGAACTGTTTGAAAATTATGGATAATATTCATCTGTTGATTGATCTTCCATGAAATGGTAAAGATTTATTTGTATGCAATGTCATGAAGTATTAAATTCATTGCGTAATGATGTTCTCAAAATAAATGAGATTGTGCTATATGTGTTTCGTATGCATGTGCTACGATGTATGGATGTAAAATGTTGTGAAGTCTATTTGTAAACCCATGTGGTATCTTTGTCTGTGAAAACAAATCCTTGACTATGGCTAGGGAATGAAGAGTATGTGTGTCTTCAATATTGTCTAGAATGATTTCGATGGGGATTCCTGGTTACTTGTTTAAGGAAAATCTACAAGGAACGTATTGATTTCTATTTGGGGAGTAATGTTTAGGAACATTAGTCGTCTATTTCTCTATTGGGGAATTTATTTCTTATATACCCTGACTGGAGATAAAAGAGATGGACAATCTTCCGACTTGTCTTGGGAGGATAAAGTTAACTGGTATCTGATCGGGTTCCAGGTTTTGCACAAGTTTCTGGGGATAGTGATGACCTCACTAGGGAGAAGAATTTTGTCAGTGATTTGTAGTAGTCTGAGGAATATACTCAACTTGGGGAATTTGTAGTGTGTTGGGGAAATAAACCCTGTTGGGGAAATAAACCCTTGTTGGTGGAGAAGTGTTATGCTGAGGAAATTTATTTCTTTTGGGGAAATTGAATTTTCTAAAGAGAAGAACTCTGCAAGGTTTCTTTTCAGTTTTGGAGGACCAAACTCAGTCGGGGAATAGATTTTCCATGAAGTGTACTTATTTGGAAACTCTGTAGGTTGGTGATATTGTCGGGAAAGAGATTATACTCCTTTATTTGCTAGAGCAATCTGCCGGGGAGATTGTGGGGAATGTACCCTTATTTGTGAAGACTCTTCTATGGGGATAATCTCATAGAAGTGGCTCTGGTGACTTTACTGGGGATAACCTTATGAAAGGGGTTCTGTGGGGATTTATGGCCAGCTTGAGTGTCATCCCAGCTCCTAGAATTTTGAGTAAATGTTTAGTCCTATTCTTATGCATATATTTGTTAACAGTTAATCATGTTCATATGCATATGTTCATTCAATTTAGTCATTGGACGTCTTTGCAAACAAAACAGAAAACCGAAGGTTTGAACTTTAAAGTATATTTGTATTGATAATTTGGCTATGTACAGACGATTTTATACAGAGAGACATAAATCCTAGTAAGAGGAAATCATCGTAAAATTCAAAGAGTACAAAGTGAAAATAAAATGTATAGCCATGTGGAAGTGATCTCATTGGGTTCCAACTCTGCTATTGCCCCTATGTCTTTGAACATCTCATCCTTTGCCATCAGAAGAAGCTGATTGAACCTTTTGAACTGTCGACTTTAGTAATAAAGCTTGGATGTAAGTGATCCAACGGGAAACAGTTGTACGCTTTTAATCTCTAATTTTTGCCTAGACCTCCCTTTCAGGTTTTCAGTCCATCAAGATACCCCTTTTTGCCCAAGCTACCTTTTCAGGTTTTTGACTTGTCGTGTGTACAATATTTTGTATATATCCCTTATTTTTGCCCGAATCCTTTTGGTTCGCCGAGATGCCTTTATTTTTGCCTAGGTATGTCAACCTAGTGGGTTATTTTTTTGCGTAATATTTTTTGACTATGTCTGCATTCAGAGGGTGCGGGAAATCTTCTCCATCCATAGTGGTTAGCATCATAGCACCGCCCGAGAATACTTTCTTGACAATAAATGGCCCTTCGTAAGTGGGAGTCCATTTTCCCCTGGGATCGCTTTGTGGTAGAATGATGCACTTTATTACCAAGTCACCAACCTGGTATACTCGATGCTTGATCTTCTTGTTGAATTCCTTGATCATACACTTTTGATACATCTGACCATGACGGACAACAACTAACCTCTTTTCGTCAATCAAATTCAATTGATCCAAGCTTGTCTGAATCCATTCGTCTTCGTCTATGTTTGATTCTTTCATAATTCTTAGAGAAGGGATCTAAACTTCGTTAAGTAGGACAACTTCCATGCCATAGACCAAAGAGAAAGGGGTTTCCCCAGTTAATGTTTGCGCTAAAGTACGATAGCCACGAAGATAAAATGGTAACATCTCATACCAGTCTTTATAGGTCACCACCATCCTTTGCACAATCTTCTTTATATTCTTATTGGTGGCTTCCACTGCGCCATTCATCTTAGGCCTGTATGGAGAAGAGTTGTGATGCTTGATCTTGAACTGCTTGCAAAGTTCATAGATCATGGCATTGTTGATATTGGTACCATTGTCAATGATGATCCTCTCAGGGATACCATACCGACATATGAGGTTATGCTTGATAAACCGGGCTGCGACGTTCTTGGTAACTGAGGCAAATAAAGCTGCTTCAACCCACTTGGTAAAGTATTCAAAGGCGACAAGAATGCCATGATGTCCATTAGAGGCAGTATGCTTGATTTCTCTGATCATATCAATACCCCACATTGAAAATGACCAAAGAGCAATCATGGCATTTAAAGGAATTGGAGGCACATAGACTTTATCATCTTTCTACGGCACTGGAACAACATTTACAACCCATTGGGGATACGACATCACTACCAAGAAATATGCATTAAACTATTTAATTACCTTAACCTTGATCTTCTTAGACATATCAGGACGCATGTGACAAAACTTTTGTTTAATCGGAGAACAACCCTCTTTCATTGGCAGACGATGAACCACGATATCAGTATCGAGCCCTGGCATGTCTTTGTATGAGCAAGCGAATACCTCAACATAGTCATGCAACATCTGAACCAATCTGCTCTTGACAATGTCTTCCAGGTTGGCGTCAATCTTGACTTCTTTCTTATCTGCCTCAGTACCCAAGTTTATCACTTCGACCGGTTCTTCGTGCGGTTGGATAACCTTTTCCTCTTGTATACAAAGTGTTGACTTTTGAAAATATTTCATGAAAACTGTTGATGTGTTTGAAATATTTTTTGTTTGAAATGTTCGTGAGCAAGCAACTATGAACGTTCTACCTACTCAAAAAGTCTTTATTCTTTTCCTCCTCCTTCAGATAATGTTATCTTACCATTAGTTGGTAAGAAACCTTATCATTGGATGTGAAGGGACATGCGTGGGTCATCGTACAATCATAGAAGGCAAAATTGTAGGATACTTTAGAAATTTTTCGTAAGGGTCTAAGATCGTTTAACGAAGGCAATGTTGAAGGGTCATCAAGAGACTATGATCTTGTAATCGACGGCCTTTTCTAAAGTATCACACGTTCAAGGGATATGATTGTTTTTATTCGAGGCAACAAGTGTGGGTTAACCCTAGAGGTGTAAGTGTGCAAAGTGTTTTGATTTCATCTATTTTTTTCTTGAATTAAGGTTGTCTACTTGTTGGTTTTAAGTCTTGCCATACAAACCCTAATTACTAGCAATAATATAGAAAGCCATAAATTACAGAATTTAAATTTCTATGCTATTACATCATTTTTGGATGGGAGATACAAATTTACAAATGGGGATATAAAGAAATAAAGTTCTAATTATTATTACAACCCAATTGAATAATGTATAATAATAAAATGTACAAGAATATAAAGAGGATATAAAAGAAAAATGTTTTTCATGAGTTTTGGTAGAAAAGGTTTAACCTAATTAATTAAAAAAATAAAGAAGTTAATAAATTCCTAAATTCTAAGTTAATTTAATTAAAAGAGAACATTAGAATAAAATTTTAAAAAAAAAAGTCTTAAGAGAGAAAATATTTTTAGGGATTTTGTTTAAGGGAAATGAAATAAAGTAAAAATAATAAACTTTAGTCTAAGTATTTAATAAAAATATATTTTTGATATTTTGGCTTAAAATAATAATAATTAAAATAAAGATAAAAAAATAAAAAAGAAAAGAAAAGAAAAGAAAAGAAAGTAAAATAAAAATATAAAAAATTTGGGTCAGGGGGGTCTGAAAGTGAAAAGGGTATTAGAAAGTAAAAAAATAGTTTTTGTTTGGTTTAGGCCCAAACTAATTTTTGTATAATCAGAAAAAAAATAAAACAAATGTTATGTTGGGCTGCGTATTGTTTAGCAATCATGGGGTAAATGTGAGAAAAAAGGCCAGGCCCATTGCCAAAGAGCCCAAGCGCGTTGCAAACAAAAAATGAAACAAATTAAAATATACAAAAGATCTCGATGGGGCTCGAACCCAGGACCTTCTACATAAACGTCTTAGGCGCGCGCTTGTTGCCACTGGGGTGGCTTGTACATCGGGTATAAAAACAAGTTATAATAAATATAAGATAAAACAAGTCCATGACTGTACTTCATCTTCTTCTTCGTGCCAGCCATAACTCTGTAACTCTCTCAACTCCCAACCATTTCAGAAATTATAAACATTAAACTTATTAGAAATTTCACCATGATTCCAAATATGTAAATATCTTAAGCAATGGATCAAAGATGAGCACGAATTTTAAATGGTACCGAATTTAACCTAAATTTTTCAGAAAGTTCAGGCTCAAAATTCTCACTACTAGGGAAACATAAATGACTTCTAAGGACATGGTTAGTTTCAGGGCTATGATGTCTACATTTTATCTTTTAAAATGGAAGCCAAATGATACTTGTATGAAGAGTTAGAATTTCAGAAAACTGACCTTGCAGGTGGAGATCGTGTTTTGAGTTTGAGCAACCCTCAAGGTGTTGCGATGATAAGAATAGCTTCAGTGACCCTCTAGGAAGCTAATGCAATGCTTAGTTTGGGCTGAGGATGGTTGAATCGTACTGGAGAAGTCCAGTTGTAGAACTCTGTTTTTAAGTTTGGAAGGTGATGAAGATGGAGTTACATTTGTGGAGGGATGGACTATAATTGATGTATGGAAGCTTTAAAATTGGTTTAGAGAGGAAACACACAAGGGAAATGTGAGTTTGAGGTTCTTGGGCAAAAATGACAAGTTATGGAGGTTGAAGTGCAATTCTGAGTTTTAGAGAATTTGAGAGAGTTTTCAGGCTTCTAATTTCGTGCCATGGCTTTAAAAATGCACCTCTATTTATAGATAAAAGATTATAATGAGTGAGAATATCAATTATGAAGTTTTGAATTTTTTGGCTTGTTTTGAAAATACAAAGATTTGTTGCTTCATGATGAAGAAAGTGAGTGATTCAAGGGGTTTGCCATGCTTTTACTGACTTCTTGAGATCGATTTTGATATTGAGATTGTATAGGATTTGATTAGGAGTAAATCACAATTTTAAGCAAAGAGTTGTTAGCATAAAGCTTGCTTTACAAAAATGGTAAGGTGACTTTATGCAAATTATCCAAAAATGGCATCTAGACTTGGATAATGCTTCTAATATTTGTGTAATACATTTAGAACTTGCATAAATTTCTGATCATGGTGAGATTTAGAAGTCAAATGTCCTAAAAAGTGGGATTATGTAGGATAGGTTTGAGACTTTGCTATGAGTTCATCACAAAAATGGTTTATAATACAAGAATGGATGCCTAACTTCTTCTCTTCGATTGTCTTGGCTTAAAAATGATCTCTTTAAGTTATTTGACATTTAGGAAAGCTTGAAACATCTTATACAACTTTCATGTTTTCCATTTTTGCCAAATCAAATTGGAGCTAGGTAAAAATTGGCCAAGAAGATAGGGAAAAATCCTAACCAAATTGATCAAAATTTTCACTAAGTTTTTTTAGAAAAAGTGCAGGACTTCATGAATTTGTAACTCAAAATCCAAGCAGTTAGGTGAAAAATTGCCAAGAAGTTAGGACAAAAATCTGCCTAAACTTGTTGAAAATTTCACTAAGTGTTTTTTATGAAAACTGTCATGACCTCATGAGTCTATATCTTTAAAGCTAAGCATTTTTTGGACATCAACCCTAAGGGACAAAGTTGTAGAATTCATCAAGATCTACAACTTTCATGTTAAAATTTTTCCTTGAATCATCTTGCATCACGGTGAAAATTTGTCATGAAGTAGTGAAATTATCAAGGTCAAAAGAGGATGTTATGAAAATGTATGATGGCAAGTTGGTTACAATATGCATAATTAAGTTTTCAAGTTTGACTTAACAAATCTCACTTATACTGGTCTTAGTTCGGTCAGTGGTCTTGCTGCAAGAAAATGTAATCTCCTTAGCTTGGGATCCCTGGAATATATTATGAGACAAGATTAGTAAGTCCTTGGATACAAGTCAGATTGAACGTTTGAAGGGTGTTTTGGAAAATTGCTCTTCTATTTAGTCAGATATGGTTATAGTTAGCCTAGACAGTGTAGTAAAAGCTCGAGAAGAGTAGAAGAAAAAGAGAGTGTCCCTCTCTTATGGTGAGTGGTGCATTGATAATAACAGTAACTACACTTTCTTCAAAAATTATCCTATTAACCGACTCTTCAATACAAGCAAGCTAATCTCTCCCTGGTTAAGAATCAATCATTATAAGCTAAGGTTCAAGAGAAATGAATTTCGGCATAAGGATGATTCTATAAAGGTTAGTTTGCTGGAAGCTAAGAAGGATAAGAGTGTTGATTCAGATTAGGCTGAATTCAAAAGAATTGTTTTTAAGTTAGCTACTAGTGTATCCATTTCAAGTGAGTTCATTATTCTATCTCGTATAACAATTGAAAAGCAAGGAGTGTAGAAGGTCATTTGGAGGGGGAGTAAAAGTAAAAGTGTGTTTGTATTGAAACTGTTCATAGTGATGAATTGTTTGAGTATTTGTTTTCAGTATTATATTTAGTTGGTGGTTCAATTTGCGTCTCCATTTGCTTTCTGTGTTTCCATTGTTTACATTTACTCTATTTTCTTTTTGTCAAGATTTTGGATAAAAAGGGGGCGTAAAGTTTTGTGTCATGATGTTATATCACATGTCTTGACATGTTGATAAACATTGTGATAGGCCCTTATTGCTACTAAGGGGGAGTAGTCTTGTGTAGTTGCTTGATGTGTACTGTTTAAAGGGAGCGTGACAGACTATCATGCTTGTGTGTTTCTATTTTTTGTGTGTTTCTGGTGTGCAGAGATGTCGAACCAGATATTATGACATCCTATTTATATGCGAACTTGAATAGCTCATGTATGTGGTTCTAAGGGTATGAATCTCAGATGTGTGAACTTGGATAGCTCATACAGGTCGTTTGGGTTCCTCAGTTCTGGTCTTGTAATTTTTGTTGTTTGGATACTGATGACAGAGAGAGAAGTAAATTTTGTTTCTAATAAAAAAGTCATACCATGTTTATTGTTTTATTCTTCTCTCTTGGATTTTTTGAGCTAAGGTTGTTTTAGCCAAAATTTTCGAAAGGGGGAGATTGTTAGTACCATGGTTTTATGATTGGATAAATTTTGGCAAAATATGGTTTTCCATAATAAGTTTGCTATTATGTGATTTTTAACCAGACTTCGAAGACAATGTCATGACATCTTGGTCAGGTATAACAGGTGTTGCTGTTTGGTATTCTCTTGGCAGATTTAATTTAATTTTATGAGATTCCTTTTGGATATATCTCAATTATTTTTGTAGGTGAAGAAGATGTAATCTGGAACAAGTGAATCAAATATCCATCAACATTAAAGTTTCTAAATTTGGTGGTTGATCTAATTTAGGATACTTGAAGATTTGTTCCAATATTTAAGGATATATATTCTACAACAATCAACACATGGATCAAGAAATAATTGGGCAGAGAATTCGAAGCCCATGGACAACTGAATCTTATAAAATGAAGAACAAGGCCTAGGGAAAATTAGTTCTTGTTAATTTATTTCATTGTTTAGTAAAAAACAAGGGTTTAGGTTTTGAGTGTCTCTCGTGTTCCTTATGATGTAAGTCACGCTTTGTATCTTTCGATACTTTGTGATAGACATAATTTTCTCACTCAGAAACCTTTAGGTAATAGGTTAAGTATTGTTACCCTCTAAGATTTTAAGCAAAAGGTTAAGTATTGTTTTTGGAAAAAGCTATTAAGCAGGCTAAGTATTATTCTTAGTCTAGAGTCTTGATTAAGTATTTGTATTGGAAGTGTAACCTTCTATTGAGTTTATCCTTGTCTCATACCCCAAATTTGTCCTACCCTTTTCACTTTTATCTGACTTAGGCTTTTCATTTCATTTGCATCATTTTCATTAGGTCAATCACACATCATTCCTTCATTCAACAAGGCAGTGGTTCAAAGCATCAGTGGTTGTTCCAATTAGGGTTTAATTTTGGCTTGAGGATTCTATGTTCTACAACTGATTTCCTTGGTTCCTCCTTGGGAAGTGGACAGGGGAATCAAGTTTTGAAGTATGGTTATCGTGAGTTTCTTATTCATCCATGTACAAGTCCATTTCTCATTAAAATTCATAAATATCTCAGATTAGGGTTTATTTCCCTATGTGTGATTAAAAATTAGGGTTTTTTAGCATCATGCCTCAGTTAGGGTTTGAATCCCTCAAGTATTCAGTATGGCTAATCATTGATTCTCAAAGGTTACTTCATCAAAGCATTTCTCAACCAAAAGCACAGTTAATATTTCATCATCACTGGTCCATATGTGCATCAATATGTCTGGGAATACACAGAAAGATCAAGTTTGCAAGTCGATTCAAAGCACTTCGACCAAAAGTCAACTTTTTGCAAGATCAAGTTCAAACGATCATAAATTTTTCATTATTAAATATTTTTGAATGGTTATTTTTGAGTATTACTATCCTTGATGCCATCTCCAACTCCTCTTTACTATTCAAGATCTGATTATGTGCAGAGGATCATCAGAAGTCCGAATACTTTAGAGGTCATCCAATGGAATTTGACCTAATTTCAAAATAGTTGTGCCCAACTTCCAATGATCATAACTTCTTCGATCCTCGACATTTTGAGGCGATTCTTTTTTCACATCGTCATGAGTGATGTCGTCTACAAGTTCTCTTTAAGGATCGAGAGTTAATTGTGCATAAAAGATCATGAAAGTTGGTGAAAACGTTATGGGTCATTTAATGACTTAGAATGTTCTTGACTTCTAGGTTCAATTTGTTCCATAAATGTTGTCTAAACCCTTGATTCTCATGATGAGATCATTCTTTGATAAAAATATCGAGTTTGAGGATTCTTTGATTTAATTTTTGCATTTAAAATCACTTGTGTTTAAACATTGGAAATTATTGGATTAAAACAGATTTTTGACCAAAGATCTTAAGTTGCTTTCAATTTCCACTGGAAACAATTTGAAGATTCACTCAAGAAATGTCCATTTTCAAGTTTAAGCTCCATTCACATGGATAATTTTTAACCATATATTATTCAATTCTCCATCATTTCAAATTCAAGAATCAATTCAAGTTATTAGCAATATTTGAAGTACAAGAATAAAGTTAGTTTGTTACACCATTATTCCAATCATGGCAATGTTACAAGATTACATGGTAAATTTACTGTAAGATTTTCACAAACTAGAAGAGAACTTATATAATTGAATTACACTTCCACTTCCAATTTCATTAAGGTTCCTGTTCTGTTACAGTAAGTGAACATTAAGGTACACTCGAGACTTTAAAATGATGCCATGTTACAATTGTTATGACTTGCTACAAAATCTAAACTGGTTCAAAGTGAGGTTAAGGCTACAAAGTTCTTACTATACATGGATTCCAATTAGAGCAAAAATTACAAGATGAAAAGGAATGTGAAGTAAAATAAAGACGAAGTTGTCACAACAATTTGAAACCAATACAGTTTAGCTATTATTTGTGCTCAAGCCGTTGAAATGCAAGCTAAAGGCAATGAGTTCCTAAGTGTCTCCAATGCGTCTGGATAGTTTGTTTTCTTCAGTAGTGATGTTCCAATCTTGCACCAAATCTCAATATTTTCACTTGATTTATGTACCATCGTGAACACCAACCTTGGGGAGAAATTCCTGTCAAAGCATTAAATAAGAAAGAACGATTGAAACACCAAGTAAGCAAAGGAAAAATTATGCTACGAACAGAAAATAACCATGGTCTACACCATACCTCAAGTCCATATCACCCTACTTCTTGTTCTTTAAATTTGTCCACAAACAACCCAAAAACCTAGTAAAAAGCCTTGTTTCCCACTGCTATAATAACTATTCAAAAGCTAGTTCATAAAACTCTAAAACTATTGTCAACCTGCTCCAAAAGAATTCTACATGAAAAAGGCTTTACATCAGTCCATAAGAGTCCAAAATGGTTGCTGCCCCTACTGCAAAATAACCCAACTTCTTGTTGTTCAAAACTTGCTGCCTACTATTCTTTTCTTCTGCATATCAATCCATAAAACCATTCCATTACAAAGCCTAACATAATAGTCCAAATAATGCAAAAACCCGCCAAAGCACCAGTCCAAACTTGCATAGAAAAGGCACAACAAAAATTTGCATAAAAAAGGTAGGTAATGCAATGTCATAAGTTCAGAAAAGAGAGAGGAGAATAGAAATATTTCAAAAGCAAGAAGAAATACAATATACCACTTTTAACCTCAAAATTGGTTATTTAACAAGGTCTCCACTTCATTTGTACCACAAGTATGAGCAAGCCATCCAATCCCTGCTCAAATCTTCTCTTTTCTCAAATAATAGAGAAAAACATATACTAAAAACCTTATCAAAACTCTTCACAATATCAATTAAATTCTTCTACAACTCACTTCATTAATCTTTTCGTCACACCCCTGCAAAACTCACCATATCATTCCATCCATTCTTCTGCATAAACACTTCTCACCCTCAACCTTACATCAACATTATTCCAAATACCTCACAACCTTAATTCAACTTTGCATATTCCAAGCACCATGTAACTGAACTCCAAGCTGATGCACAACCAAGACCGCAACACTGCAATACAGAAACAACAACATTTCAACATTTCGAAACAGACTCATCAAACCCCAACTATAAACAAAATACATCAAAAATCTGGAAGAAATTAATGGGAGTAAGAGAGCAGAAAATAATATGGTTATGCTGTAAAAATTGATACAAGAGCTTCCCCCACCAAGAAAGCTTCAAGAATCCTGCAATTTCAAGAAATTTCAAGGAGTAATACAACATGCTTCAGAATCAGAATTTCTCAGAAGATTTAGAAAGGGTTAAAGAGCAATATTTACCTCTGGTCTTCTTGATACGTGGACGGAATTGAACCCCTCAGACTAGCTCCGAGCATGTAAGTCCTCCTATTCTCGTCATACACCTTACCATGATTGTTAATTAAATGCTTAAAAATTATCGTCATGCTTGTTTGTGTGTTGTACCAAAGGGGTTGTGTTTGTTGCTACTATAGCTTTATTGTTGCTATTTTTCAAATCTGTGAAGGTGTTTTGTTGTTGATGATAACCGAGATGACCATTATTCTGTTATATTTGGGAGAACAAAAAAATAGAATCATGGAGGAGATACGGAATTGAGCGATTTGCAAGGTAGTATAAGCATTTTACAGGGGAAGTATCGATTGAAAGAGAAACTGAGAAGCTATGATGTTGTTTCTCTGAATCAAAATAGATTAAGTTATTGTTGTTACTGTAATCGGAATTATAGAGCGAGAAATGGTAAGTGTGCGGTTTTTGTTGTTGTTTTCAGTTTAGAGGATAAGAGATACGAGTTTTAGAGTTTTTGTTGATGATAAGAGACTAGAGAAGCCAAGACATAGATTGGGAGAGATGTGAGTGAAAGAGATGAAAAAGAAAATTGAGACAAAGGTGATGTTGAGGGAAGAACAGAAAGAAGGATCGTGAGATTTAAGAGGAAAGAGGATAACGTTTTTCTGTTTTAACTAAGTTAATGGGAAATTAAAAATTAATGGTGACTTTCCTATTCCCCAAAGACCAATGGCGCATTCTTCACAATTAGGGTTTCAAAACCCTCTCTATTCCCTCTAAAGAGAGTCCGGGTTTGGGCTTAATTATTTTAGTCCAACCCATTTCATAAGTTTTAATTTTTATAGTTTTTGATTAGGTATAATGAACGATTAAACAACATGGTGTAGTGGTTGGAGCGTGAGCCTTGTATGTGTGAGGTCCTGGGTTCGAGGCCCATTGAGCCCTTTTTACCATTATTTTTCACTTTTATGTCCATTTTAGCCCAATGATTTATGTTTTATTATTCCTCCTTTTATTTTAATTAAATGGCAGATATAATAGAAAAATGAACTTGGTTTAATGGCAAGGCAAAAGAGTTGCAGCCTAGGGGACATGAGTTCAACCCCTAACTTTACTTTTTTTCTTTAAATTCTAAGTTTCAAGTTTTGTTTCTTATTTTATTTAAAATCCATACAAAAAATATTAGGTTAAGTTTATAATTAATTATTTCTTGTCCTCATTAAAAATACCCAAAAAACACTTAATCAATATTCAAACCCATTCCACACTTAACAAAAACACTCAACAAATCAAAGATATCCTCAAAAGGGCATTTCATCTCTGTTCTATCGCAATACAAGCCATACCTATTGCTAGAATGCATGTGTTAACGTCACCCACTAAAAACACCAACAACCCAACATTTTCTAGAAGAACTATGGTGTTCTGATTCCTTCACGGGATACATAGGTAAAGGGTTGTGAGACCCTCACGAACACACTACTAAAAAACCATTTCATTCCCCGTAGCAAGTATATTTATAGATAGACACACCCATAAAAGCAAACAATCAAAATGGATCCCGTTGAGTACACTAGAAGTGAAGGGTGCTAATACCTTCCCCTTGCATAATCGACTTCCGTACCCTCTCTTTTGGTTGCAAGACCATCTTATCCGTCCTCTTGGGGTTTTCTCGATATTTCCCCGTCTATCGGGATAAATAAAGTTCAGTGGCGGCTCAATGTTTTTTGCCGGTTGCTTCACCTTGTACTAGCTACTATGATTGTAACTGGTCTATAGTTGGCTAGTGGGATTAAGGTTTGTCTTTTATCACTGCGGTGATTGGAAGTGAGATGGATATTTCTCATATCTAGGAGGTGCCTAGGTAGAAGTTGCACTGGGTAGGGATTAAGTGTTAAGATGGAAACTGGGGTTGTTTAGGCTTATAATTAATACTACTAATAGTGGATTTCCTTCTTGTCTTGGTAGCCCCCAGAGTAGGTGAGTTGCATCGAACTAGGTTAACAATTTACTGTGTTCTTTGTCATTTAAATGCTGCATATTATTTCAGTTTGATATTGTTATTTAGTCTTTCTACAGGTGTCGTAACATCTGTCTTCACATTATGATCTGATGTTGGAAATATTAATATGAGCATGTTGTGTACTAGTGCCAAAATTTCAAGTGTGTAAGTAAAAAGCAAATCATGATGCCACACCCAATGTTGCAACATCAGACTACTTCCAAAGTGTTGGAACTTCTTCATATGAATGTAATGGGACCATTACAGATATACAACCTAGGAGGAAAAAGGTATGTTTTTTTGGTTGTAGATGACTTTTCTAGATATACTTGGATGAATTTTCCTAGAGAAAAATAACATACTTTTGAAGTCTTCAAAGGTATGTGTCAAAGCATTCAAGAGGAGAAGATGAGTTTGATTTTCAATGTCAGAAGTGAAAATGATTCGGAGTTTAAGAATACAAAATTCTCTAAATTTTGTGATTCTGAAGGAATAATCCATGAGTTCTCCTATTCTTGGAAAACTCAGGGAAATAGAATTGTTGAGCAAAAGACCGGAGCCATACAATAATTAAATAGATTCATGCTTAGTGCTAAGCAATTGCCATTTGAGTTTTAGGATGAAGATATGAATATTGTATGCTATATTCATAACAGGGTCCCTTTGAGAGGAGGTACAACAACTACTAATCTCTATAAGTTATAGAAATGAAGGAAACCTAAAGTTAAATACTTTCATGTCTTTAGAAGTATATGCCAGATCTTTACTTACAAAGATCAAGTGGACAAGAAGGACTCCATAGGGGATGCAGGAATATTTATGGGCTACTCTTCTAGTAGAAGAGCTTATAGAGTTTTTAACTCCATAACTGAAATGACAATGGAATCTATCAATGTGATAATTGATGACTCAATTGCCGAAGAACATGTGGATGTTAGAGATGATGTTGGAACATCATGTGTTCAAACTGATGGAGCACTAAGGGAGGAAATTTGTGAATTCACAAACACTGAGTTAGTGAATTCTTAATCCAGTAAAGGTCTATCGACCAAAGGACAGATAGAGCAATCCATGGAACTGACTGCAAGTCACCCTGATAAAGGTAATATCACTTAATTTAAACAAAATTTAGCAAATACAAATGGACGTGTTTCCTTGAGGGAAATAAGAGGAAATTTCTACAAACTGGTGTTAAAAAGACGAGATGTCAATAAAAATATCATGAAATTTTATAGTGAAGATCTAAATTCATTATGATATCTCTTTCAACGTGGATGGAACAAGAACCTTAATGGGTATGATCAACTAATCAAGAATCTTGTTGAAGGGAAGGTTGTGACTCTGTAGCATATGGACAACAAGGAACAACTTACTATTATAAAAAATAGTGGGATTGGAACTTGTACTATCAAGGACTTATAAAAATTACATATATGGAGGATTGCAACAATTACTACATATTTCCTCTATAATTTAAGGCATGACATGCCTAGACAAATTGCTATTGAGAAGAGATGGAAAGAAGGTGTTCTGCTAGATAGTGGGGCTGGCTATAACACCAAGGAATGCAGAAGGCTCTTTGACTGGGGGAAGAGGTGGATGACCACCTAAAGATGACCAAGTGTGTGCGTCTTTTCACCTGTGTGTTTTCTTTTGTGCTTCCATTTGTGGTATTGCTGGTGTGCCATATGTGTGTTTCCAACTTGTGTACATTTACTCTAGTTTTTGTCAATATTTTGGCTAAAAAGGGCGAGTAAAGTGTTGGTTTTGTTTTGTCTCTTGATGTTATATCACATGTCTTGACATGTTGATTTTTCATTGTGATAGGATTGTGCTACTGCTAAGAGAGAGTAGTATTTGTGGTTGCTTGAATTTTAATCACAAATTCAATGGTACAAATTATTTTAACTAAACCTCAAAGGATATTATGAATTTTTCCAAAAACCAGAGAACCCTAAAAATTTAAGAAGCACCCAATTCATAGCACGAATAAAATTGAAGGCAACTAGCTTAGGGCTCATAATTAACACATCAAAAGCTACATTTTTTCTTCAGAAATTAAACACTAATGATGCATGTATGATGGCTTTCGAAAGGGGTCAGAATTTACCTTTTTGGAGAAAGTCCAAAGCTTGTTCTATGGCTTCCAGATGCAAAGTGAAGATCCTATGAGCTTGCTGGGACTTCACTTAATCTATTCCAATCTCTACTTTGCTTTAAAACTTACTGACACAACCCAACCAAGTCAATATGCAGGCGACTATTTTTTGAGTGAGAGGGTGAGAATGACACGGTTTCAATTTGGATTTTATGGTTTGGATAGCTTCTAAATGGGTTTTAGAAACTTTGTAAATGATAATAATGGAAAATGCACGAGTAAAATGAGAAATGGAAGTTTGAGGTTTGAAGAACTTTCTTTAATGGTGTTTTGGTGCAAAATCTCATGTCTTGTGCTTAGAGGATTACTTCTTTATTTATAGAGGTGGAAAATAACTTGTATAACTTGCAGAAATCAGGTTTAGTGCCTATTGAATCATGGTTTGGCCATTTGGTTAGTTTTTTGCACAAGAGTGCAAGTTTGCTTCATGAGGAAGTAAAAGTGATTCAAGGGATTTGATTCAACTTTTAAGACCTTGTAGGATAGCATCTGATATTGAGATATTTGTTGTGATCTTTAGAACAAATTTCAAGCTTGAAAGAAGAGAGTGGTTAGCAAAAGGTGATCTTTATCAAAGTGGAAATGTTACTTTTGTAATCTTAACCATAAATGGTATCAAGACTTGGACAATGCTTCTAATCCTTGTGTAATACATTTAAGACTTGTGTAAATATCTGATCAATGTGAGATTAAGAAGTTAAGTGGCCTGAAAATTGGGATCATATAGCTTAGGTTTGAGATTTTTCTATGAGTTCATCACAAAAATGGTCTATAATTCATGTTTATCATGCCATCTTCGTCTCTTCGAATATCCTAGCTAAAAAATGTTCTCTTCAAGTTCTTAGACATTTTGGAAAGCTTGAAGCATTTTCTACAACTTTCATGTTGACCACTTTGGCGAAATCATCTTGGATCAAGGTGAAAAATTGCCAAGAAGTTAGGACAAAAATCTGCCTAAACTTGTTGAAAATTTCACTAAGTGTTTTTTATGAAAAATGTCATGAATTCATGAGTCTATATTTTTAAAGCTAAGCATTTTTCGGACATCAACCCTAAGGGACAAAGTTGTAGAATTCATCAAGATCTACAACTTTCATGTTGAAAGTTTTCCTTGAATCATCTTGCATCATGGTGAAAATTTGTCATGAAGTAGTAAAATTATCAAGGTCAAAAGAGGATGTTATGACATTGTATGATGGAAAGTTAGTTACAATATGCATAATTAAGTTTTCAAGTTTGACTTAACAAATCTCACTTATACTAGTCTTAGTTCGGTCAGTGGTCTTGCTGCAAGCAAATGTATTCTCCTTAGCTTGGGATTGAAACTACGCGGCCGAAACCCGTCATCTGGATGTTAATGAAACATCAATGAAGTCGCCACCGAACGTCTTTTATCCCGCCGAAAGGGAAAGTTAAACATCGAGAAAACCTGGAAAGGGAGACATCACGGTGTTTCGACCGAGAGATCGGGTAAGGGAGTCTGTTACGCGAGGGGAAGGTGTTAGCACCCCACACGCCTGTAGCACTCTACGGTATCCACTCTTGTTGTCTAATCTAATTGGTGTGATCGAGTCCTGTGTCTATGGCTTAAAACTGAAAAAGGGAATGCATGCGAACGGAAAAATAAAATAATGTAGGGAAAATAATAATTATGCTCGGTTGGGCCCTACCCCAATGCCTACGTATCCCTTTTAAGGAATCAGAGCAGCCGTAGTTCGGCTTATATGTTTTGGTTGGTTTGTGTTTTTTTTTAGTTAAGGCAAACAAAAACAATCAAGATGGCAAAACATCGAATGAAATGATAAATAAAAAAGGTGATCAAACATCAACTAAATAATAACAAAGTAACATGTCAAAGATGGCGAAACATCAAATGATAAAATGGGATGACAAAACATCACAGCTATCAATGATATTGAGAATCAATGTAGGATAACAAACATGTGCGATGGCGAATCATCGGCTTCAAACAAATGCGCGATGGCGAAACATCGGCTAAATAATAACAAAGTAACATGTCAAAGATGGCGAGACATCAATAAAATGGATGACAAAACATCACACCTAACAATGATATTGAGAATCAATGTAGGATAACAAACATGTGCGATGGTGAAACATCGGCTAAATAATAACAAAGTAACATGTCAAAGATGGAGAGACATCAATAAAACGGATGACAAAACATCACACCTAACAATGATATTGAGAATCAAAGTAGGATAACAAGCATGTGCGATGGCGAAACATCGGCTTCAAAGAAATATGCGATGGCGAAACATCGGCTAAAAGATAACAAAGTAACATGTCAAAGATGGAGAGACGTCAATAAAACAGGTTTAAAAGCAAAGCCAAGAGGCACACAAACTAATAGGATTGGTTTGTATCTTTTATTTTGAAGAGGAGTTTGAGTTTATTAGAGGTGTTCTTATGATTTTCCAAGAAAACAGTTTTTGTTTTAAGATGCAAAATGCAAAGAAAGGAAAAACTACTAAGGGAAACTAGCCTAGCACTATCCCTAGTGTTATCAAACAATGGTTGATCTTAGGATTGAGGATAAGGGAAAATCCTACCCTACTTTAAATGTTAAAGGGAACTTAACAAAACTATCCTATAGGGAACATGCAATGAGAGCGAAGTCGTGATCTCAATTTATAAATTGAGTGACTCGTCGATCAACAATTAAAGAAGAAAAGCAATAAACATCCTATAGGGAACATGCAATGAGAGAGAAGTCATGATCTCAATTTCTAAATTGAGTGACTCATTGATCAACAATTAAAGAAGAAAAGCAATAAACATCCTATAGGGAACATCCAATGAGAGCGAAGTCGTGATCTCAATTTCTAAATTGAGTGACTCATCGATCAAAAAAAACACAACACATGCAATTTAGACAAAAACCAGAGTGCCTCCTGACATATATCAGCAACAGAGGTCCCATCATGCAGTCAGAGAATTATGCAAAATGAAAATGGGAGAAAGGAAGTAGTACAATACCAAACAAATAACTATCTGTAGCAATCAAGCAAGAACAAAATAAACCCAGGTAAACTTCAAGCAAGCTGGCATCAGTAGACAAATCGAGTCAGAAATTACACCATCAGGATGTAAGTAATTTATCAGATATGAACAAATCCCATGGGCAATGTATGGGATTCACAATCATATGTATGTATATCCTGCATAAACCATCAAACATGCCAAGCACAAAAATAATGCCAATATAATAAATTATGTTCCAAAGCGGCTTAAAAAAGTCTTGCATTAGGTTTAACAATTGATTTGATTTATGAGAATTGTGACTTAGATAAACCATGAGTCACAACATAACTTTAATCATGTTTGCATTCCAAAGTTCGAATGAATTTGAGAAAACTTTAGCGAACTCGTTCTCTAATACCTTAAATTCAAAACCAACCATGCGAATCAATCGTAACAGATTTGGACGAAAGCTTGTGATATCGTGTAATTATTTGCTAATCGAGAAAATATTCAAATGAATCCTCAAATAATCTTCACCAAGATCATAAATCAATTTTCAACATGGAAATTTATATTATGAGAAACATCTTCTTCGAACTCAATATGAATCTCCAAATTCAACATCCCGTTCTATGCACAGTCTCAGCATAAAAATCACGGCCTTTGAGAAAACAAATAGAAGTCGAAAACACTCTAAATCAAGAAAATGACTTATGACAAGTTGATAATCTCCAAGGTCTTTACAATTTCCTTCTATTCTTAAAAAGGACTTGTTGGTGACATCGCTCATGACAATGTACAAAAATATTCGTCTCGATATCTTAAAAATTGAGGAAATTACGACTCTTGAAAGGCAGACCACAATTATCTGAAATTAGGTCAGAAACAGAAAGTGACCTCTAAAATATTCGAATTTCTGATGATCTTTCGCACATAATCAGCTCCTGACTTGTGAAGATAAATCAGAGATAACGTCAAGGAGAGTCATATGCAAACAAAACCGCTCAAGAATATCGATTAATGAAGAAGTTACAATCGTTTGAACTTGATACTGAAAAGGCCGACTTTTGCAAATGATTCTTAGTCACCTAAACCATTGAATGAGAAAACTCACGATGCGAGGCTTGAAATTTGGCACAAACATCTTTAATAACACATGAAGGACCATAAAGACCATTTGAAACTTTGAAAACTCATTTTCTTTTGAGAAATGCAAAACCCTAATTACTGATTTACTGCCTCAGAAGAGAATCTGTATGATCGATTTCTGAGCCAACTTGAATATCCGAGAAACCCTAGGATTGTATCTTGTATGAAAAACGGGAGGGAAAATTTTGGGGTACAACAGCTGCGCCTGTTCAATCTTCTTAAACTTGAAAAGCGAGATCAACATGTTTGTCGTTCGTGGCTTGAAAGTAGAAGGTGATTGAACACTAGAGTGCCCAGAAATTTGCACTTGATGACGCGCTGGTTGATTGTGTAGGGAAATCAGCTTAAAGATGCCATTTGGAGAAACAAAGGAGAATTATCGGAGATGGGCTTATAAATGCCATCCAAAGACAATTATTGACGAAAAAATTGAACTCGATCTTAACAGAGAACGAATCAGAATAAACCGTTGAGAGATTTATCTGACCCAATGAAAATATGGAGACGAATCAGAATAAACCGTTGAGAGATTTATTTGAACCAATGGAAATTTGGAGACGAATCAGAATAAACTGTTGAGAGATTTATCTAAACCAATGAAAATCTGGAGACGAATCAGAATAAACCGTTGAGAGATTTATCTGAACCGGTGAAATAATCTGGAGACGAATCAGAATAAACCGTTGAGAGATTTATCTGAACCAATGAAAATCTGGAGACAAATCAGAATAAACCATTGAGAGATTTATCTGAACCAGTGAAAATCTAGAGACGAGTCAAAATAAAATGTTGAGAGATTTATCTAAACCAGTGAAAATCTGGAGACGAATCAGAATAAACCGTTGAGAGATTTATCTGAACCAGTGAAAATCTGGAGACGAATCAGAATAAATCGTTGAGAGATTTATCTGAACCAGTGAAAATATGGAGACTAATCAGAATAAACCGTTGAGAGATTTATCTGAACCAGTGAAAATTTGGAGACGAATCAGAATAAACCTTTGAGAGATTTATCTGAACCAGTGAAATAATCTGGAGACGAATTAGAATAAACCGTTGAGAGATTTATCTGAACTAGTGAAAATATGGAGACGAATCAAAATAAACCATTGAGATATTTATCTAAACCAGTGAAAATCAGCCTTTTCTCGGAAACTGATATGTATTTGACTTGTTGAAAATTTATGTCTGTCGGAAGTTTGTTGATAATAACTGTCTAATGACTCTTTCTTGTAAAAAGGTGAAGAGTTAATTGTATGCAATGCTAAGATGTATGCGATGCATGGTGTGATGTTTGCATATCAAAATAAATGAGATTGCACTGTATGTACTTGAGTTGTCAATGTTATGACGTATGGATGCAAATGTATGGAATTAAAGATTGTTTGTGCCGTAGCGTTGTTGGAAGCGGGGAAAATAAATCCCTTTTGAAGCACTGATGGGTGAGTTTCCAAGTATAAACTCTATTGTAGAAGGGAAAAGCCAGACATTGCTTGTAGTCTTCGTGATATCCTGCTGTGGAGATCTGAGAAGTTGGGCAACTTACTGGGGACATTTTGGACCGGTGGTTGGAAATTTTTTTGCTCTGGATGGAGAAAGTACCCGCGGGGGTTTTATGGAATGGCTTACATAAATTATTTTATTTCTTAAAGTCATTAGTAATTGTCTTTCCGTTTTTCTTTTATTTATTTGTAACAGTAATCACGATCAAATGCATATGCTCAAAAATAAATCATTGGACATTTTTGTAAACAGAAACACAGAAAAGAAGATGGTTTTGTACTTTCAAAAGGGATATCTTTGTATTAACTTGAATAAGTATTTTTTGTATAATGAGACGAGCATTCTAGCGAGAGAATGTCGTCGTAAAAATGAAAATTGATACAGAGAAAAGATAGCTATGTGAAATAATCCCATGGGGTTCCCATTCTGCTATAGTCTTCATGTCTCTGAATGTCTTGTCCGCTTGTCGCCTCAGCAAAGTCGATTGGATTGATTTAGAGCCAATTGAGTTGATTGGTCGATGCTGAAGATTGTTTGCAAGATGATCCAACGGGACATAGTCATACGCTTTAATCCCTAACTTTTGCCTGGACCGCCCTCTCGGGTTTACAGTCCACCGGGATAGCCTTTTTTGCCCAAGCCGCCCTTTCGGGTTTTCGACTTGCCGGGTGTACAGATTTTTTTATTTTCATCCCTTATTTTTGCCCGAACCCTTTTAGTTCATCGGGAAGCCCTTATTTTTGTTTAGGCTAGTCAACCTAGCGGGTCTTTGATCATGCGTAGTATCTTTTAACTATGTCCATATTTATAGGGTGCGGGAGGTCGTCGCCATCCATAGTAGTCAAGATCATTGCTCCACCAGAGAAAATGCTTTTGATTACAAATGACCCTTCATATGTAGGGGTCCATTTACCCCTGGGATCACCTTGTGGCAAAATGATACGCTTGATTACCAAGTCACCGACCCTATATACCTGACGTTTGACCTTTTTATTAAAAGCTTTGATCATGCGTTTTTGATACATCTGACCATGACAGATAGCTGTAAGCCTCTTTTCATCAATCAAGTTTAGTTTGTCAAACCGAGTCTGGATCCAATCTTCTTCATTCAAACCAGCATCCTTCATGATTCTTAGAGAGGGGATCTGAACCTTAATAGGCAAGACATCTTCCATGCTGTATACGAGAGAATATGTGTTTCCCCAGTTGATGTGAGAGTTGTGGTACGATACCCGTGGAGAGCGAACGATAGCATATCATGCCAGTCTTTGTATGTGACTGTCATTTTATGTATGATCTTCTTAATGTTTTTGTTAGCAGCTTCTACAACACCATTCATCTTTGGTCGGTAAGGGGAAGAATTATGATGCTAAATCTTGAATTGCTCGTACAAGGCGATGATCATAGTGTTGTTTAGATTCGTACCATTATCAGTGAGGATTCTCTCTGGGATACTGTACCGACAGATGAGATTCTGTTTGATGAACCGAGCGACCACATTCTTAGTAACGGAAGCAAAGGAAGCATCCTCAACCCACTTTGTAAATTAGTCGATGGCCACTAAGATAAAGCGGTGTCCATTGGAGGCCGTTGGATTGATTTCCCCGATCATATCGATTCCCCACGTAGCAAAGGGCCAAGGAGCCGTCAAGACATTCAAAGGAACCGGAGGTACGTGCACCTTGTCAGCATAAATTTGACACTTATGACAGGTCCAGGAGTGTTGATAGCAATCTGCTTCCATGGTAGACCAATAATAAGCTTCCCGTAGGATTTTATTCGCCATCGTATGTCCACTGGAGTGAGTGCCAAAAGTTCCTTCATGTAATCCATCCATGATCTTTTCAGCCTCAGTCTTATCCACACATCAGAGCAGAACAAAGTCATGACTGTGTTTGTACAAAATTCCGTTACTAAGGAAGAACTTAGCTGAGAATATTCTTTGGAACTTCTTGTCATTCACCGAAGCTCCTTCTGGATCTTCTTGAGACTCGAGATACCTTTTAACTTCGTGGAACCAAGGTCGATCCACTACTTCTTCAGTACCGATCTCGTGACAGTAAGCTGGTTCATCCATCCGCTCAATGGTGATTTGAGGAGCCTCATTATCCCAATTAAGTTTAAACATAGATGACATTGTAGCTAATGTGTCTGCTAGCTGATTTTCTTCCCGCGAGAAATGCTCGAAGGTAATATTCTTGAAATGCGGCAGCAATGTCAACACATGTTCTTTACAAGGGATAAGGTTGGGGTGTTTGGTGTCCCATTCCCCTTTGACCTGACTAATGACCAAAGTTGAATCTCCAAATACATCCAAGTATTTGATCCCCAAGTCTATAGCAGCTTTGAGACCGAAGATGCACACTTCATATTCTGCCATGTTGTTTGTACAATTGAAGCAAAGTCTGGCAGTGAATGGAGTATGACATCCTTCTGGAGATATGAGTATGGAACTGATACCATTTCCAAGTGAGTTGGAGGCCCCATCAAAGAACAGGGTCCATCGGGATCCTTGTTCAGGTCCGTCATATGGCCTGATTTCTTCACAGTTGTCTAATGTCATGATGTCTTCGTCCGGGAATTCAAACTTCATAGACTGATAGTCTTCTACAGCTTGGTGAACAAGGGGATCAGCCAATACACTACCCTTTATAGCTTTCTGGGTAGTATACTGTATGTCATATTCTGTCAGGATCATTTGCCATCTCGCTATTCTCCCAGAAAGAGCGGGCTTCTCAAAGATGTACTTTATCGGATCCATTTTAGATATCAACAAAGTAGTGTGGTTCATCATATATTGTCTCAGCCGGCGAGCAGCCCATGCCAGAGCGCAACAAGTTTTCTCGAGCAGTGAATATCTGGTTTCACAGTCGGTAAACTTTTTACTCAGGTAATAAATAGCATGCTCTTTTCGGCTAGACTCGTCATGCTGCCCCAGCACACACCCCATTGAGTTTTCTAAAATAGTTAGATATAAGATCAAAGGCCTTCCCTCGACATATGGAAACAACACAGGAGGCTCTTACAGGTATTCTTTGATTTTTTCAAAAGCAACTTGGCATTCGTCATTCCATTTGACTACTTGATCTTTCTTCAAGAGTTTGAAGATTGGGTCACAAGTAGCTGTCAGGTGAGAAATAAACCTGGCTATGTAATTCAGACGTCCCAAGAATCCTCTGACTTCTTTCTCAGCACGAGGAGGCGACATTTTTTGTATCGCTTTAACCTTGGCAGGATCAACTTCGATACCCTTGTTGCTGACAACAAAGCTTAAGAGTTTACCAGACCGTACTACGAACGTGCACTTGTTTGGATTCAATCTCAACTTGTACTTATTCAACTTCTCAAACAACCTCTGTAAGTGATCAAGGTGATCTTATTCTGTCTGCGATCTGGCTATCATATTGTATACATAGAACTTTATCTCATGATGTATCATGTCATGAAATAAAGCTACCATGTCTCGTTGATAAGTTGCCCCAGCATTCTTCAGTCTGAATGGCATGACCTTATAACAGAAAGTGCCCCACTGTGTAACAAAGGTCGTTTTCTCCATATCCTCAGGTGCCATTTTGATTTGGTTGTAGCCCGAGAAACCGTCCATGAAGGAAAACACTTTGTGTTGCGCCATATTGTCAACTAGGATGTCGATGTGGGGGAGTAGGAAATCATCTTTGGGGCTTGCCCTATTCAAATCTCTGTAATCCATACACATTCATACTTTACCGTCTTTCTTGGGTACAAGGACAACATTGGCCACCCATTGGGGATAAGAGGTGACAGCCAAAAATCCGACATCGAATTGCTTTATAACTTTGGCTTTGATCTTTTCAGACATATCGGGTCTCATGCAACGAACCTTTTGCTTTATTGGGGGACAATCTTCCTTTGTAGGCAGATGATGTACCACAATGTCTGCATCAAGTCCCGGCATGTCTTTGTACGACCAGGAAAAGATCTCAACATAATCGTGCAATAACTGAATCAGATGCTCCTTGACATTAGGTTCCAAGTTGGCACCCACCTTGACCTCTTTCTTATCTTCCTCAGTTCCCAAGTTAATTGTTTCGACCGGCTCCTCGTGTGGCTGAATGGTCCTTTCTTCCTGTTGCAACAACCTGGCCAACTCCCCTAGAACTTCATAATCTTCCTCACCTTCGTCATCGGCTTGGTAGATCGGATTTTCAAAGTCACAATTGGCCATACCAGAAATGTTATCCATGGGATCCTGAGTGGATGTAGATCTTCATTTTTAATATGTGAGTGTGTGTAAGAGCATAGCTACTTTTGAAAGAAATAAAATGTAAGAAAGAAAAGACAAAGAAAACAAAATTTGATGCAAAAACGTCCATGATTCATTAATGACATATGAGAATGAAATGAAAACCCTTACAAAAGGACCATTGTGCCTCGGGTAAGACACAAGGTTTTAAAAAAAGTCTGAATTGTTTAAATATTACAAGCCTGAAAATATTAAAAGACAATTACTCTTGAATAAAAGTAATAGGAATGAAATCTTTGGCCTCCCAATTGTTGAGCCCTCCGCCGATGGTTGGAAAAATCCATTCGTCCATGTCACAGCTGCCATCACTGTCTTCTATTGCATTGACTCCTTGATTGCTGATACGCAGAGGTGGTCCCCCAGCACGATAATGTCGAACAGCTTTCTGAGCCTCTGAAGTGAACCCTAACCCAAATTTGTCAGACTTATAGGGAATATCCGGAAGCTGACCCCAAATAGTACATCCTCCCTCTTTAACTACTGCTCGAGCATCTTTCAACGAGGCCATCTTTAGTGGAGGTCTGGTAATCTTCAGGACCCTTGGAGTAGACTTGGTTGTTGCGACCGTTTCTGGAATCTCCTTAAAGTTCTGACAGGGAGTCTCTATGAATTCACCATCCATTTCAACATACCTAAAAGAGTTCAAATGGCTAACCATGTATTCCTCTTCTCCGTGAATTGTGACAATATTTCCTTTGATCGGGTATTTTAGCATTTGGTGTGGGGTAGAAGTGACGACACTAGCACTATGGATCCAGGGTCGACCCAACAGACAAGAGTACGAAGGGCGGATGTCCATCACATAGAAAATTGAGTCAAAAGTCTGAGTCCCAATTTTTATGGGGATATTAACTTCTCTGTGTACTGTCCTTTTGGAGCCATCAAAGGCCCTCACTATGATGCTGCTAGGTTTCAAGATGAGCCCCTTGCAATCCAGTCGGTCGAGTGCATTTTTGGGCAAGAAATTCAATGATGAACCGGTATCCACCAAAACATGGGCAAGCATAGTGCCCCTGCATTCGATGGAAATATGTAAGGCATCGTTGTGCTTCCTTCCCTTAGAGGTTAAACCAGCATCAGAAAAGCCCAATCCGTTATCAGCAGTCAGACTGGCCACACAGTCTTCAAATTGGTCGATGGAGGTTTCTTGGGGCACATGAGTGGTCTTAAGAAACTTTACCAAGGCTTTGGCGTGAGTTTCAGAACACAAAAGTAAGGACAACAACGATATCTTCGAGGGGGTCTACCCCAATTGTTCTACAATGTTGTAGTCACTTTTCTTGATTGTCTTCAGGATTTCTTCTATTTCTTTTCTAGAAGCTTCAAGGATGACTTCGGGATGTTCTCTTGATTGGACAGGCTCAACCAAAGCCTCTTTTCCCCTTGTATCAGCAGTAGGGATAACAGTAGGAGTATCACTGGGAGTGTTGGTAGGAGTGGCAGTAGTAATGATCACATGAGTAGCAACGGTCTCTGGAGAAATCTTAGGTGAGAAGACTCTTCCACTTCTTGTTATTTTTCTGGTTCTAGTGATGTTACCGATATCAGGATCAATATCTCTCGTAACTTCGTCTTTGATAGCCAACTGATCTTGCTTGACGTCGTAGTAATAAACGTCAGCCTCATAACTCCAGGGAACAACTTTATCCGAAGAGTATGGTATTGGTCTTGGCATAGTGATGATTAAGGGTGCAGATCTGGGAGCAGATGTAATCCTGACTGGTCTTTTGGTGGAGACCCTGGGAGGATTGTCGGAAATGGTGATTATCGAAACATATTGATAAGAGCTTTTGATAAGAGGTAGCTTTTCAAATAGGATTTCTTTACTAGTCATCAGGCGCTGGACGCCTATCTTTAATAACAAACAGCGATTCGGTAAAGACTTGCATAAGTGACAATCTTCATCGCAGCCAGGGAACAGGCTGGTTTGCATTATATTCTGCTTAATGGTCAACAAAGGAGTAACTAAGTCATTCACAGAGGAAACAAAACGATCATCGTCAATGGCGTTGATACCTTGGCCATGTCTGGGCATTGGTGCCGTTATTACATTAGGCGTTTCTGGGGGCTCAAATTCATTCTCTTTCACATCGATAAGGTCTTGCACCTTATTCTTTAAGGCCTAACAGTCATTTGTATCGTGCCCCAGGCTTTCAGAATGATAGACACATTGGGCGTTCGGGTTGTAGCAAGGAGAAGCAGTATTGGGATTCTTGGGAGCTTCCTTTAAAGTTTCCAGATTGGTCTTGAGAAGGTGTGGCAAAACTTGAGACATAGTCATGTTAATCCGGGTAAATCGTCTCATGGGCGCTTCTGGTTTGCGCTAATAATTTTGCTTCTGATTTGGCGCAGGATTAGAAATCATGACAGCCCCTACTGCTGGACGACAGTCGGTTTTGTTTTGATTCCTATGGTCATATGCAGCACTGGCCTCCTTCTTTCCAACAAAGGGTTTCTTCACCATACTTGAGGATGCATCTTTTTGAATTTTGCCGCTTTTTATACCGGCCTCAACCCGCTCACCAGTCATAATTAATTCAGTAAACCTAGCTGAGGAACTCCCAATCAGGTGATTGAAAAATGGTCCTGACAAGGTGCCTAGGAACATATCCACTAATTCTCTGTCGGATAAAGGGGGCTGGACCCTGCCTGCGAGATCCCTCCATTTTTGAGCATAGGTTTTGAAACCCTCATCTGTTCCCATAGACATGCTTTGTAACTGTGTCCTAGTCAGAGCCAAATCAACATTATACTGATATTGCTTGTAGAAAGCGGAGGCCAACTCTTCCTAGTTGCGAACATTGGACCCTTCTAATTGGTAGAACCAATCCAACTGAGTCCCAGATAAGCTCTCCTAGAAGAAATGCACCCACAGATTCTTGTCAGCCGTGTGGGGTTGAATTTTTCTGACATATGACCTTAGATGTAGCTTCGGGCAAGAGACACCATCGTACTTGGCGAAAGTTGGGACCTTGAATTTTGTGGGATGACAACCCCCGAGATGAGTCCTAATTATTCAAAGTCCAAACCGGGTACTCTCTGAATCTCCATAGTATTCAAACGATCCTCTAGCTGTTTGTATTTATCATCAGCAGGAGGATATTGTTCCTCAGAGTAATCAGGCTCTTCCTCTCCTTCGGATGCTGGGTCGTTGTTCACTTCCTGGATCCCGGCTCCTTGATTATCTCCTTTACCCGATGATGTTGCAAAGTCTAAAGTTCGCCTGGTTTGTCCTTTAAACCTTCTTCCCATGATTATAACACCGGTTGGTTTCTTCGTTTTCTTCTTCTTCTCTTTGGCCAGCAGAGTCTTTAACTCCTCTTGTCCTTTTGTCAGATCCATGAGCATTTGTTGAAACTGGGCATTCTGCACCTGAAGATCTTTCACAGTCTGTTCAACATCCATCTCACTGAAATAAACAGTAGAAGGATAAGGCGACCTGTTATGAGAAAACCTGTATGATGTTATGATGAATGAAGATGCAATATGCAAATGATTTCAAGGAAATTTAGAGATTTAAACTTGTTCAAACCAAAAAAGAACACACGTCATATTAAATAAAACCAAGTTTGAATACATCATGCCTCCTTGGGCTTTACAAATAAAGAAACAAAATACAGCAAAAACTCCTAAGACAAAAAGACCGAACGCATCCTCTTTGGAGAAATGTAGGTATTCAGATTTTTCTCTTCATGAAGCAGTTTGGTGAGCTCTAGAACCTTCTTCTCACTGGCATAGTACTGGGTTTCAAAGGTGTCTCGTTCTTCCTTCAACTAAACCCAAGATTTCTGCAGGTCTTCGAGAGAAGTAGACATATCGGGATGAAGAACGGTGTATGGGACGTCTCCTTCAATAACAGGCTCAATAATGCCAAGAAGGATGGAAGGGTAAGGCATCAAGAGAATATGGGCATGAGCCCATACCTACTTAAGGTAAGGCTCGAGAGGGATATAGTTTTTATGTCCCAAATTCCTATTGTCCACCTTGTTCACCATTCCCCAAGCACGTGTAAACCTCTGGCGGTAATCTTGGTCTTCTTTGTCGTAGTCGAACACCATACCTTGGATGAGCATCTCATGAGGGCCGTCTCTTCGGGCATACCCAAACTGTCGAAGATCTAAGCACGGGTTGTAGGTGACACCTCCCCTAATACCTAGCAGAGTTACATTAGGGAACTCCCCACAGCGGTCAATGATAGAAATATCCTCCAAGGATCTCGAGCACCAACATATATCAGAGTGGGTGAGAGACATCATCCTTTGAGACCAAGTCAATCTTTGTTCGTTCTTCAATGCTGACTGAGGCAGGTGTGAAGTGAACCACTTAGCGAGTAGGTGGATACAACACAAAAGGGTACCTCTTTGTTCATGGTGCGGGTATGAAGACAATGCAAGATGTCTCCCAGTAAATTAGGTATAGGATTGCGAGAGAGAAAGACTTTGATGGCATTAACGTCTATGAATTGGTCCGAATTGGGAAACAGAACCAAACCATAAATAAGGAGAGCCAGTACGTCTTCGAAAGCTTAGAAATCCATGTCATCCCAGAGTGAACGAGCTCTTTCCAACAGAAACTTAGCTAGAAAGCCTTTAACCCCACTTCTTGTCTCCCAATTAGCTACGACATCGACCCTCTACATATGTAAAGCTTCGGCGATGACTTCAGGTTTTAGAATCCCTTCTAGACCGGTGAATGGTATCTGATTAAGCATGGGCACCCCTAAGAGTAGAGAGAACTCTTCTAGTGTAGGTACCAAATGATAGTCCGAGAAAGTGAAACAATGATGTACGGGATCAAAGAATTGGAATAGTACACACATCATCTCTTCTTGGAAGTTGGATGTAGCCAAACTGAGGAGTCAACCATATTTCTTGGTAAAAGGAGAATCCCCGGGCACTCTTGAAGCTAGCTCTTGAAGTTGAGGATGTGCTTTTACAAAGCTGATTCGGATGGTGTTTCTTCAGAGAGAATTCATGTCCTACAAAACAAAAACAAAGATAAATTTCTAAATCCTTGAAATGGTTAGTGAGCATGCATATGATGTTGATGATGTTTATGATGTTTATATACAAGCAAACATATACACACACAGCAAACAAAACCCTATGTTTTAGGCTTGCATGAGTTTTGTAGGTAAGTACCCTCTTGAAGTCTAGTTGGCTCAACCTGTCTTAGAAATAATGATCGGGTTCTAAAGGATCTCAATATCACCGACCTTTCTTTTAGGCATTGTCTCAGCACAACAATATTTTCTTGCGGCTGAGATATCCCAAAAGTCTAGCCTCAATGAGTGTAGTATCGAGTGTCAACCAATTTTCAGCTTTACACCAAAACCGGCTACCTCACTACGTCTTAATGGCAAGTTTGTTCACTTAGGGTTCTAAGGTCAATTAGTGCTTCATGACGCCACTCAACGGCCCCGTATTCTCCTCGATTCACCACGAGAGATACCGGTACCCACAAATGCATCACACTAACATAGCCATTGTTTCAACCATATCGGTCTACGCCGTACAGTCTCCACAATCTATTGCTATTTTCCTAAAAAGGTGTCCCAGATCCGGGTGGAGGATCAAAGTAAGCCCAATACGAAGAACTGAATATAAAGCACACAAATCAAATAATGAAAGCGAGTAAAGGTGATATAACCCTAAGGTAACCCCACTTTTTTTAGTTGTCCCCAACAGAGTCGCCAATTCTGTGATACAGTGGGAGAACTGACTTGATGTTTTGTCTTTCGATCGCATTTGTGCGGATAGCAAGAGTCGCCACAGACTTTTCTTTTATCCAAAAGGAAAGGTAAAAAAGAACAGGAAAGACCTTTCGAGATTATTTCTCGGGTTCGGGGGGTAGATTATGAAAAGGGAAGGTATTAGCACCCTTTTCATCCATGGTTTTCCATGGGCTCTTAGTTACTCGTTTAGATCACTTGCTTTTATTTTTCAGTGTGCTTGCAGTGTGGGCTTTGAAAGTGTTTTGAAAAATCTCTTTGTAATGGTTCTCGTTTCTATAAGAACACGTACAAATTTTTGTTTTGAAAGATAGTTCAAAGATGTGCTTGTGGAACGTGTTTTCGAAAGTGGTTTTGAAAAAGATGTTTTGTAATAGTTCTCGTCTCTATAGGAACGTATACAAAATGTTTTGTCTTTTGAAAATGTTTTAAAATGAAAGTGTAGGTGTAAAAATGTTTTTATCGTGAGCAAGCGAGTAACTAGGAGCGAATCTATCTACTCGAAAGGTTTTCAATTGTTCTTTTATTCCTCCTTTTAATGTTGCTATCTTACCATTAATTTGGTAAGAATCCCCATCGTTGGATGTGAAGGGACAGGCGCGGGTCAATTTTACTGTCATCGAAAGCAACTTATGAGACGCTTTAGCAATTTTCGTAAGGGACGAGATCATTTTATCGAAGGCAACGTCGAGGGTCATCAAGGGACTACGATCTTTTTTATCGAAGGGTCATTTCTAAGGCATCCCATATTCGAGGGACATGACTGTATTTTCGAGGCAACGAGCGAGGTTACCCTAGAGGTGCGCGTGTGAAAAAATGTGTTTGTTTTCAAGTTATTTTGTTCTTTGATTAGGTTATCTAGCGATTGATTTTTTTGAATCTTGCCATACACACCTAATTACTATACAGTATAAACAAAACAATAAATTGCGGGAATTGAAATTCTACGCTATTACAAAGTGTTCAGGAATGGGGGTACAATTTTTACAAATGGGGATGAGTCAAATGCGATTAAAAGGTCCAAATAGCAAACAATACAACCAAATTGAAATTGAGCGATTAATTAAAGTTATAAAAGTCTAAAGAATGTGATTAATTGACAAAGTATAAGAACTTTGTATTTTGTTTGTGAAAAAAAAAATTTGAAAAGAAGAAAATAAAACCTATTCTAAAAATAAAATAATTGACTAAAAGAAATTAAATCATATGTATTATTTTTGTATTTTTATTTATTTAAGTAAAATCTAAAGAAGGATAAAACTAAATTCTACTATTTTTTGGTGTTTTATTATATGTAAATTAATTAATAAATTTATCTAAAACAAAGTTTATTAAAGAAAGAAAAAGAAGTTGATAAAAATTAATCACACAGTCTAGATCAAATTATATATATATATATATATATATATATATATATATATATATATATATATATATATATATATATATATATATATATATATATATATATATATATAGGGGACATATCAAGTGAGAAAGGGGTCCCTTATATGAGAGTGAGAGGAGTAATTATAAGCCATTGGATCAAAATTTATGACTAAGATTAAATAATGTTTTAAGTTATCACGTGATAAATGAGGAGAGAGAAGTAAGATTTAGAAGAAAAAAAATAACTTCATCAATGAATTTAAAACATAAGCACGTGACTCACTTATTCATTTATTATAATCTCAACCATCCAATGTAATCTAAAGGCTAAAAAGAAACCCTCTCACTCTCACATAAGAAAGACTTTCTCATGAGATATGGCCCCTATATATATATATATATATATATATATATATATATATATATATATATATATATATATATATATATATATATATATATATATATATATATATATATATATATATATATATATATATATAAAACAATGTATGTTTTGAGTTTAGTTGAATTTAGGAATTAAAACTAAATATAAATCAAAAAGTTAGAGAAGATAAGGTTGAAAGAATTAAGCAAAACAGAAATGCCCACAGGAGGAATCGAACTCAGGCCACTTCGGTTATCAAGGATGCACTTTGCCAACTGAACTGCACTACTTGTTTGTAATAAAATGGTTTAATTGGTAAATGAGAGGAAAACGGTAGCATGATTGGGCCAAAAGGCCCAAGAGGCCTGACCCGGTTCACAGTGGGAATAGAAGGGTTTGAAATCCCTAGAGAAGAAAAAAGAGTGTGGCGCTAGTTATGGTCTTGGTAATACAGATTAAACAAAAATTAGATTAACAAAAAATCCCTTTGTATCTCCTAATCGTCTCTCCCAGCTTTCACTTTCAGACATAAAACTCAAATATTTCTTGCTTACTAACAACATGATGGTAACTCAGATGCTTCTTCCGATCTTGAGAACAACACACAAAAGCTTCCAAAGCGAAACGTTCAAGGAATTTCTTCGCGACTTTGTTAATCGCCAACAAAAGCTTCCTGAGAAACATGCAAATCGGTGATTTCCGTCCTGATTCAACTCATCGGCAACGCGTTCATTTCCATTCATTCTTGTGTTTTACTCTGTTTTGATTTGCTGGTAAGTGATGAAGCTTAAGGTTGATCAGTTTCAATACAAGCTACTATTCTATTTTTGTTATTGTGTTTAGGGCTTATTGTATTGCAGTTTATTATGGGTTATGATTGATGGGTTAAGGTTTATTTGTAGGTTGAAATTGCTGCGAGGAATACAGAACCAAGGTTGGGGTGTTTATTGTTGGTCGGGCGAAAGCGAAGAAGAAGCTGCAAATGGTTAGTTTGTATGGACGTGATAAAAGAGATTGAGGGTGAACTGAGGAAATATGGTGGTGTAGGAGATCTGGACTGAGGAAATACGGTGACACTGTTTCTATCCTTTATTAGTTTCTTTCTCTTACTCTATTTTTTGATTCATTTTCTAACAAAGCAAAATCTTGAGTTTCAGTTTTGATTTGTTCATGGTTGTTATTCTACTGATTTCGTGTTCATTTGTTGTTGTTTTCTTTGGTTTTCTCAATTCTATTACTGGTTCACGATTATTTTACTGGTTTGTTGATTTTTTCGTTTTCCTCTTTTTCATTTGATTATTAACAACACAAAATGCTTGCAGATGACAAATTTTATGATAAATGCAGAGAAGTGATGAAAATTTTACCTTGTTGTTGGATTTTTCCTGACAGGGAAGTTGGTTTCTGTCCTTTTTTTCTGTATTCTCTCTTTAATTTCTGAAGGGGTTGCAAGGGAAAATGATGAAAACTCTCTGGGGTTTTATGTCTGCTTTGTGATGCTGTTGTATTCTTTTTTGATCTTTGGTTTCTCTCTGTTTTTTTTGTATGTGTTCTTGCTGTTACTTTTTTTAATAATGAATCTTGTTCTCTCTCCCCCCTCTGTCCCGAATTGCCTCCTGTTATATGCCTATTCTCTTCATCTGAAAAACAAACTTTTTTGGGGGAAAAGACAAATGGTTTTGAACATATTTGTTATGCTGCCTTGCTCCATTGTTGTTGCAGTTTTGACTTGGCCTATATATGTGCAATTTTGGCTGTATGTTTGCAGCTATTTTTGACAGATTTTGGCCTCTTATGGACAGCCTATGGAGGGCTGCAATGCAGTCCATTTTGACAATATTTTGGCCTCTTGTGGACAGCCCATGGAGGGCTGCAATGCAGTCTATTTTGGCAGCATTTTGGCCTCTTGTGATTGTTCTTTTTTATTGTGATGCAAACTATTTTTTTGCAGCATTTGAAACCATGATGAACTATTAATTTTGACTTGTATTTCTCCTCATTTTGTCCTCTGTGAACCAATTAAAGATTGTGATTTGCAATGGACCAAACATGGACGAAACGTTGCCCCCTTATTTCTGATTCTTCTTACCAATCCCTAATGATGAAAATGTAGAGATTTCTTTGAAATTGTCCATTCTTGTTCCAACATGAATTTTTGCTAACTAATTCTCTCCTTTTGTTTACATGTACGAGCAAATTGGACGATAGGGGGAATTGATGAAGAGTGACTTGAAGCGCTTGAAGAAAGCTTGATGATGAAGAAAATCCCTTGTAGTTTAGTACATTGTTAGGAATTTTGTAACATTGTGAATTTGTGATTTTGAATTTTAAGATTTGGAGAATTGTGAAATATATTCAAATAAAGAAAAATGACGCCTTGTTGTAAATCTTAAATTCTTGAAAAACTTGAATTCTTGAATAAACTTGAATAGTCTTGAATTCTTGAATAAACTTGAATAGTCTTGAATTCTTGAATAAACTTGAATAGTTTTGAATTCCAAAGCGGCTTAAAAAAGTCTTGCATTAGGTTTAACAATTGATTTGATTCATGAGAATTGTGACTTAGATAAACCATGAATCACAACATAACTTTTATCATGTTTGCATTCCAAAGTTAGAATGAATTTGAGAAAACTTTAGCGAACTCGTTCTCTGATACCTTGAATTCAAAACCAACCACGCGAATCAATCATAACAGATTTGGACGAAAGCTTGTGATATCGTGTAATTCTTTGCTAATCAAGACAATATTCAAATGAATCCTCAAATAATATTCACCAAGATCATAAATCAATTTTAAACATGGCAATTTATATTATGAGCAACATCTTCTTCGAACTCAATATGAATCTCCAAATTTAACATCCCGTTCTATGGACAGTCTCAGCATAAAAATCGCGGCCTTTGAGAAAACAAATAGAAGTCGAAAACACTCTAAATCAAGAAAATGACTTATGACAAGTTGATAATCTCCAAGGTCTTTACAATTTCCTTCGATTCTTAAAAAGGACTTGTTGGTGACATCACTCATGACAATGTACAAAAATAGTCGTCTCGAGATCTTAAAAATTGAGGACATTACGACTCTTTAAAGGCAGATCACAATTATCTGAAATTAGGTCAGAAACAGAAAGTGACCTCTAAAATATTCGAATTTCCGATGATCTTTCGCACATAATCAGCTCCTGACTTGTGAAGATAAATCAGAGATGACGTCAAGGAGAGTCATATGCAAATAGAACCGCTCAAGAATATCAATTAATGAAGAAGTTACAATCGTTTGAACTTGATACTGAAAAGGCCGACTTTTGCAAATGATTCTTAGTCACCTGAACCATTGAATAAGCAAACTCATGATGCGAGGCTTGAAATTTGGCACAAACATCTTTGATAACACATGAAGGACCATAAAGACCATTTGAAACTTTGAAAACTCATTTTCTTTTGAGAAATGCAAAACCCTAATTGGTGATTTACTGCCTCGGAAGAGAATCTGTCTGATCGATTTCTGAGACAACTTGAATATCCGAGAAACCCTAGGATTGTATCTTGTATGAAAAATAGGAGGGCAAATTTTGGGGTACAACATCAAAAAATACATTTTTCACATTTTTTGAATTAAAGAAAAATAAAAGATGAAATTAAATTCAAACAATTAGCCAATTAACAAATATTCACATATCAAAATAATATTTAAATCACAAATTCAGAAAAATGGCCAACCAAAATTATATTCAAATATTAGGACTAAAAACACACCTCCCTGAATTTTTGTAGAATATTTGAATTAAAGGAAATATTAAAATAAAAAATAAACAAACAATTATCAATTAAACTATTTTTAAGGGAAAAAAATGTAAACCTAACCAAAAATCATAAAAGGTCAAAACTGAAATTATATTCTGACTCCATGATTAAAAACAAGCTTACATGATTTTTTTTTGAATTTTTATTATTAAGGGAAATATTGAATTAAAATTCAAACAAACAAATATTACAAATAACCTTTGAAATTAAATTTTAAATCAAAAATAAATAAATTGATAAACCAAAGTCAGAATCAATTTTTCCATTATTTTGTGAGTTTAGGACAATTTTTGTGGAATTTTTTGGATCAAAGAAGTATTAAAATAAAAATTATCTTCAAATAAACAATTAATTATGCCTATGAATTTTTTAAACCAATCAAATCATTTAAAAAAAATCCAAAAACAAATGACAAATAATAGAAAATAATATTGACCTATGGTAATTTTTTTGTGATTTTTGAAAGTGTTTTGATCAGAAAATAAATCAAACAAAATGTCAAATAAAACAAAAATTCAAATAAGCCAAAAAATTCAAACGGACCAATCATGATGTGCCACCACATCATCTTCAACCTCTGGACATTTCAAAAACGCGCGCAACATCCAGACTTAGGGCTCATGTTCAGACCAACATAACACACTCAATTTGGCATCATTTTTCACAAAATCAAAGGCAAATCAAAGCTAGTATTTCATACTTCACATTGAAATTTGAATCAAATCAAAACATCAACCACGTTGTTCACAATCAAGTCAGGAATATGAACAAAACCATTATGAATCACGAGTTTCAGAGTATCCAATCATGCATAATTCACCAAATCAAATGCTATAAAGCTTCAGAAACATTCCATTAATATCATTGAACACAAATCCAAGCTCAAACACCTCAATAAACAAGCGCATCTCAGAAATTGAAGTTTGGAATCATTACCTCAAGGCGAAAAGTGTTATACTGTCTCCTTCACTCCAGATGCAAACAAATGGTGCTGGCTTGATCTACTCACTTTGCTGAAGCTGAATCCACAAGAATTTTGAAGAAAACACCAAGGAATTGAGAGAATCGAATCAAGTTGCAGAGGAAGAAGGAAAATCTCAGATCTGGAATTCTTGCAAATGGCGAGTTCTCTCTCTCTCTCTCTCTCTCTCTCTCTCTCTCTCTCTCTCTCTCTCTCTCTCTCTCTCTCTCTTGCTTGCTTCCTCTTATATAGAGTTTGTAGAGAAGGTTAGAAGAGGAATTTGGTCTTCCAAGTTGTCCAAGGGCTCGATTAGAAAATTTTGGCAAAATGAAGTATGCATGGAACTAGCTGTTTTGCTCGTGCATTCTTTGGCTTCTTAAGAATTTCGTGGGCCAAATGACTTTAGAAAATCATGCTTATAATCTTGGCCCTTAATTCCATCTATTCAAAGAGTGTTGGAGTTTTTTGCAACTTTGGTCAATTTTTGTATTTTTCATTCAAGTAAACACCAAGATCCATGGAACAAGAAATAGCTGGTATGATGGGCCTTAGCAAGTCACAAATAGGTCATGGGTTGGATTAGGAACAAAGAGAATGGCTGAAACTTGAGTTTTCAAGAATTGGCCATTTTGCATATTTGCCAAATTTCAATAAAATGCCCCAAAATTCCAAAACTCATAACTCGTTCATACTTTTGAATTTTGGCACAAATTAGCACATTTTGGAAAGGTATTGAAAAGATCTACAATCCCTTAGTTTTGAGGTTTTGCAAATTAATCCATTAAGCTCCTCAAAATTTGGCTTGAAATGAACTAATTTTGAAAAATGACATATAATTTTGTGACTTTAAAAGACCATAACTCTTGATTCCTTGCCAGTTTGAACATGAGACCAAAAGTAGGTGAAAGATAATTCTCTTATCTTTCCAAGCATATTTCATTTGCATCTTTATCAAGGGTGAATAAAATATTAATTTTTGAAATTAAGTCCTTATTTTCCAAAATTAGTAACTTTTAGGGTTTCTTCAAGAACAAGTTTCAACCCAAACCTCAATCTATTTGATCCAATGACCAAAATGGACTTGAAATATGAAAATTGCATCCTTGAATTGATGGTTGACCAAAAGTTCACTTGGTCAACCTTGACTTTGACTGATTTTGACCAAAATGACCATTTTTCCCTACTGAATCAATTGATCCATTTCCCTTCAAAATTGATGATCAAAACAACCGCTAGTCCTCCAAACTATCAAATAATCTTAATGGCTGTTATTTAATCTCTCTGGTAACTTGCAGGATCAACTAGATTGATCCTATGGGATATTGGTTGTTTGGATAGTTCTAATTGTAAAACTGATATTCATTGTTAGGATTTGTATTTGGAATGTTTTATAGACGTTCAACTTACTTCGATTACCATATTAAAAGGAATCTAATGACATGATCAAGTAAAGACGTGCGAAACTAAATTGCATGAACAAAGATTCGATTGCAAAGCAATATAAAAAGGCAAGAAACAAGTAAATAACTTTGAAGTATAAAAGCATGAGATGTAAAAGAATTTCTGAAATGTAAAGGATTTGAAATAGAAGGAAAGCGTTTAAATGCAAGAAATCAGTAAATGACTTTGAATGAAAAGGTATTCGAATGACAAAAGCATGAAGATAAAAGCATGAAATGTAAAAGAGTTTCTGAAATGTAAAGGATCTGAAATAGAAGGAAAGCGTTTAAATGCAAGAAATCAGTAAATGACTTTGAATGAAAAAGCATATGAATGACATTGACATGAAAATGGAAGGCAAACTGGAAAAGATAAATAGTTTTACTGAATTTAAATGTTTGGTGTTATCATACGTACATTGTTCGAGCATTCGTTTCCCTAGCCATGTGGTATTTTGAATGTTTACTGAATTCTGTACAATAGATATGACACACGAAATCCTAACGTTAAGACTTCTATTTATACTACTTCGACCATAACGGTCTTGCCTATAAGATTCTGCCACGTTCAGAACATGCAGAGCACTGCTCCTCTCTAGCTTCCACGCGTCTTCGAACGCTCCAACGCATATATTTTTAAATTTCGAACATCCCGCTTGCGTTTGAAATTCAAATGTTTTGGCACTCTTCGCTTCGAACTCATTTCTTAAACACAGTCTCATTACCACTTCGAGGCTTCTTTTAAATATATCTTCACAACTGTCACTCGAAGCTCCGAGCTTTGACATGTTTGTTCGAAGAACTTCTTCTACCATTCTGAACCATAACATCTTTCTTTTTTTCCTACGAAACATCCAACTTGCTTCGTTTCGAACTGAATCATCAAAATCTTCAGCCAACAAAATGCCCCTTTAAAATATGTATTTCGATCCCTTGATAAACACTTATTTTAAATATATTTGCAAGATTTTGATGTGACCTTTGAGTAATCGTAACATTTATTGTGTATGACTCCAGTCACGTCAATCACGACGCCTCTTGGATTTCTTAACCGTCTTGAATCAGTATTTCACAGCATGGTGCAGTTATAAAACAATGATTATTATTAATCACACCTATTACCAATATCAGCCTTTACGCCACCTCCTTGTCAATCCAACCCACGACTCCCACGTATCCTAGTCTCACTTAGTGGATGTTTAAACTTCCACACTATAAAAACCAATCAACTTAGTCTTTTATTCTTTTCCACTTTCTGAAACTTTTTCTTCCTTTCTTCTCACCGAAACCCTAAAACTTCCAACAATCTTCAGCAATGTCTTCTACAATATCATCCCAACTGAAGAAAACTTCCAAAAAGAAAGGAAAGAACACAGGAACAATAATGGAAAGCAAGGTTGGTACTTATCAAGGTCAATCTGTGCGTATCCCCCAAATGATCTCCAAAGAGAAGGAAATGCTCTACGCCTCTCAGGTACTAATTCCAACTAACACTGCTGGAAATAGGTTTGCTCTAATGGGTCCTCTTACAGTCTTTGAAATCTTAAAAGACACTAGAAAAATCTTCCCTGTTTGTTATAACTTTAAGCCTTTATTTAATAAGATGGATATCCCTAAGATAGGCGAGTCTTCTGATTCGACAACCATGGAAACTCCAATCGTTCCCCCAAAAGATCCCTTTGTGCTAGACTATGTGAAGAGCAACTTTAAACCATTCCGATCCTGCCCTACCTCTGACATAGCTTACCAAAACTGGCTTACCAAAATAGAAGCCAAGAAATCCCAACAATGGGAGGAATTAGGAATCTACAATTTGATTAAGTTATCGAAACCAGGCTTCACCTATAGTCATCCATTATTATTTGCGTCCTTATATTTCTAGGACAGCACCTACAACACCTTTCATCTCCCTGGGGGAATGATTACACCCACATTTTTCGATATAGCAGCCATCACTGGTTTGTCACCAGTAGGAGAAACCTATATCCCTGACAATGAAGAACACTCCAGTATTATTGACTTTGAAGTCAAATTAGCCAGCTTTTCCAAATTCATTAGCCATTACCACACTGAAGGAGATAGTGTGTCAGATGTGGAACATATTACTTTCCTCACCTTATGGTTATCACGGTATGTATTCTGCAGCAGGTCCTTACAGGTAGCAAGCAGGTTCATCCCTCTAGCTAGAGACTTACATGAGAATAGGAGGGTGCGTTTAAGCGAACTGTTACTTGTTGATCTTTACGAAAGCTTAAGATCAGCCGTTTCGAGTTTGAAATCCCATACTCCCAAAAACATCCTTCTAGCTGGCCCCTTCTGGTTACTCCAATTATGGCTTAATGCCATGTTTGAACCCTCACTATCAACTTCTAACACCATTGTTGAACAAGATCCGGAGATAGCGGATAGAATCATTGAAGGTACGAGGCTGCGAAAACTTACCCCAAACGATGATAAAGATGACTTCAAGGTCCTTTTCTCAAACTATATCATGATTTTTTCCAAAAGACACAAATTTGAAGAGACCATGGCGCCCTTTGCTTCAAGGACTCATAGACCATCATGGTTCACCATGCCTCTTTCAGAAGCAGTTAAAAGCAAAGAAATTCAAGATATTTGGAAAGCCTTTTTGCTTCCCAGATTAATTTCCTCACGAATCACTCCTTCCAAGAATCAAATCTTCCTCTTTGCCTATCAACCCAACTTTGTTTCTAGACAATTTGGCCTGTGCCAACTAATCCCTGAACCCCTGTTCCAAACAGAGAGTGCCATCACTTCTGGTCGAACCTTTAAAGCAAGAGAAGCCAAACTGCAACAAGAACAATATCAAGGCTTCGCCCACTTTGAACTAATACCCTTTGAACCCAGACACTTCACAGCAAAGGGTTTTCTGGAATGGTGGACTAAGTTCTACCAATCTTATATGTTCGATACCCTCTCCATTCAACATAAACTAACTGATGCGTTCGATGTGCAGGTACACTCCAAGAAAGGTATGTTCACTCACGCCAAAGAGATTAGGGCTTTTCAAAATTATTTCGAAACCACTTATGATCCCACACACTTGGAAACCACTGTGCATCAGGCGGCTGAGACCTTGAAGGAAAAATTTAAAGAAAAAATTTCTAAGCTCAAACTTCCTTCAGGGTTGTCACATGAGGATAGGTATAGGTTGGCACTCGAAATGCATCCACCTAAATTCCCTAGATTCCCTACCTCAGAACTGGCTCTGGCTTGGTTTCCTCCATACCCTTGTTGGTTCACTTGCAAAGAAATGTTCAAATACCTTCAAAAGAAACCAAAGCCATCTGAGACTATGACATGGGCTCGTCATTGGCTCCATGATTTCCCAGGACATCTTCGCTATGACCTTTCTGCCATGTCGATTATATCTAATCAAGGCGCAGGTGCGAATTCTTGGGAAAATCCCAAATGTTTCTTACTTTCTACATTTTTAACTTTTACCTTAATTGTTTCGATTTTCAGCCATCAGGATAAAGACCGCTGCTTCGAAGTCTAAAGAAGGAGGCACCTCCCAACAAACTGTCGAAACCACTGGTGATGTGACCTTATCCACACCAACAACAACTACTGCAACAACAACAACACCAGTAATAACAACTGTTCCAACTCCACAGGTAATCAATTAGCCCTGATGTTTCAAATACACTGAAACTCATGATTTAGATCTAACTCATGTTTAAATCTTTTCAGACTAACAAACTCCCACCAACCACTCCAAAGAAAAGGAAAACAAGCACTTCTGGGAAGAATCCCAATGCTGGGGGTAAATCACCGACCGCTTCGAAGAAGAAGCAGAAGAAAGAAACTTCCAAAGGCGCTGCACCAACTGGCATTTCTGGACTTGATTCCAGAGATGCTGCTCCCTCAACTAAATCCAAAAATCCACCTTCGACCTCCAACGTAATGTTGGAACATATAGATAAAAACCTTTCCTCTGAGAACCCACATGTAAATTGAACTTGAATTTTTAACAAAAAATAGTTATTCATTACCTTGGTGCGTGCCCTTAATATTCTTTGTCTCTGTAGGACATTTTGACCCCAACTCTTACCACTTCGACTTCTCCATCAAAGACTGCTGCTCCCATCAACTCTTCTCCTCATGGGGACTCCAGTAACCTGGTGCAAAACAAAGGATCCTCCAACATGGCGGTTCTGACTGGGGCTTCAGAGCAGCAAGATGACCAAAGTACTTCTCCTCCTTTGAAAGAAACGAATGAAGCAACGCTTCATGCATCTGCAGAGATTTTACCAGAAACTTCTCTTCAAAAGTCCCCTCTCGAAACCCTTCAAGAGAACCCAAAGGACATTCATGCTGAAGAAGAGAAGGCTGATTCTGATCAAGAGAACGAAGAATCTGCAGAGGAAGGATCCGAGGAAGAAGATGCCCATAATGGTTCGACTGTTGGAACAGAGTCAGATGCCAATAGCAGTGAGAACAATGATATCGAAGTGGTGGATCTGGTTGATAATGAAGAAGGCAATGAGCAGGAAACGAGTGAAGGTGACGGTGATCAGACCAATAAGCCTATGGAAGTCGAAATGGATGTGACTCCCTTGCACATGGAACTTCCTCAATCGTCTCAATCTCAAATGACTGAAGAGGAGCTAGCTCTCCTAAGACGAAATGACCCAATTAGGTATATGAAGGCTAAACTAGCTCAAAGGGACATTCCTCTTGCTAGGGCTGGTACTAGTTCGACTAGCAATCCATTTCCCTCATATGATAGAGTTGTACTCCTTAACAAAATTAGGAGAACAATCCTTGATGTGGACTTGTTCGAAGTGCTCAAACAGGATAGTACAGCTTGCTATACCATGAAGGAGCTACTTACGCAAGTTAACCTCGCCACCTGCTCTTTGCCAGTCAGCACCATATTATTCGATCTTCAATATTTATTAGACAACGTGACTGGGTGTCTTCTTCAAGACGAATTTGCTACCAGAAAGGTCCAAGAGAAACGAACTTCCATGGATGCTGCTTATGAGCATGCCTCGAAGCTCTCTAAAGAAGCTGAAGACCAAGCCATGCACATAAAGCAAGCCAAAACTGACTATGAAGCTCGAGCTGAGTCTATTCTTCTCTGGGAAAAGCAAATTCAATAACTTCAACAAAAGTTTAAGGAGGCTCAACAACAACAATTGGCCTATGAAACCAATACTGCTGGTGATCAGTTCGAAGAGCTCCTCAACAAAGGACTTTCAGAAATGGAGGCAGCAGAGCAACTTAAAGGAGAAGTAGCTACCCTAGAAGGAGCAAGGCATTTCACTCAACAAAGGCTTGAGTCCTTTCGGAGTACCTTTAATAGATTGAGGAACAATGCCTATTTTTAAATCTCAGTTTTAATTAGTTTTGAATCTTTGGCTGAATTCTGGTCTGTAATATCCAAACAACGCCATTTTGGTAATCTATATTACCATTTTGGCATTCCTTTATGATGTTTCGATTACGTTGTTATTATTCGAATCTCCTGCAGGCATGGCTTATATTTCTTTAAATATTTCCCATTAACCTTTAGGACTCGCTTATCATCAGCCAACTCTTCGATTTCATATGCATTGTTTGAAAATATCTTATTCGAAAAGGTCCTTCCCAATGAGGTGACCATTTACCTAATGTTTTATTTTTCTTGTCCATGGGCAATATGACTTTCCAGACTAAGTCATTAATAGTGAATGCTTTTCCTTTCACCCTTTTGTTATATGCCCTGGCTACCCTTTCCTTTTGTCTCATTAGGATTTCCAATGCATGCAATCTAACTTCATCTAACTCAACTGACTCATTCATCATCATCTCCCAATATAATGCAGATGGGATTTCATTTTGTCTTTGAATTCGAACTGATTGCAGATGAATTTCTACTGGAAGCACTGCATCATGACCAAATGTTAGTTGGAAAGGCGTGGTGTTAGTAGCTTCTTTAGGAGATGTTCTACAGGCCCATAGTATTTGGTCCAAAGTTTTGTGCCAGTTCCTTGGCTTTTTACCAATATGTTTCTTAATTAATCCTATTATCACTTTATTGGCTGCTTCGACCTGCCCATTTGCTTGAGCATAATATGGTGTTGATGTCAGTAATCTAAACCCCATCTCTTAAGCAAATTCTTGCATCTTCCTTCCAGTAAACACAGAACCTTGGTCTGTGGTTATGCTCTCTGGCAATCCGAACCTATAGATAATTTGTTTCTGTATGAGGTCAATAATAGCCTCTTGATCAGCAGCTACTAATGGTATCGCTTCGATCCACTTGGTAAAATAATCTATTCCTACCAAGATATATTTCTGTCCTTTAGACGAAGCAGGATTTATTTCTCCTATTAAATCCAATTCCCATCCTCTAAAGGGCCATGGTTTAATGATCGAATGTAACTCACTTGAAGGAGCATGTTGAATCCCTGCATGTTTCTGGCATTCTTCACACCCTTTAGCAAAGTCTATACAATCTTTGAGCATGCTGGGCCAATACATGCCATATCGAAATAACAACCATTTCATTTTATGACCTGCTTGATGTACCCCACATGCCCCATTGTGGACTTCTGACAATGCTAAGTATGCCTCACTTTCTCCTAGGCATTTCAGTAATACGCCTTCTTGGGTCTTTTTGAACAATTCATTTCCCATGAGGACATATGATAATGCTCTATATTTTATCTTCTTATCAACATTCAATGTTGGATTTGTTAAATAACTCACAAATTGACTTCGCCAATCTGCATCTGATAAGATGTCTATGGCTAGTACTTCGAATCCCTGTTTCTCAGCATAACCTAATTTTATACTCTCTAGATCTGATGGTATGAATCTAGTAGCCATAACTCTACCTCTTAATTCGACCAAATCCTCAAAGTTTTTGGCAGAAACTTTATAACCTAAAGCCAACTGTGCTAAGTCATTTGCTTCTTGGTTTTCTATTCTTGGTATATGTTGAATATCCATGTATTCGAATTTTCTAAGTAGCCTGTTAACTATGACGAAGTATGTCATCAGATTTTCCTTTATGCATTTGTACTCCTTTGTTATTTGCTTGACCACTAACTCTGAGTCTCCTTTAATTTCGACTCTAGTTGCCCCCAATTCCAACAAAGCTTCAAGTCCAACAATAAGCGCTTCGTACTCAGCTTCGTTGTTCGAGCAACAAGGACCATCTAACTTATACTTGAATTTTGTTGGAATTCCTTCAGGAGAAATTATAAGAACTCCAACACCACTACCATCCCTGTGGGTTGAACCATCAAAGTATAATTTCCAAGGTTGCATTTCAACATAACCCATGACAGTCTTTTCAACCAGTGAATGGTCCACAATGAAATCAGAAATTACTTGTCCTTTCACAACTTTTAATGGCATGAAAGTCAAAGAATATTCTGTTAAGGCTAAAGCCCATTTACCAACTCTGCTATGCATTATTGGTTTCGAAAGCATGTGTTTAATAACATCGAAATGAGATGAAACATAAACATCAACAGGCTTTATATAATACTTAAGTTTCATACAAGAAAAGTACAAACAGAGAGATAGCTTTTCTATATTGCTATATCTAGTCTCTGCATCATTCAATACCCTACTTAAATAATATATGGCTCTTTCGATGCCATTGCTATCTTCTTGTGCTAACATACTACCTATACTAACTTCAGAGGCAGATATGTACAATCTCATGGGCTTTCCCCATGAAGGTGGAGACAAGATGGGAGGCTGAGAGAGATATCTTTTTATCTTGTCAAATGCCTCCTGATGGGCTTCGTTCCACTCGAAGGCTTGGCCTTGCTTCAAACGAAGCAACGGAGAGAAAGCTTGGGTTCTTCCACTTAGATTCGAAATGAACCTTCTGAGAAAGTTAATCTTCCCTAGCAAAGATTGCAGCTCCCTTTTTGACGTAGGTGCTTTCGTCTCCATTATGGCTTTGGTCTTATTTTGGTTGATCTCGATTCCTTTTTTATGAACCACGAAGCCAAGGAAATCTCCAGCCTGCACAAAAAATGCACATTTAAGGGGGTTCATTTTTAAGCCATGTTTTCTCATTTGTTCGAATGATTGGCTCAAATGATGCAAATGGGTTTCTGCAGATATAGATTTGATGACTATATCATCAATATACACCTGCAAAAAGGTTTCAATGAAATCATGGAAAATCGATTTCATTGCCCTTTGATAAGTTGCCCCAGCATTCTTTAAACCAAAAGGCATCACTACCCATTCGTAGGTGCCTATGGCTCCTGGGCAACGAAATGCTGTCTTGGCAACATCTTCTTCAGCAATAAAAATCTGATTGTACCCAGAGTATCCATCTAACATACTTAAATATTCGAATCCTGCAGCAGAGTCTACTAACATTTCTGCCACAGGCATGGAGTACTCATCTTTAGGGGTTGCAGTATTTAAATCCCTAAAATCTATGCAAATTCTCAGAGAGCCATTTTTCTTAATAACAGGCACTATATTTTCTAACCATTCGACATACCTTGTGGTTCTGATGAATCTGTAGCGCAACAACCTTTCGATCTCAGCTTTGATCTTTGTGAGAACCGCTGGTGCGAATCTTCTAGGAGTTTGCTTGATGGGCTTCTTGCCATCCTTGATTGGAAGTCTGTGTTCCACTAACTCCCTCTTTAAACCAGGCATTTCATCATAGTCCCACGCGAAGAAATCTTTGTTTCTCTTAAGGACTTCGATCACTTCCTGCTTGAGGCCTGGATTAAGTTTTGCGCTTATGTAGGTTATTCTTTTCGTGTTCTCATCCCCTAAATTCACTTCTTCGAGTGGATCCTGCGCCAACATTTTGGCACCTGAGTCTATGGGGTCCCTTTCGAAGCCTAAGGGTTCTTTATCATAGATGGCATCCAGCCTTTGATCTATTTCGTGTTCTTCAAAGGGTGAGCCTTTCGAGCCATCCCCATTTATTTCGTTCACTTTTACATCCAATTTATTTATTTCAGCCTCTAAGGCCGCTTTCGATTCGTTCTCAGCCATATAGGCCGAAATCCTTTCGAAGAAGGAGGACTCAATCATGAGCATGGTTGTCGAATTCCCAGCCTGCTGGCCGTCTTTGCATAGTACCTTTGACTCCTTCATCTTCACTGACTATTCTTCTATCCCAATATATGCCATCATGGCAAAGGGTCATATAATAGTGTGCGTTCCTGGTTTCGTTGATTTCATCATTAGTGACACAAGGAGTAATCTTGGCCAAATGTTTGTCATAATTCCTCTTGTCAACTAAGTTGACTGCTGTCATGAAGTAACTCTGGTCCGCTTCAATGTTCTCCACGATCCCATCTTCTCTCCATAAAACCAACCTCTGATGCATTGACTAAGGAACTGCTCCTATGCCATGGATCCACTCTCTTCCCAACAACAAGTTGTAGTTGGCTTTGGCTTCTATCACCATGAACATGGTGGGCCTACAGCTTAATCCTATCGTCAAGTCCAGTTGAACTACCCCCAATGTTTGGCCTACTTTCCCTTCATAATTGGACAGAACCATGTTGTGTGGTTTGATGTCACCCTCGCGTATTTCTAACTTTTTCAGCATGAAATGGGGTATTAAGTTAACTGTAGCGCCCCCATCCACTAAAACCTTATTTACGCCATGGGCACCAACCTTTGCCCGAATGAATAATGGCTTCAGATGATTTTTCATAGCTGGTTGTGGGTGCTCGAAGAAAGCATTCTGCTCCTCGACAGCTCCGTTATCCATCACGTAGTAACACACATGCCTATGCTTCATCAGATCTATTGTATCATCCTCCTCATACTCTTCGATTTCAGTTTCCTGTCCAAACTCACAAGGTAGTACAGATACCACATTGCAATTGATATTGAGTGAAGACTCCCCCTCTGATTCGAAGTTGTCCGTTAGCATATCCTCGTCTTCTTCTGGACCTGGTGTGTATTCCTTCGATTCATTTGGTTGTGTTTCAGAGAAGAGTCTCCTACTAACTGGGGGTTTGTCCTCAGGTTGATTATTTGGTGTGGGTTTGTTGGTGCTTGATTCTCCTTGGTTTTTTATCGAAGTTGCTCCTTTATTTGCCATAGCTTCCCTTTCAGCCTTTCGAATTCTCTGTTGCCTTCGCCATTGTGATCTTGACATGGGGTTTCTTCCTTTGTAGTTTTCTAACCTCACTTCTTCCCTCTTTGCCATGTTGAACTGCCTTCTATATGTCATAGCATGGCGTGCGTTTCGTTCATTGTTTCTCCATTTGTCTTTGCCCTTGTCAAATATGACTTGCAGCCATTTGTCTGTTGGTATTTCAGCAGGAATTTTGAACGTCACCCTTCGAGCGCCTTTGGGATGAGGACTATCAGGCCTTCGTTGAGTGTATTTGCTATCGAAACGTTGGCCCATCTGACCAGTCTCTTGGTGGTTCCAGCATGGGGCGAAAGGGATTGTTTTGAAGGCTCTGGCCATACTTTGATCGTACACAGCAGAACACCTTGGGCATACTAGGCATTTTGTTGCTCCTTTGTAACAGCGAACCAAGAACTCCAACAAACTTTCTCCAGCTTTAGGATAACACCTGAATAACTGATTATCCTGGCGCCAGTTGATGCCAGTTCGTGCCCTTTGTATCCTCTCGAAGTTTGCAGCAATTCTCTGGTTGCAGATGATGCTGCACCTAGGGTATAGTATCATTTCCGCATCTCCTTTGTGGCACAACATGAGGTAATCTTTAAGACTGGCATTCCCAGCATAATTATCCTCCATTTTATATTTTTCTTTTTCTAGGTATCTCTCCATCTCCTCCATTTCAGAACGAGGTCTCTCCATATCCACCATGTTTACATCTACATCCTCCCCCCTTTATGTCATCATCTCCCTATCCTGTAGGTTTTATATCTTCAATTTGGATTTTTGAACTTTCTGGGGCAGAATACTTCACCAAGTAGTCAAACTTTCCACTGGGCTCTCCTAAAGTATCCCATATTTCTTTCTGAGGGGAGGGTGGCTTTGTGATATGGACTTTCTCCAATTTTAGCCTCAGGCCTTCAATAACCTGTGTCAACTCTTGCTTTTGGTTCTCCTGGCCTTCAGTAGCCTGGATCTCTTTCGAAACAGCCAAAGGTACTGCTTCGATCGAAGCCTCTGGTTGCTTGTGGACATCCTCAGTGACCCCCTTGTTGACTTCGACTAACACCCAATTTTCACTTTCAGTGCCTTTCTCTCCTAATGGAGTGTCATCCTGATCTGCTTCCACCATATTGATTTCTCCAATGCATACAGGCTCGGAGTAATTGGTGTCTGCGACATCCAAAGGATCTTCATCTACTTTAATTTTTGGTTTGTCAGCGAATTTCAGTCTACCATCCTTAATTGCATTTTGAATTAGATCCCTGAAAAGAAAACACTGTGAGGTTTTGTGGCCTAGGAAACTATGATACTTACAAAATCCTATTTTCTTCCTTTGATCTAAAGGAGGTATTTTGACATTTGATGGCACAATGAGTTGATCATCTTTGACAAGCAAATCAAAAATCTCGTCACACTTAGTTACATCGAAGGTATAAACCTTCTTTGGGAATTTGTCACTTTTCTCATTTTCAACAATTTCTTTCCCTTTTGTGGGAACTAATAATTTGCAAGAGTAAGGTGGGGCCTGTTTCAATTCAGCGAGATCAATTTCGACCTCTTCGAATTCAGGGTAATCTTCTGCTTCCTCAGCTCCAACATAGGAGACCCTTTCTTTCTTATTATTTTAAAAAACTCTGGCCTTTTCGGCCCTTAGCCTTTCGACTTGTCGAACCCTATCGGCTAATTGAGCCATGTCCCTCAAGTATTGTGTATCTAATTTCTTTCGAATAGAGTAATCCAGGCCGCTAGCAGCCATTTCGACTAACTCATGTTCAGGAACTACTGTAAAGCATCTAGATTTCAAGAGTCTGAACCTATTCAGATAATCATCTATGGGTTCAGTAAACTTCCTCTTGACACTGGCTAGTTCCTTCAGACTTATTTTAGATTGTCCCATGTAGAACTGTTCATGGAATAATCTCTCCAACAGAGCCCAAGTATCTATGGACCCAGGAGGCAAAGTGGTGAACCATGTGAAAGCGTTCTTAGTTAGGGAACTTGGGAAATATTTGATCCTAAGGTCTTCATTATTTGCTATATCTCCTGCTTCGGTTAGATACCTGGCTATGTGTTCGACTGTTGATTCATTGGTATCTCCAGCAAACTTTGTAAACTTAGGGACTTTATATCCCCTTGGTAAATCAGTATGCATTATGTAATCTAATATAGGAGAGGCATAATTTGGCCTTCTAATTCCTGTATTGAGGCCATTTTGGGCCATGATTCTCTCTATCATGGTGGTTAAATTATCTTCTTCCAAGATGTTATCGTTTCGAATTCTGTGAACGATTGCATCAACATCTTGATTTCGAACCACCATGACAACTCCTCTAGGTTGTTCTTCTCGAAACTCTTGGACTTCTAACCTTTCGATCCTTGCCCCTGGTTCTATAATTTCCCTTTGTGGGCCTTGAATCATTGGGGCTTCTAATCTTTGTGCCCTTGCCCCCAAATTAACCCCCTCTCTGGCTGGTCTATAGGGTGGGTCATCAGCAACTTGTTCTATGATAGGTACGTTTGCTCGAACTCCCGCCTGATTCTGCCTACGCCTTTCTGGGGGAGCGAAAAAATCTGCTATTCGACTCATGTTATCCGCATTTTCTCTGTTTGTCACAGTTACATTTTGTACTATTGGGGCAAAGATCTCTTGCATAGTTTGCGCTAACACTCCTATCATATTATGGTTACTGTCATCCATTAATTGCCTAAAGGCCAACTGATTTTCTGTGGTTAAGATAGGCATTGCACTATAACCCACTGACCCTTGGTTATTTGTCATAAATTGATTAGTCCCAGATCCAGACCCTAATTGTGGTGACGTATTCGATGTCGAAGTGTGCAGACCCGCCATAAAAGATGTTGGCTCCCATAAGAGGAATTTTTGTGTCTGTTACCATCGAAACTGGGTGGTCTAGTTAGTGGGGTGGCGAAATGGGTTTGTGTCCCTGATGGTGGGACGAATCCCCCAAGATAACCAATGGTTCCTGTATTTCCTAGGATCGAACTGTTAGTCGACATGCCACTTGTTCCATTCGTGGCTACACTACTGGTAGAAGATGCAACAGACTCTGCGTTCGAAGGGATCGCATTAGATGTTCCCGTCGAAGCGGACATATTTGTGCCTGTTGCATGTGGGATATTTTGTTCCCCTTGTTGATTGTTTGGATTAGACATCTTGCTATTACGTTTTCTTCTGGGTAAGGGTTGATTGCTATTGGTTATTCTACCACTTCTAAGGTTCATATATCAACGAACTTATCACTCAGAAAGTACTTTTACAATGGTTATGTCTCAACAATCTTTACTTTGTTCTAAATTTCGTAACGACCAATGACGGTCCCACTGGGCGTGCCAATTTGTTTACAGTGATTTCTGGTAAACAACTGCTAGTCCTCCAAACTATCAAATAATCTTAATGACTGTTATTTAATCTCTCTGGTAACTTGCAGGATCGACTAGATTGATCCTATGGGGTATTGGTCGTTTGGATAGTTCTAATTGTAAAACTGATATTCATAGTTAGGGTTTGTATTTGGAATGTTTTATAGACGTTCAACTTACTTCGATTACCATATTAAAAGGAATCAAATGACATGATCAAGTAAAGACGTGCGAAACTAAATTGCATGAACAAAGATTCGATTGCAAAGAAATATAAAAATGCAAGAAACAAGTAAATAACTTTGAAGTATAAAAGCATGAGATGTAAAAGAATTTCTGAAATGTAAAGGATTTGAAATAGAAGGAAAGCGTTTAAATGCAAGAAATCAGTAAATGACTTTGAATGAAAAGGTATTCGAATGACAAAAGCATGAAGATAAAAGCATGAAATGTAAAAGAGTTTCTGAAATGTAATGGATCTGAAATAGAAGGAAAGCGTTTAAATGCAAGAAATCAGTAAATGACTTTGAATGAAAAGGCATATGAATGACATTGACATGAAAATGGAAGGCAAACTGGAAAAGATAAATAGTTTTACTGAATTTAAATGTTTGGTGTTATCATACGTACATTGTTCGAGCATTCGTTTCCCTAGCCATGTGGTATTTTGAATGTTTACTGAATTTTGTACAATAGATATGACACACGAAATCCTAACGCTAAGACTTCTATTTATACTACTTCGACCATAACGGTCTTGCCTATAAGATTCTACCACGTTCAGAACATGCAGAGCACTGCTCCTCTCTAGCTTCCACGCGTCTTCAAACGCTCCAGCGCATATATTTTTAAATTTCGAACATCCCGCTTGCGTTTGAATTTCAAATGTTTTGGCACTCTTCGCTTCGAACTCATTTCTTAAACACAGTCTCATTACTACTTCGAGGCTTCTTTTAAATATATCTTCACAACTGTCACTCGAAGCTCCGAGCTTTGACATGTTCGTTCGAAGAACTGCTTCTACCATTCCGAACCATAACATCTTGCTTTTTTTCCAACGAAACATCCAACTTGCTTCGTTTCGAACTGAATCATCAAAATCTTCAGCCAACACATGATAAGTGAGAAAAGTGATAACTTTCGAGCGTTCGGGGTTGACGATTTTTGAATACGAAAGAACCCAAAAATTTACACTCTTGAAAGAAACAGAAACAGAAAACTCCCAAGACATGCGTCAGAATGAAGCTGCAAAGCAGGTTGAGACAAAAAGAAAACAAGATAAGAGTAGGCGCAACTAACCTTCCGGACAAACATGCCAGGGCAAAACCGCGCTTTAAAAGGAAGGGGTGAGACAAATCTCAACCAACAGAGTATAGGCGAAATTAAGCTCTGTAACAGAAAACATACGCGGGTGAGGAGACAAATCTCCGAGCTCGACCCAAAGCAAAGTGGCTAGAGTGCGTGATTCTAGGAACACTTGCTAATCTCAACTAGGATAGACAGTATGAAGGAACTGAAAGAATCCCAGAAAAGAGGAACAAAAGCGAGACGAAACTCGACTCAACAACTAGTCAGACAAAACAAAGCTAGATGAACCAGGATGAAACTGGATTTCATGCACGGGTAATGAGGTGAAACTCGACCCATGGCAAAGTGATGAGAGTGCATCTTTCTTAGAGCACCTGCTGGTCTCAGATCAATGGATAAACAATGACGAAAACTGATAGAAGAATCCAAGGAACAAAGGAGACTGATTTCAAACCAGGGAAGCAGAACGAACGCTACACTCGGTACACGAACACCGTTAAAGAGTCCAAGATAGGAAAGCAAAAACGAGACGAAACTCGACTCAATAACTAGTTAGGCGAAACTAAGATAAATGAGTACCAGGACGAAACTGGATTTCATGCACAAGGTGAGGAGATGAAACACTGAGCTCAACCCAAAGCAAGGAGATTAGGGCGTACACCTAAAAACCTGCCCAAAGCGAATATCAGAACGAAACTGGTATTTGAAAGGTGCATCAATATACATTGCAATGAATCAGAGAGGGTAGTGAAGACTAAACCCGAGAAGACTGCGCCAGGGCGAAACTGAACTATAGTTAAAAGTAGACACTCAAACAAAAGATTGACGTCAGAAGGATATTGGTAAGGGGTGGATAATGATGACGAAGACCTCGCTGGGGGTTAAATCCGAAGTATTAGAAAATCACTGGGGATGACGGAAATAATAATGCCTTATGTTCCGATGCATGTTTGAATTCTTTTTATATAGCGCAATGCTCCAGATAATGGAAATGTTATGCGTTTTGGTAGATGCAATGTAATGATGCATGTTTAAAAGTCCCACTAGGGAATGGCCAATTGAGAAGCCAATAACCAAGAAATCAGAATCTGACCAGACATGCAAAAATAAATTGCAAAATCCAAAGGAGAGGAGAAGATACGGGGAAACTCTAGAGAGGGAACCTCGAAGAGATGAAGCTTCGCGGGGAATAAAAACCGAGCAACCAGTAGAAACGGGCTACAAACAATTGAAAGGAATTGCAAAAATAAATTGTGAATTCATAGGGAAGATCAGGTCGACAATGTAGCTTCTGGAGAAGGATGCTTATCTGGAGATCAGACGTTTGAGAGAGAAGATCAGGGCAAGATTGTAATCTCTGGAAAAGACAGCACGCGGCTGAAAACCTTTACCGGGGAGTAAAGGGGTGAAAACCTTTGGTGGGGGAGTAAAGCTCTGCTGAGGAGACGGGACTTCACCGGGGATACAAAATGTTGTTGATGATTTTTGTTGGGGAGAGATTTTTCTCGGAATGCAACCTATGGATGAATCCTGCAGATAGTCACATAGTAACAAAACCTTACTGGGAAAAAGAGAAGATCCTTAACATAAGGATGCCCCAGTCAACAGATCGGCTGGGGAACGAGAAATCATGGCAAGGGATCTCTGTTGGCAATTCCATTGGGGACTTAAAACTTCTTCAGGATGTGAGTTCCAATTTAAACAAACTCCACTGGGGATGTGCGACAAATCCAAACTTGAAGTCTTAGGATGAGGTTTTTGAAAGAAAATCCCTAGAGCAACAAGCCTTTGCTGCGGAAGCGAAACTTCACTGGGGGTAAGAAACTTCACAGGGGATAAGCAGAGTCCTAATCATACATGGGCTCTATCAAAAAAAAGGAGAAAGCCAAACACTCCCCTCTTGACAATCATTAAGCTCTTTACAAGTGTTCAATATGTAAACTCTTTTTGATGTCAAGCAACTGTTTTGCATACAAAAAGATGTTTATTTTTGAGAATAACAGACCTGATGCAATGATTATTTAAGCCTTGAAGTTAAAAACTTTAACAAAATTTCGCATCTCTGTTGTGAACGAATCACTGGCTAGAGTGCAAAAAATTTAAAACTTTTCTTCCCCTTTTTGAAAAACAAGTCAAAATGCGGATGATAAGATACCAGCACGGCTATGCAACACATATTTGGGGAGTTTAAGAAATATTATCCTGTTACAGTATGCTTTTGACTTAAACCCTAGTTTCAGTTAGGACTTTTAGAGGTTGTAACGTGGCCTGGTTCGAGGTTCTTTTGAAAAAAAGGTTTTTCAAGGCTCAAGTTATTTGGTTCCCACCCCTTTCGTGATATTCTCCTGTCCTAAGTTCAACTGACTCATCACAAGCTTTCATTTTTCAAAAGGATTTATAATGGTTGAGTGATCACGACAAATCCTCCAACATGATCTTCACTTATCTTCTGCTGCTTTTGTTTGTCTCTTTTTGATATTATTGTTCCTCTTCTTTTGATGAAAATTTTATTGGATAATCTCTTTTTTTTTTCCTGGCCTTTTAGGCTCTCTTTTCCCTAACTTTTTCCTGGACAAAATCTTTTGAATTTCAACTTTGGGAGTCCAGCGGGATGCTCTAACTTTTGCCTAAGCGACTTGTTTTCAAGTTTCGACTTAGCAGGGCTTTTTGTTTCTTTCTTATTCATACTTTCCTCTTCGAACAAGTTAATGTGACTTTTAGTCTTTGAACTTTTCTTTCTTTTTTCTTTTTTTGTTTGAAGAAAATAAATGCCTCATTCCTTGGTCAGCGAGGGATAGCCATTATTGTATCGATTCGATCTCGAACTCAGGATTTTATGGGGAAATCAAAACCATGGTTTTGACATTTTTCTTGATCTCATGATGTGAAAGATAAAATGTGGTGATCCTTAGATGGGACATTCCTTCTGAAATTTGAATGCTTGGTCAAACCAACTGAACATCTACCCTGCCCCTGGTTAAAAAAAAAGGTTTTTTTTCTTGACCAGAAAAGAAACTCCTACTTCAAAGGCTTAGAGGGGTTAACGAGGGTCTAACTCCCTTATATCTCTGGTGTTTGGGGATTGAAACAATGCTTGTACATCGTCACCGAGGATCTACTCAAAAGCATACCACCACAGTCACTATTTTTTTAGCTAAACTCCTTCTTCCAAATTCTTGGCTAAGCAAAAGAATTGGCGCAGTTGGTATCAAAATGCCCAAAACAAATCGATTAAATAGTGATACCGGATGGATTAGTAAAATGAAACAATAATTTTTTCAAGGCAGAAATATTCAACGCATCAAGACTGACATTCAGCCATAAACAAAATCCTATATGCGGACAAAGCCAAAACAATAAATCAAGATGACACATGAAAGTGCGACAAAGAAATGTAATAAAAGCCAATATGGGAAAGAAGTATCTCCAACCAGGTTCACCGGTCCCGCTGACCTACCGTAATCCTGATATTACCCTGACCCATGACCTTTACCAACAACATGGAACGGTGAAACAAAATGGCAAGGAAAAATGCCAACAGAGTGAAAGAGGAGTCTATCAAACAGAGAAACAAACATGCCCCTTACGCAGTAGTAGTGGTGTTTGTTATCCGTATTTCAAGCGATCGACCAACCGTGACTTAAATTACCATATCCGTGTAAAGGGCCGCGAAGTTTATATGCTCGTGCTTATAAAAAAATATTGGACGTTTTTGCAAACAAAATAAAAAAGGGAGAAAAGAAACTCCTATGCATACTTGAAAGAAGATATTTTGTTGATTTTGAGAAATCATCCTGTGAAAAAGGCATTTACATTTGGATCAAGAAATTACAAAATCAAAGCAAAAAAATGTTTACAAATGGCAATGTGAATGTGGATATTCATCGAGCCCCAACTCTGCTATGACTCTGATGACTCTCATCTTCCTGCTTTCGGATAGGTCAAACTTTGATTGGCTTCGAACTTATGCCAGGTGACGGAACGAAGAAACAAAGGATCTCATGCTGAGCGTAGTCATTTTCTTTAAGTCCCTAACTTTTTCCTGAATCGCCCTTTCGGGTTTTCGATTCACCAGGACACCCTTTTTTTCCTAAACCTCCCTTTCGGGTTTTCAGTTTAGCGGGTTTTTATTATTTTTATGCAAAGTATTTTTTAACTACGTCAGCATTCACAGAGAGAGGGAAGTACTCTCCATCCATAGTCGTGAGCATCATCGCCCCTCCAGAGAAAACTTTTCTGACCACGAAAGGACCTTCATAAGTTGGAACCCACTTGCTCCTGGGATCTCCCTGGGGAAGAATTATCCTTTTTAGCACAAGGTCACCTGGCTTGTAACACTGGGGTCGTACCCTCTTATCAAAATATTTTCTCATCCTTTGCTGATATACCTGACCATGACATACGGCCATCAATCTCTTTTCATCAATAAGTTCCAACTGATCCATCCGATTTTGTACCCATTCACTTTCATCTAGCTCAACATCCCTCATGACCCTAAGAGAAGGAATCTCGACTTCTACCGACAGTACTGCTTCCATGCCGTAAACTAATGAAAATGGGGTTGCCCCGGTCGAAGTACGCACAATGGTGCGATAACCATGTAAAGCGAAAGGCAGCATCTCATGCCAATCTTTATTGGTTACCACCATCTTCTGCACAAATTTCTTGATATTCTTATTGGCCGCCTCGACGACACTGTTCATCTTTGGTCTATATGAGGAAGAATTATGATGCTTGATTTTGAAGGACTCACAAAGCTCCTTCATCATTTTGTTGTTCAAATTAGACCCATTATCGGTAATGATCTTCTCAGGCACTCCGTAGAGACAAATAATATTGTGCTTAATGAACCGAGTTACCACTTTCTTGGTGACGTTGGCATAGGATGCAGCTTCGACCTATTTCATAAAATAATCGATGGCAACCAGAATGAAACGGTGCCCGTTGGACGTAGTCGGTTCAATCTTGCCGATCATATCAATTCCCCACATTGCAAACGGCCAAGGAGGGGTCAAGACATTCAAAGGTACTGGCGGCACATGCACCTTGTCAGCATAGACTTGACATTTGTGGCAAACCCGTGCATGATTTTAACAGTCAGTCTCCATGGAGGATGAATAATAACCTGCTCGTAAAATCTTTTTAGCCATAGTGTGCCTGTTGGAATGGGTCCCAAAATCACCTTCATGTATCTCTTCAATGATTCTAGCTGCTTCCTTCTTGTCAACACATCTGAGCAGTAAACTGTCATGATGCCTTCTATACAACACACCACCACTGAGAAAGAACTTGGCAGAAAATCTTCTCAATAACTTCTTATCTATGACAGATGCTCCCTCAGGGTACTCTCGTGTTTCAAGATATCGCTTAACGTCATAAAACCAAGGGTTACCATCTGGCTCCAAATTGGCCTCAAAACAGAAAGATGTTTCACTCAAAATTCTGATATTAATGGAAGGTGCCTCATTATCCCACTTAACCTTGAACATGGAGAACAAAGTTGCCAGTGCATCAGCTAGATTGTTTTCTTCTCTGGGAATGTGTTCAAACGTGATCTCCTCGAAATACAAAATCAACTTCATAACATGCTCACGATAGGGAATCAAGTTATGATGGCGAGTCTCCCAATCTCCACTAATCTAGCTGATAACAAGATTAGAATCCCCGTAAACTTTCAAAAATTTGATGCGTAGGTCGATCGCCGCTTCAATGCCATAAATGCAAGCCTCATATTCGGCCATGTTGTTAGTGCAATCGAAATAAATACGAGCCGTGAAAGGAATGTGATATCCCTCAGGGGAAGTGATAATAGCTCTGATGTTGTTACCCATGGCACTAGAGGCACCATCAAAAACAAGTGTCCAACTTGATCCCGGCTCAAGTCCTTCGTCAGGGTCTGGTATGTTACAATCCCGAATGTACACAATTTCCTCATCTGGAAAATCAAACTTCACCGGTTCAAAATCGTTCATGGGTTGATGAGCAAGATTGTCGGCCAGTACACTACCCTTAATTGCTTTTTAAGTAGTGTATTGGATATCGTATTCAGTGAGTATCATCTGCCAACGGGCTACCCTGCCGGTAAGAGATGGCTTCTAAAAAATGTACTTGATTAGGTCCATTTTGGATATCAAGTAGGTGGTGTGAGTTAACATGTATTGCCTCAGACGTTTGGCGGCCCAGGAAAGCTCACAACAAGTCTTTTCCAGCAATGAGAACCTTGACTCACATTCCTTAAACTTCTTACTCAAGTAATAAATAACTTGTTCTTTCTTCCCTGTCTCGTCGTGCTGACCGATGACACAACCCATTGAGGTTTCCAACACGGTTAGAGACATGATTCATGGCCTTCCTTCCACCGGAGGCATGAGTATCAGAGGTTCCTACAAATATTCTTTTATTTTGTCAAAGGCTTTCAGACAATCCTTATTCCATTTCGTTGTCTGACTTTTCTTCAACAACTTGAACATAGGTTCACAGGTGGCTGTGAGATGAGAAATAAATCTGGAAATATAGTTTAACCTTCCCAAGAAACCTCGTACTTCCTTCTCTGTCTTTGGTTCAGGCATTTCCTGTATCGCTTTTACCTTGGTCGGGTCTACCTCGATACCTTTTTCACTTACAATAAAACCTAACAACTTGCGGGATCTCACCCCGAAGGTGCACTTATTCAGATTCAAGCTCAGCAAGAACTGCCTCAGTCTCTCGAACAATTTTTTCATATGAACAAGATGTTCCTCTTTCGTGTCAGACTTAGCAATCATATCGTCCAGATATACCTCAATCTCCTTGTGAATCAAGTCATGAAAGAGAATGACCATGGCGCGTTGATATGTTGCCCCGACATTTTTTAAACCAAACAACATCACTTTATAGCAGAAGGTTCCCCAAGGTGTGATGAATATTGTCTTCTCCATATCCTCCTGAGCCATCTTAATTTGATTGTAACCCAAAAAGCCATCCATGAACGAGAACACCTTGGAATGAGCAGTATTATTAACCAACACATCAATATGCGGAAGAGGGAAATCGTCTTTGGGGCTGGCCCTGTTTAAATCCCTATAATTCACGCACATCCTGACTTTACCATCTTTCTCGGGTACAAGCACAATATTTTCAATCCATGGAGAATAATTGACAACCTTTAAGAAATTTGCGTCCAACTGCTTCTGGACCTCCTCCTTGATTTTCTTGGACATCTCAGGATGAGTTCTTCGGAGCTTCTACTTGAAAGGAGAACAACCTTCTTTGAGCGGTAGTCGATGCACCACTATGTCTGTATCCAACCCAGGCATATCCTCATAAGTACCATGCGAAGATATCATAATACCCACGGAGTAGCTCAATCAATCTGACCTTTATACTTTCTTCGAGATCTGCCCCTATCTTGACTTCTCTTCTTACCTCTTCTGTGCTAATATTCACCACCTCAATTGATTCCTGATTCGGCTGGATAACCCTCTCCTCTTGTTTTAACAATCTTGCTAATTCCTCAGGAAGATCACAATCCTCATATGCTTCTTCTCCAGCTTGATAAATAGGAGTATCAAAGTCATAATGAGCCATAGCAGAGTCGTTATCAATAGAATCGATGGTGGAAGTGCATCTGCATGAATGACATTTTGGCGTTTTTTAGTGGCAGTGTGTGAAAAGATAAAAATTGCCATTTAAAAAGAAAAAGAAAAAGAAGCAAGATTTTGAATGCAAAAACGTCCTTTATTTCATGATAAACTTTGAAAATAAACATGGTGGCCCTACACAAATGATCCACTACGCCTTGGGCAGAGCGTAGGAATTATGATATGATAATAAAAGAAATAATAAAAATTACTCCTCAGCGTTTGAAACTTGGATAACATCCACAGAAGTCCAATTGTTCAGTGTCTGGTCTGGAATACTCGGACAAATCCAATCTTCAACATTGTAGCCATCAACCCTATCGTCGCCGACTGCATTGACGTGTCCTTCTTGAGTAGTATAAGGGCAGGAAAACTTCACAGGAGTAGATAAACTGGATGCTCTGGGAGCTACAGTCTGCTGGCCTGGTCTAAAACCAAGACCAAATTTATCAAAATTTGGAGTAACGTCCAGCACCTAACCCCAACCTTCAGAGTTACCACCTTCCACTATAGCTTTTTCATCTTTGAGAGAAGACATAACAATTTCCGTTTTTACTTTCTGCTCTGGAGGAGGAAAGTTGACAGCATGAACCGTCTCAAATGCTTGAAATGGAGTTTCATGCATCTCACCTTCAACTTCGACATAGAGGAATGATGTCAAATGACTCACGATGTACTCTTCCTCACCGCATACAGTTATCACCTTTCCCTCCGCAGGATACTTGAGTTTCTGATGAAGAGTAGAAGTGATCGCTCTTGCTCTATGAATCCATAGTCTCCCCAACAAGCAACAGTATGCTGGTTGTATATCCATCACAAAAAGGTAGCCGTGAAGGTGCAAGGACCAACCCTGATCGGTAACTCCACCTCCCCAAACACTGACCTTCGAGACCCATCAAACGCCTTACCCATCAAATCACTAGGGTGCAACTCTAGTCCAAAATAATCAATCTTCATCAATGCTGACTTGGGCAATACATTTAAAGACGATCCTGTGTCCACCAAGACCCGGGATAAAGTAGTGCCCCTGCATTCCATTGAAATATGCAATGCTTTGTTATGGTTTGGCCCCTCCGTAGGAAGATCAAAATCTGTGAAGCCCAGACCATTCCCGGCAGATATATTAGCACAAACATTCTCAAACTGATTGACTGTTATCTAATGTGGCACAAAGGCATTCTTTAACAACTTCATCAAAGCATTTCTGTGAGGTTCTAAATAAATAAACAGAGACAAGATAGACATCTTAGAAGGATTATGGCTCAGATGATCAATTATGCTATAATCACTCTTTCTGATAATTCACATCAACTCTTCAACCTCATCGGGAACTGAAGAAGTTTCTGGTATCGGAATTGGTTGAGTCACATTGGCTGGTGTAATCCTTGGATTACCAATCATCGCTTGCTGTTTCCCTTTTTCTCTTGCCGAAGCATCAGCTGCATCTTGCACATTGGAGGGACCAAATACTCTCCCACTTCTAGTCATTCGACCCACACTAGAAAAGTTATGGACTTCCTCTTCATCACCTTTAGCATGTTCTTCCTTAGACAAACGAGCATTAACCTCCTGCTTTACCCCATGGTAATAAACATCGGCACTGTAATGCCACGGGATGGCCTTCTCACTAGTGTACGGCATGGGAATGGGTACCGTAATCATCAAAGGGGGTACCCTTGATGGGGCAGGAATACGCGCAGGGGTGTAAGGAATAGATACCACAACAAAATCCTCTTCGGTAACATTGTGGTAGCTCGGTTTTCTATCAAACTGCAGGGAACCCTCCTTCATTAACAACTGGATACCGGCTTTTAAATCATCACAACCCTTCAGTTGCTCTCTACACTTGGTACACTCTGAAGTACAACCCGGGAAAATAGAATTGTCAAGCAAATACCTCTTAACATACCACAACGGAGTAGTTACTTATTCCGTATTCATGATTAAATTCAACATTTCACCATTATCATCAATCATATTAACAACACCCCCTCCATGCCTAGGCATTGGGTTCTGAGTAACATTCGGACCAGTCACTGGAGTAAACTCAATCGCCTTAGCATCCAACAAGTCTTGTACCTTGCACTTTAATGCAAAACAATTGTCAGTAGAATGACCAACTCCACCCGAATGGAATTTGCATCTTGCATTAGCATCATAGTTAGGAGGAAGTCTTACGGGTGGTGGCGGCATATTTCTAAAACTGATCAACTTCAAATTAAGCAAGTGGTGGAGCGGTTCAGTAAGAGTTACTAGAAAGGGATCAAATTTCCTCGGTTGTCTCTGCTGTTGGTTATTATACTGACGGGGAGCATCCTGCTGCCTTTGTTGTTGAGGCACTATATTTGGTCTCTGCTGCGGAGGAGCATTAACAGGAATAGAAACAACATTGATTTGTTGATTCTGACGATCCTCTCTTCTTCCTCTATGAGAGTAAACCGCGCTTGCGTCGCCTTCCCTTTTCTTAAGATAAGTGTTGAATGGTTTCTTACTGCCCCCTGATGAGCCACTAGAACCTCCAATCTGAATCTTCCCCAATTTCAAACCTATCTCAATTCTTTCACCAGCCATAACCAAGTCTGCAAATCCTGCCGAAGTACTTCCTATCATGTGTTCATAAAGCGGCCCTTGCAGGGTGCTCATAAACATATCAATGAGTTCTCTCTCCATGAGTGGAGGTTGAACCTTCGCAGCCAACTCACGCCACTTCTGAGCGTACTCCTTGAAAGATTCTTTTGGTCCTTGTGACATATTCTGTAACTGAGTGTGATTAGGCGCCATATCCACATTGTACTGACAATGTTTGACAAAAGCCCGAGCAAGATCTTTCCAGCAATAAATATAAGTTTTCTCCAACTTCATGTACCACTCCAGGGATGCCCCATATAGGCTATCCTGGAAAAAGTGAATCAAAAGCCCCTGATCCTCAGTATGCACCAACATCTTCCGGAAATAAGCAGTTGCATGAGTAATAGGACACGATGTTCCGTTGTACTTTTCAAATGTAGGAGGATTGAACTTTGGAGGAACTTTCACTCCAGACACCAACCCGGGATCATTAGCATCCATACCAAGGACTCCTTGCCCTTCCACAACCCTCAGACGCTCTTCCAATAAATGATACTTCATATCCTCAATTTAAACCCCCAGCTCTGAATGCCGAACAGAAAACTGATCTTCGTCCCGGTTAAAGTCAAATTCCTGCTACTGACAATTCCTTACACCGCCCTGATTAACTCTTCTGTTCCCCACAAGACGAGGTCCGGGAGACGGAGGAAACTGCCCTACATTACGCACAAAAGGGTTTCCCGGCATCCCATGAAAATTTCCAGCAGGCTGATCTTGCACATCCCCAAATCCTACAGAAATGTCCTGATAGAGCCCTTGATTTCCACCATCCCCTGGATAGCGGCGCTGGTTGTTAACAATGGCAGCTAGTTCCTCCTGTCAACGATTCACATTGGTGATGACCTTAATGAACTGGGTCATCTGAGTGGCCATCTGGGCCCTCATTTCAGCGAGTTCAGCTTGAACCTGTTCCATCTGTCTTGGCAAGTTGTTTCAGGTGGAATACCGATGAGTAGTCCTCTTGAATTCTGAATAAGAAAAGCAGCAGAATAAGAAAGCCGTCTTGAGATAACCTGTAATGTTATGAAATGCATGATGTGCATGATATGTTTGTCATTTCTAGGTATCCAAGAGTCCTTTTATTCATCAGTCACGGCGTGCGACCATACAATTAAAAGAGAAAGGATAATAAGATGAACACTTCAATTATTTATAAACAAAAGAAACAATGTCCAAGTGACTTCGGATAATTAAGAGTAAGATGATAAACAACTAGATACATGTCTTAGCAATAAAGCAAAAAGAACTGAATAATAACAACAATGAAAAAGTCCCTTTCAACAATTCTGGGGTTGACCAAATATACCAAAAGTAAATGACAGGAATAAATCTCTGGAACTAAACATGCTTCAAGATGTTGACGTACTCTTCAAGTCTGGCTTTCTCCTTCAAAATTTGAGATGCGACTATTTTACTTTCTTGAAACCGATCCTCTGTGACACGCCTCTGGGCTACTTCCTTCTTAAGCTGAGTATCTTTGTCTTTGAGCTGTTTCTCTAAGTTCTGAATCTTCTTCCCGTAGCTATTCTCAGATACTTGAAGCTTCTGACACTCTTGCTGGGTCTTACTCAATTCTTCTTCCATTTCGGTAGGAGATCTCTTCCTAAAACTGGTTGCATCAGAAGTTTCCCCTTGAGCTTCTTTGAGTTTGCGAGCTAAGTCGGCCCTTTCTTGATTTTCCCAATAAAGTTTCATCCCCGCCTCATGTTCTTTTGCACAAAGCTGAATGTTCTCAACATGAACCTGGGTGAACATCTCGGTAGGCATTGTGTTACTCGAAACAGCAGGAGGTTGCTCGTATAGAGGAGCCAACCTTACAAATGGTAACCGTAAGATCTTGACCCTGGCTTTAACCCACTCCAGGTAAGGAGCCCTAGCAATAGGAACCTTCTTGCCCAACGTGGTTCTATCCTTCTTGTGAATTCCTCTCCAAGCACTTGTCATTCTTTTCAACATCACAGGATCACTTCCTCTAGTGAAATACACTGATTCAGACACCTCTTCAACCTTTGGCGGTCCATCGATTGCATATCCCAATTAACGATAAGCAAGCACATGATTATAGTTGATACACCCCTTAGTTCCTATGAGGGAAACATTAGGGAAATCTCCGCAACTAGTGATGACACTTTGCACTTCCCCCATTTCATAATTCCACCGGATATCAAATGAAGTAAGGTTGACAAGCCTTGATGACCATCGGAGAGAATGCCTGGTATCCACGAAAGGGCCACTTGCTGGTAGATGCAACTTAAGCCATTGATACAACATCGAATGACATAAACCTACATTACCACCTTTTCCATGCCTGGAATGGATGGTATAAAGAGTATCTGCCAAGAGTGTCGGTATCGGGTTCTTGTTTCTAAAAACACAAATAGTCTCCAAATCCACAAAATTTCTCTTGCAAGGGAAGAGGACGATCCCGTATATCATGAGAGCAAACAGAGAACTGAAGTCACTCCAATTGCCTTTCTCTGCCCAGTCTTCAGCTTTCTTCACTAAGAAATCCAAATAAAACCCTGTAGTACCTTCACTCGACTTCCAATTGTCTTTCACCTCTTTCCAACTCAAACGAAGAATTTCAGTAACAACTTCGAACTTCGGCATCTCCGGCACTTGGACAAAAGGAACTTCATCGGACAACTTGATATTAAGTAGGTATGCGTATTCTTCTAGTGTGGGAACCAGTTGATAATCTTGAAAAGTAAAACACCGTAATTCCTTGTCATAGAACTGGAAGAGAGTGATCAAAGCCATTAGGTCAACTGGAGTGTCAAGGACTAGTAACAAATTGCCATAATTTTTGTTGAAATTATTCAGAACATCACCCTTCAGATAAGAACTCAACCTCTTCAACCTGGACACATCAATAGTAGGAATCTGATAAGCGAAAGTATGCCTGGTGAGCTCTTTAACACGAACTGAATCAAACTCAACTGGAGGGAGACCAGCCATTTCTGATGGAAAGAAGACTCTTGAATGTCCCTGGAAAACGGCATGCGCATGCTAGTTATTTTTTTTACATTATTTTTTTAGAAATAAATATGCTATGATGCAACATGACAGGATCAAGGCTGGACCATTACAGAACATCACCACTCAAGATCAAAAGAAAACCCCAAAGCTTCAAAATTATCATGGGAACCTGAGTCACCTTCGCAACACAAAGTCACCAACAGTACTTGTACCTATAAGAAAAGTTTTCCAGCCCCTCTCACGGGTGTAGTCTAGGTCAAGGTAAGGTTAAAAGCCAAATTAGAGTACGAGAGCTCGAATGTCGGTATCATCATACGATAACACCTATCTGAACTACCTCCGAAGTCATGGGTCTCATGGTCTGGTCTACAAAGCATCCGCCTCATAGCTTCCATGGCCACTATATTCCTAGTTCCTATGGAACTCACCCATAGCCTGGGTATGAGGCCTTTTACCTCATGGAACAACCCACCCACCAAGAAAATCCAAAAACCAAACAGTCCATCCAAATCCAGTATGCAGAAAGTAAAGCGCACATAGGATGTAATGCAACTAGATAAATATGCAAAGCAGTAAAATAAACACCCCAAAAAAAGAAAACAAACAAGAGCTAGGATCGACTCCGGGATGGACCAGCAAAAGGTTAATCTGTCCCCAGTGAAGTCGCCAGCTGAAACTACACAGCTGGAACCCGTCATCTGGATGTTAATGAAACATCAATGAAGTCGCCAACGAACGTCTTTTATCCCACCGAAAGGGAAAGGTAAACATCGAGAAAACCTGAAAAGGGAGACATTATGGTCTTTCGACCGAGAGATCGGGTAAGGGAGTCTGTTACGCGAGGGGAAGGTGTTAGCACCCCACAGGTCCGTAGTATTCTACGGTATCCACTCTTGTTGTCTAATCTAATGAGTGTGGTCGAGTTCTATGTCTGTGGCTTAAAAATGAAAAAAGGAATGCACGCGAAAGCAAAAAGAAAATAATGTAGGGAAAATAATAATTATGCTCGGTTGGGCTCTACCCCAATGCCTACGTATCCCTTTTAAGGAATCAGAGCAGCCTTAGTTTGGCTTATGTGTTTTGGTTGGTTTGTGTTTTTTTAGTTAAGGCAAACAAAAACAATCAAGATGGCAAAACATCGAATGAAATGATAAACAAAAAAGGTGATCAAACATTGACTAAATAATAACAAAGTAACATGTCAAAGATGGCGAAACATCAAATAATAAAATGGGATGACAAAACATCACACCAATCAATGATATTGAGAATCAATGTAGGATAACAAACATGTGCGATGGCGAAACATCGACTTCAAACAAATGTGCGATGGAGAAAATCGGCTAAATAATAACAAAGTAATATGTCAAAGATGGCGATACATCAATAAAACGGATGACAAAACATCGCACCTAACAATGATATTGAGAATCAATGTAGGATAACAAACATGTGCGATGGAGAAACACCGGCTTCAAACAAATGTGTGATGGCGAAACATCGGCTAAATAATAACAAAGTAACATGTCAAAGATGGAGAGACATCAATAAAATGGATAACAAAACATCACACCTAACAATGATATTGAGAATCAAAGTAGGATAACAAGCATGTGCGATGGCGAAACATCGACTTCAAACAAATGTGCGATGGCGAAACATCGGATAAAAGATAACAAAGTAACATGTCAAAGATGGCGAGAAATCAATAAAACAAGTTTAAAAGCAAAGCCAAGAGGCACACAAACTAATAGGATTGGTTTGTATCTTTTATTTTGAAGAGGAGTTTGAGTTTATTACAGGTGTTCTTATGATTTTCCAAGAAAACATTTTTTGTTTTAAGATGCAAAATGCAAAGAAAGGAAAAACAACTAAGGGAAACTAGCCTAGCACTATCCCTAGTGTTAAAAAACAATGGTTGATCTTAGGATTGAGGATAAGGGAAAATCCTACCCTACTTTACATGTTAAAGGGAACTTAACAAAACTATCCTATGAGCGAAGTCGAGATCTTAATTTCTAAATTGAGTGACTCATCGATCAACAATTAAAGAAGAAAAGCAATAAACATCCTATAGGGAACATGCAATGAGAGCGAAGTAGTGATCTCAATTTCTAAATTGAGTGACTCAGCGATCAACAATTAAAGAAGAAAAGCAATAAACATCCTATAGGGAACATGCAATGAGAGCGAAGTCGTGATCTCAATTTCTAAATTGAGTGACTCATCGATAAAAAATTAAAGAAGAAAAGTAATAAACATCCTATAGGGAACATGCAATGAGAGCGAAGTCGTGATCTCAATTTCTAAATTGAGTGACTCATCCATCAAAAACAAACACAACACATGCAATTTAGACAAAAATCGGAGGGCCTCCTGACATATATCAGCAACAGAGGTCCCATCATGCAGTCAGAGAATTATGCAAAATGAAAATGGGAGAAAGGAAGTAGTACAATACCAAACAAATAACTACATGTATCAATCAAGCAAGAATAAAAGAAACCCAAAGACACTTCAAGCAAGCTGGCATCAGTAGACAAATCGAGTCAGAAATTACACCACCAGGATGTAAGTAATTTATCAGATATGAACAAATCCCATGGGCAATGTATGGCCTTCACAATCATATGTATGTATATCCTGCATAAACCATCAAACATGACAAGCACAAAAATAATGCCAATATAATAAATTGTGTTCCAAAGCGGCTTAAAAAAGTCTTGCATTAGGTTTAACAATTGATTTGATTCATGAGAATTGTGACTTAGATAAACCATGAATCACAACATAACTTTAATCATGTTTTCATTCCAAAGTTCGAATGAATTTGAGAAAACTTTAGCGAACTCGTTCTCTGATACCTTGAATTCAAAACCAACCACGCGAATCAATCGTAACAAATTTGGACGAAAGCTTGTGATATCGTGTAATTCTTTGCTTATCAAGACAAAATTCAAATGAATCCTCAAATAATCTTCACCAAGATCATAAATCAATTTTCATCATGGAAATTTGTATTATAAGCAACATCTTTTTCGAACTCAATATGATACTCCAAATTCAACATTCCGTTCTATGTACAGTCTCAGCATAAAAATCGCGGCCTTTGAGAAAACAAATAGAAGTCGAAAACACTCTAAATCAAGAAAATGACTTATGACAAGTTGATAATCTCCAAGGTCTTTACAATTTCCTTCGATTCTTAAAAAGGACATGTTGGTGACATCGCTCATGACAATGTACAAAAATAGTCGTCTCAAGATCTTAAAAATTGAGGACATTACGACTCTTGAAAGGCAGACCACAATTATCTGAAATTAGGTCAGAAACAGAAAGTGACCTCTAAAATATCCGAAGTTCCGATGATCTTTCGCACATAATCAGCTCCTGACTTGTGAAGATAAATCGGAGATGACGTCAAGGAGAGTCATATGCAAACAGAACCGCTCAAGAATATCGATTAATGAAGAAGTTACAATCGTTTGAACTTGATACTGAAAAGGCCAACTTTTGCAAATGATTCTTAGTCACCTGAACCATTGAATGAGCAAACTCACGATGCGAGGCTTAAAATTTGGCACAAACATATTTGATAACACATGAAGGACCATAAAGACCATTTGAAACTTTGAAAACTCATTTTCTTTTGAGAAATGCAAAACCCTAATTGCTGATTTACTGCCTCGGAAGAGAATCTGTCTGATCGATTTCTGAGCCAACTTGAATATCCGAGAAACCCTAGGATTTTATCTTGTATGAAAAATGGGAGGGCAAATTTTGGGGTACAACATCAGAAAATACATTTTTCACATTTTTTGAATTAAAGAAAAATCAAAGATGAAATTAAATTCAAACAATTAGCCAATTAACAAATATTCACATATCAAAATAATATTTAAATCACAAAATTAGAAAAATGGCCAACCAAAATTATATTCAAATATTAGGACTAAAAACACACCTCCCTGAATTTTTGTAGAATTTTTTAATTAAAGGAAATATTAATATAAAAAATAAATAAACAATTATCAATTAAACTAATTTTTAAGGGAAAAAATGTAAACCCTAACCAAAAATCATAAAAGGTCAAAACTGAAATTATATTCTGACTCCATGACTAAAAACAAGCTTACATGATTTTTTTTTGAAATTTTTTTATTAAGAGAAATATTGAATTAAAAATCAAAAAACAAATATTACAAATAACCTTTGAAATTAAATTTTAAATCAAAAATAAAGAAAATGATAAACCAAAGTCAGAATCCATTTTTCCATTATTTTGTGAGTCTAGGACAATTTTTGTGGAGTATTTTGGATCAAAGAAGTATTAAAATAAAAATTATCTTCAAATAAACAATTAATTATGCCTATGAATTTTTTAAACCAATCAAATAATTTAAAAAAAATCCAAAAACAAATGACAAATACTAGAAAATAATATTGACCTATGGTAATTTTTTTGTTATTTTTGAAAGTGTTTTGATCAGAAAATAAAATCAAACAAAATGTCAAATAAAACAAAAATTCAAATAAGCCAAAAAATTCAAACGGACCTATCATGATGTGCCACCACATCATCTTCAACCTCTGGACATTTCAAAAACGCGCGCAACATCCAGGCTTAGGGCTCATGTTCAGACCAGCATAGCACACTAAATTTCGCATCATTTTTCACGAAATCAAAGGCAAATCAAAGCTAGTGTTTCATACTTCACATTGCAATTTGAATCAAATCAAAACATCAACCACATTGTTCACAATCAAGTCAGGAATATGAACAAAACCATTATGAATCACGAGTTTCAGAGTATCCAATCATGCTTAATTCACCAAATCAAATGCTATAAAGCTTCAAAAACATTCCATTAACATCATTGAACACAAATCCAAGCTCAAACACCTCAATAAACAAGCGCATCTCATAAATTGAAGTTTGGAATCATTACCTCAAGGCGAAAAGTGTTCTACTGTCTCCTTCACTCCAGATGCAAACAAATGGTGCTGGCTTGATCTACTCACTTTGCTGAAGCTGAATCCACAAGAATTTTGAAGAAAACACCAAGGAATTGAGAGAATCGAATCAAGTTGCAGAGGAAGAAGGAAAATCTCAGATATGAAATTCTTGAAAATGGTGCGTTCTCTCTCTCTCTCTCTCTCTTTGCTTGCTTCCTCTTATATAGAGTTTCTAGAGAAGGTTAGAAGAGGAATTTGGTCTTCCAAGTTGTCCAAGGGCTCGATTGGAAAATTTTGGCAAAAATGAAGTATGCATGGAACTAGCTGTTTTGCTCGTGAATTCTTTGGCTTCTTAAGCATTTCGTGGGCCAGATGACTTTAGAAAATCATGTTTAGAATCTTGGCCCTTAATTCCATCTGATCAAAGAGTGTTGGAGTTTTTTGCAACTTTGGGCAATTTTTGCATTTTTCATTCAAGCAAACACCAAGGTCCATGGAACACGAAATGGCTGGTATGATGGGCCTTAGAAAGTCACAAATAGGTCATGGGTTGGATTAGGAACAAAGAGAATGGATGAAACTTGAGTTTTCAAGAATTGGCCATTTTGCATATTTGCCAAATTTCAATAAAATGCCCCTAAATTCCAAAACTCATAATATGTTAATACTTTTGAATTTTGGCACAAATGAGAACAATTTGGAAAGGTATTGAAAAGATCTACAATCCCTTAGTTTTGAGTTTTTTCAAATTAATCCATTAAGGTCCTCAAAATTTGGCTTGAAATTCACTAATTTTGAAAAATGACCTATAATTTTATGACTTCAAAAGACCATAACTCTTGATTCCTTGCCAATTTAAACATGATACCAAAAGGAGGTGAAAGATAATTCTCTTAGCTTTCCAAGCATATTTCATTTGCATCTTCTTGATCAAGGGTGAATAAAATATGAATTTTTGAAATTAAGTCCTTATTTTCCAAAATTAGTATCTTTTAGGGTTTCTTCAAGAACAAGTTTCAACCCAAACCTCAATATCTTTGATCCAATGACCAAAAGTGATTTGAAATATGAAAATTTCATCCTTGAATTGATGGTTGACCAAAAGTTCACTTGGTCAACCTTGACTTTGACTAATTTTGACCAAAATGACCATTTTCCCCTCTGAATCAATTGATCCATTTCCCTTCAAAATTGATGATCAAAACTTCAAACATATGATCTTCCAAATATATAGAGGCCATGTACAAAGTTTCACTTCAAGATTCTCAAAGAAACCTGATAAAAACTCAAACCCTAGTTTTGATCAACACCTCAGGAGACTGATGAATCATCTTCAAAACTTCAAATCCTTTGGGCATCATGACCCATTCCTTGTGCAAAGACCTCTTAGATACCAAAGAGATGTTATAGATCCCTAAATCAAGACTTGTACATTGGCCAATATCCTTGCTCAAACAAAACCCTAATTTGACTGGTGAATCCAAAGAGTGATTCCCCTTGTAACCAAACACAAACTCTAATCCTCTGATGATCCAAAGAGATATATAAAATGTCTGGAGCTATGCCATAATATTTGAGCTTGAAAATATCCATAGGTTTAGATAATAAGATTATACTTTGCAACTTGTCCATGTAATCAACCTTCAAAGCTTGAGGAAAACTTGATAACCAAAGCACTTTGATCCTATCACAATGTATGAATGCAATGCACTATGATATTCATGATGAAACATAAGCCTAAATCAAGAGGGTAAATTTTGGGGTGCAATAGGGATCCCTTGAAGATATTATGAGACAAGATTAGTAAGTTCTTAGATGCAAGTCAGATTGAACTCTTGAAGGGTGTTTTGGAAAATTGCTCTTATATTGAGTCAATTACAGCATGAGAGGCGTGAAAACTTTATTATTTAGTCAGATATGGTTATAGTTAGCCTAGACTGTGTAGTAAAATCTCGAGAAGAGTAGAAGAAAAAGAGAGTGTCCCTCTCTTGTGGTGAGTGGTGCATTGATAATAAGAGTAACTACACTTGCTTCAAAAATTCTCATATTAACCGACTCTTCGATACAAGCAAGCTAATCTCTCCCTGGTTAAGAATCAATCATTATAAGCTAAGGTTCAAGAGAAATAAATTTCGGCATAAGGATGATTCTATAAAGGTTAGTTTGCTGGAAGCTAAGAAGGATGAGAGTGTTGATTTAGAGTAGGCTAAATTCAAAAAAATTGTTTTTAAGTTAGCTACTAGTGTATCCATTTCAAGTGAGTTCATTATTCTATCTCGTATAACAGATGAAAAGCAAGGAGTGTAGAAGGTCATTTGGAGGGGGAGTAAAAGCAAAAGTGTGTTTGTCTTGCAACTGTGCATAGTGATGACTTGTTTGAGTATTTGTTCTCAGTATTCTATTTAGTTGGTGGTTCAATTTGCGTCTCCATTTGCTTTCTGTGTTTCCATTGTTTACATTTACTCTATTTTCTTTTTTTCAATATTTTGGCTAAAAAGGGGGCGTAAAGTGTTGTGTCATGATGTTATATCACATGTCTTGACATGTTGATAAACATTGTGATAGGACCGTGTTGCTACTAAGGGGGAGTAGTCTTGTGTAGTTGCTTGATGTGTATTGTTTAAAGGGAGCATGACAGACTATCATGCTTGTGTGTTTCTGGCGTTGTTGTGTTTCTGGTGTGCAGAGATGTCGAACCATATATTATGACATCCTATTTATATGTGAACTTGAATAGCTCATGTATGTGATTCTAAGGGTATGAATCTCAGATGTGTGAACTTGGATAGCTCATACAGGTGTTTGGGTTCCTCAGTTCTGGTCTTGTAATTTTTGTTGTTTAGATACTGATGACAGAGAGAGAAGTAAATTTGGTTTCTAATTAAAATTCATACCATGTTTATGGTTTTATTCTTCTCTCCTGGATTTTTTGAGCTAAGGTTGTTTTAGCCAAAATTTTCCAAAGGGGGAGATTGTTAGTACCACAGTTTTATGATTGGATAAATTTTGGCAAAATATGGTTTTCCATAATAGGTTTGTTGTTATGTGATTTTTAACCAGACGTCGAAGACAATGTCATGACATCTTGGTCAAGTATAACAGGTGTTGCTGTTTGGTATTTTCTTGGCAGATTTAATTTAATTTTATGAGATTCCTTTTGGATATGTCTCAATTATTTTTGCAGGTCAAGAAGATGTAATTTGGAACAAGTGAATCAAATCTCCATCAGTATTAAAGTTTCTAAATTTGGTGGTTGATCTAATTTAGGATACTTGAAGATTTGTTCCAAGATTTAAGGAGGTATATTCTACAACAATCAACACATGGATCAAGAAATAATTGGGCAGAGAATTCGAAGCCCATGGAAAACTGAAATTTATAAAATAAAGAACACGGCCTAGGGAAAATTAGTTCTTGTTAATTTCTTTCATTGTTTAGTTAAAAATAAGGGTTTAGGTTTTGAGTGTCTCTCGTGTTCCTTATGATGTAAGTCACGCTTTGTATCTTTTGATACTTTGTGATAGACATAATTTTCTCACTCAGAAACCTTTAGGTAATAGGTTGAGTATTGTTATCCTCTAATCTTTTAAGCAAAGGGTTAAGTATTTTTTTTGGAAAAAGCTTTTAAGCAGGCCAAGTATTATTCTTAGTCTAGAGTCTTGACTAAGTATTTGTATTGGAAGTGTAACCTTCTATTAGGTTTATCCTTGTCTCATACTCCAAATTTGTCCTAACCTTTTCACTTTTATCTGACTTAGGCTTTGCATTTCATTTGCATCATTTTCATTAGGTCAATCACACATCATTCCTTCATTCAATAAGGCAGTGGTTTAAAGCATCAGTGGTTGTGCCAATTAGGGTTTAATTTTGGCTTGAGGCTTCTATATTCTATAACTGATTTCTTTGGTTCCTCCTTGGGAAGTGGAAAGGGGAATCAGGTCTTAAAGTATGGTTATCATGAGTTTCTTATTCATCCATGTACAAGGCCATTTCTCATTAAAATTCATCAAGATCTCAGATTAGGGTTTATTTCCCTATGTGTGATTAAAAATTAGGGTTTTTTAGCATCATGCCTCAGCTAGGGTTTGAATCCCTCAAGTATTCAGTATGGCTAATCATTGATTCTCAAAGGTTACTTCATCAAAGCATTGCTCAACCAAAAGCACAGTCAATATTTCATCATCACTGGTTCATATGTGCATCAATATGTCTGGGAATGCGCGGAAAGATCAAGTTTGCAAGTCGATTCAAAGCACTTCGACCAAAAGTTAACTTTTTGCAAGATCAAGTTCAAACGATCATAACTTCTTCATTATTAAATATTTTTGAATCGTTATTTTTGAGTATTACTCTCCTTGATTCCATCTCCAACTCCTCTTTACTAGTCAAGATCTGATTATGTGCAGAGGATCATCAGAAGTCCGAATACTTTAGAGGCCATCCAGTGGAATTTGACCTAATTTCAAAATAGTTGTGCCCAACTTCCAATGATCATAACTTCTTCGATCCTCGACATTTTTAGGCGATTCTTTTTTCACATCGTCATGAGTGATGTCGTCTACAAGTTCTCTTCAAGGATCGAGAGTTAATTGTGCATAAAAGATCATGAAACTTGGTGAGAATGTTATGGGTCATTTAATGACTTAGAATGTTCTTGACTTCTAGGTTCAATTTGTTCCATAAATGTTTTATAAACCCTTGATTCACATGATGAGATCATTCTTTGAGAAAAATATCGCGTTCGAGGATTCTTTGATTTAATTTTTGCATTTCAAATCACTTGTGTTTAAACATTGGAAATTATTAGATTAAAGTGAGGTTAAGGCTACAAAATCTAAAATGGTTCAAAGTGAGGTTAAGGCTACAAAGTTCTTACTGTACATGGATTCCAATTAGAGCAAAAATTACAAGATGAAAAGGAATGTGAAGTAAAATAAAGACGAAGTTGTTATAACAATTTGAAACCAATACAATTTAGCTATTATTTGTGCTCAAGTCATTGAAATGCAAGTTAAAGGCAATGAGTTCCTAAGCGTCTCCAATGCGTCTGGATAGTTTGTTTTCTTCAGTAGTGATGTTCCAATCTTGCACCAAATCTCAATATTTTCACTTGATTTGTGTACCATCATGAACACCATCCTTGGGGAGAAATTCCTGTCAAAGCATTAAACAAGAAAGAACGATTGAAACACCATGTAAGCAAAGGAAAAATTATGCTACGAACAGAAAATAACCATGGTCTACACCATTCCTCAAGTCCATATCACCCTACTTCTTGTTCTTCAAATTTGTCCACAAACAGCCCAAAAACCTAGTAAGAAGCCTTGTTTCCCACTGCTATAATAACTTATCAAAAGCTAGTTCATAAAACTCCAAAACTATTGTCAACCTGCTTCAAAAGAATTCTGCATGAAAAAGGCTTTACATCAGTCCATAAGAGTCCAAAATGGTTGTTGCCCCTACTGCAAAATAACCCAACTTCTTGTTGTTCAAAATTTTCTGCCTACTATTGTTTTCCTCTGCATATCAATCCATAAAACCATTCCATTACAAAGCCTAACATAACAGTCCAAATTATGCAAAAACCCGCCAATGCACTAGTCCAAACTTGCATAGAAAAGGCACAACAAAAATTTGCATAAAAAGGTAGGTAATGCAGTGTCATAAGTTCAGAAAAGAGAGAGGAGAATGGAAATATTTCAAAATCAAGAATAAATGCAATTGCAAAGCATACCACTTCTAATCTCAACATTGGTTATTTAACAAGGTCTCCACTTCAGTTGTACCACACGTATGAGCAAGCCATCCAAACCCTGCTCAAATCTTCTCTTTTCTCAAACAATAGAGAAAAAAATATACTAAAAACATTATCAAAACTCTTCACAATATCAATCAAATTCTTCTACAACTCACTTCATTAATCTTTTCGTCACTCCCCTGGAAAACTCACCATATCATTCCATCCATTCTTCTGCATAAACACTTCTCACCCTAAACCTTACATCAACATTATTCCAAATACCTCACAACCTTAACTCAAATTTGAATATTCCAATCACCATGTAACTGAACTCTAAGCTGATGCACAACCAAGACCGCAACACTGCAATGTAGAAACAACAACATTTCAACATTTCGAAACAAACTCATCAAACCCCAACTACAAACAAAATACACCAAAAATCCGGAAGAAATTTTTGGGAGTAAGAGAGAAGAAAATAATATGGTTATGCTGTAAAAATTGATACAAGAGCTTCCCCCACCAAGAAAGCTTCAAGAATGCTGCAATTTCCAGAAATTCCGAGGAGCAATACAAAATACATCAGAATCAGAATTTCTCAGAAGATTTAGAAAGGGTTAAAAAGCAATATTTACCTCTGGTTTTCTTGATACGTGGACGAAATTGAACCCCTCAGACTAGCTTCGAGCATGTAAGTCCTCCTATTCTCGTCATACACCTTGCCATGATTGCTAATTAAATGCTTAAAAAATATCGTCATGCTTGTTTGTGTGTTGTACCGTAGGAATTGTGTTTGTTGCTACTATAGCTTTATTGTTGCTATTTTTCAAATCTGTGAAGGTGTTTTGTTGTTGATGATAACCGAGATGACCATTATTCTGTTATATTTGGGAGAACACAAAAATAGAATCATGGAGGAGATACGAAATTGAGCAATTTGCAAGGTAGTATAAGCATTTGACAGGGGAAGTATCGATTGAAAGAGAAACTGAGAAACTATGTTGTTGTTGCTCTAGATCAAAATAGATTAAGTTATTGTTATTACTGTAATCGGAATTATAGAGCGAGAAATGGGAAGTGTGCGATTTTTGTTGTTGTTTTTAGTTTAGAGGATAAGAGATATGAGTTTTAGAGTTGTTGTTGATGATAAGAGACTAGAGAAGCGAGGACATAGATTGGGAGAGACGTGAGTGAAAGAGATGAAAAATAAAATTGAGACAGAGGTGATGTTGAGGGAAGAACAGAAAGAAGGATCGTGAGATTTAAGAGGAAAGAGGATAACATTTTTCTGTTTTAACTAAGTTAATGGGAAATTAAAAATTAATGGTGACTTTCCTATTCCCCAAAGACCAGTGGCACATTCTTCACAATTAGGGTTTCAAAACCCTCTCTATTCCCTCTAAAGCGAGTCCTGGTTTAGGCTTCATTATTTTAGTCCAACCCATTTCATAAGTTTTAATTTTTATAGTTTTTGATTAGGTATACTAAACGATTGAACAACATGGTGCAGTGGTTGGAGCGTGAGCCTTGTATGCGTGAGGTCCTGGGTTCGAGGCCCATTGAGCCCTTTTTACCATTATTTTTCACTTTTATGTCCATTTTAGCCCAATGATTTATGTTTTATTATTCCTCCTTTTATTTTAATTAAATGGTAGATATAACAGAAAAATGAACTTGGTTTAATGGCAAGGCAAAAGAGTTGCAGCCTAGGGGACATGAGTTCAACCCCTAACTTTACTTTTTTTCTTTAAATTCTAAGTTTCAAGTTTTTTTTCTTATTTTATTTAAAATCCATACAAAAAATATTAGGTTAAGTTTATAATTAATTCTTTCTTGTCCTCATTAAAAATACCCAAAAAACACTTAATCATTATTCAAACCCATTCCACACTTAACAAAAACACTCAACAAATCAAAGATCTCCTCAAAAGGGCATATTATCTCCGTCCTACGGCAATACATGCCATACCTATTGCTAGAATGCATGTGTTAACGTCTCCCACTAAAAACACCAACAAACCAACATTTTCTAGAAGAACTACGATGTTCTGATTCCTTCACGGGATACATAGGAAAAGGGTTGTGAGACCCTCACAAACACACTACTAAAAAACCATTTCATTCCCCGTAGCAAGTATAGTTATAGATAGACACACCCATAAAAGCAAACAATCAAAGTGGATCTCGTTGAGTACACTAGAAGTGAAGGGTGTTAATACCTTCCCCTTGCATAATCGACTTCCGTACCCTCTCTTTTGGTTGCAAGACCATCTTATCCTTCCTCTTGAGGTTTTCTCGATATTCCCCTTCCTTCAGGATAAATAAAGTTCGATGGCGGCTCTGTGTTTTTTGTCGGTCGCTTTACCTTGTACTAGCTACTATGATTGTAACTGGTCTATAGTTTGCCAGTGGGATTAAGGTTTGTCTTTTATCACTGCGGTGATTGGAAGTGAGATGGAGATTTCTCATATCTAGGAGGTGCCTAGGTAGAAGTTTCACTGGGTAGGGATTAAGTGTTAAGATGGAAACTGGGATTGTTTAGGCTTAGAATTAATACTACTAATAGTGGATTTCCTTCTTGGCTTGGTAGCCCCCATAGTAGGTGAGTTGCATCGAACTGGGTTAAAAATTGACTGTGTTCTTTGTCATTCCGCATTTTAAATGCTGCATATTATTCCAGTTTGATATTATTATTTAGTCTTTCTACAGATGTTGTAACATCTGTCTTCATATTATGATCTGATGTTGGAAATATTAATATGAGCATGTTGTGTACTAGTTCCAAAATTCCAAGTGTGTAAGTAAAAAGCAAATCATGATGTCACACCCAATGTTGCAACATCAGACTACTTCCAAAGTGTTGGAACTTCTTCATATGAATGTAATGGGACCATTACAGATATACAACCTAGGAAGAAAAAGGTATGTTTTTTTGGTTGTAGATGACTTTTCTAGATATACTTGGATGAATTTTCCTAGAGAAAAATAACATACTTTTGGAGTCTTCAAAGGTATGTGTCAAAGCATTCAAGAGGAGAAGATGAGTTTAATTTTCAATGTCAGAAGTGAAAATGATCCGGAGTTTAAGAATACAGAGTTCTCTAAATTTTGTGATTCTGAAGGAATAATCCATGAGTTCTCCTATTCTTTGAAAACTCAGGGAAATAGAATTGTTAAGCAAAAGACCAGAGCCATACAAGAACCAACTAGAGTCATTCTTAGTGCTAAGCAATTGCCATTTGAGTTTTAGGCTGAAGATATTTATATTGTATGCTATATTCATAACAGGGTCCCTTTGAGAGGAGGTACAACAACTACTAATCTCTATAAGTTATAGAAAGGAAGGAAACCTAAAGTTAAATACTTTCATGTCTTTGGAAGTATATGCCAGATATTTACTTACAAAGATCAAGTGGACAAGAAGGACTCTATAGGGGATGAAGGAATATTTATGGGCTAATCTTCTAGTAGAAGAGCTTATAGAGTTTTTAACTCCATAACCGAAATGACAATGGAATCTATGAATGTGATAATTGATGATTCAATTGGCGAAGAACATGTGGATGTTAGAGACGATGTTGGAACATCATGTGTTCAAACTGATGGAGCACTAAGGGAGGAAATTTGTGAATTCACACACACTGAGTTAGTGAATTCTTAATCCAGTAAAGGTCGGTCGACCAAAGGATAGATAGAGCAATCCATGGAACTTACTGCAAGTCACCCTGATAAAGGTAACAACACTTAATTTAAACAAAATATATCAAATACAAATGGACGTGTTTCCTCGAGGGAAATAAGAGGAAATTTCTCCAAACTGGTGTTAAAAAGACGAGATGTCAATAAAAATGTCATGAAATTTTATAGTGAAGATCTAAATTCATTCTGATATCTCTTTCAACGTGGATGGAACAAGAACCTTAATGGGTATGATCAACTAATCAAGAATCTTGTTGAGGGGAAGGTTGTGACTCTAGAGCATATGGACAACAAGGAACAACTTACTGTTATAAAAAACAGTGGGATTGGAACTTGTACTATCAAGGACTTATAAAAATTACATATATGGAGGACTGCAACAATTACTGCATCTTTCCTCTATAATTTAAGGCATGGCATGCCTAGACAAATTGCTACTGAGAAGATATGGAAAGAAGGTGTTCTGCTAGATAGTGGGGCTGGCTACAACACCAAGGAATGCAGAAGGCTATTTGACAGGGGGAAGAGGTTGATGGCCACCTAAAGATTACCAAGTGTGTGCGTGTTTTCACATGTGTGTTTTCTTTTGTGCTTCCATTTGTGTTATTGCTGGTGTGCCATATGTGTGTTTCAACCTTGTGTACATTTACTCTAGTTTTTGTCAATATTTTGGCTAAAAAGGGCGAGTAAAGTGTTGGTTTTGTTTTTTCTCTTGATGTTATATCACATGTCTTTACATGTTGATTTATCATTGTGATAGGATTGTGCTAGTGCTAAGAGAGAGTAGTATTTGTGGTTTCTTGATGAATGCAACTATACAGGGGGAGCATGATAGTTTGTCATGTTTGGTTGTGTTAAAGTTGTTGCTATTGCTTCTCTGTCTTCTGCTGCATGTGCTCAGATTTGGGAGTTTTTCCCTTGAGGGTGAGGAATGAATGCGTATGATAGGGGGAGTATTAGATCTATCTGATTATACAAGCTCTTAAGCTAAGTTGAGCTGTGTTGTGCTTTTACAGAGTTTTCATGTACTCATGTAACTTATGTTTATGGTTTTCTTCCTCTCTCCCGATTATTGTGCAAAGGTTGTTTTAGCCAAAATTTGCCAAAAGGGAAGATTGTTAGGTCTGTGATTTTATAATTGACAAAAAATTTGGTGAAACAAAGAGTTGACAACAATTTTATCAAAACATGTTTCATTTAGAAAACATGTATTACAACCTAATGTTGAGCAAGATGTCATAACATCTTGACTAACTTGTACATCAGATTTTGCTGATACTTATTTGAAAGATGTTCTATCAGATGTTGTAACATTTTATAATAGAACATCATGATAATACAACTGGTATGTCACCTTAAAGATTTGATTTGAAAATATGAGTTTATAGAAGATTCTAGTACTCATACAGGCGCATGCAATCAAGGATTTTTTAGGAACAAAAGTGTATATTTGATTAGTTTCATAAAAAGGATCTTTGAGAATTTTTAGGAAACATTTATGAGATTTGTTTATATTTTTATGGAGAATATTTTGAAAGGATTTGGAGCTGCTAATTGAATTTGATTGAAGAGTCCAAGCCCACTACAAGAGTCTATTTAAGGGGACGTCCAAGACCTAGTTTTTTAAGCATTCTTTTTGTAAATTGAGTGTGGAAAAATAAGGGTTTAGGGTTTGTGAGGTCTTTAAGTTTTCGTGTGTTTTTGTACGTCCTCGTGTATCTTTTGATGCATTGATTTTGACTAATTGTTACGTGTTTATCAAGTTATTGTTCTCCTCTAAGCTTTTAAGCAAAGAAATGAGTATTATTCTTTGTTAAAGATTTTAAGCAAAACTAAGTATTTTTTGTTTTGCAAGAGTGATATTTTTTTTTGGTTTCTTGAGACATTCTTTGGGATTAAGATTGTTTGATAATACTGCGGTGATAGAGAGTGAGAGGGGTTCTCGTATCTTAGAGGTTCCTAGGTAGAAGTTGCACTGGGTAGTGATTAATGGAGAAGTTGTAAACTGGGACTGTTTAGATTTGAGTTTATACTAATTATAGTGAATTTCTATGTTTTGATAGCCCCCAGAATAGGTGAAAATGAACCGAACTGGGTTAACAATTGATTGTGTTCTTTAAATTTATGTAATTTATTTTATGCATAATATTTCTATTTTTAGCAAGTCTATTTTTAGTCAACAGATGTCATATTATCGTTCGGGACTGTTGTACCCCAAAATTTTCCCTCTTATTTATCAAGATATTTCCTACAAAGATCTTCAATGACTCAAGTTTGCGCAAGCATCGACTAGGTCAAATAATCTCCTCAACACTGATGCCTCAAATTAGGGTTTGATTTTGTACAAAGGAAGTTGGATTTCTAATGTTTCAAACGACTTTCATGGATCATTATCGACCCTCAGGATTATTTCTGTCATGTTTCAAGTCTTGGATCACAATTTTCCAAGCAAGTCATTCAAATTATCAAAAGGGCAAAATAGGCAAAAATAGTGTTTTGATTGAAAATGACCGAACTTTGATTTTTGACCTAATACCTGCCTTATTGGTTGGAAGCATGATCTCAAGTATCTGAGCACGTCATTTTGACCTAATTGCATATTTCAATTCATCTCCTGAGATCAATATATTGATAGACAAAATTCGGTCAACTGGTGGAAAAAGTAAACTGTATAGTCAAACTTTGACTTTTTAACCAAAATTGAGTCCCAAAATTCATATTTTATCAAGACATCCAAAATATGAAATTTGATCATCAAAAATCAAGAAAGTCAAAAATCCAACTTTTGCAAGACTTGTAAATTTTTCTAAGTTAAGTTCATTGCTTCATGACATCTTTTCACTACAATTCAAAATAGTTCAAGATGTTACAAATAATTCAAGTTATTAAAAAGTGACATTTTTGCAAGTTTACAAATCCTAAACTTTGTCTTGTTTGAAATTTTTCCTTTGACTCAAAACCTTGCCACAATGCTTTGTCTTTGATACAATTTGTATTATTTCTCCACAAACCAAACTTGTTTCATTGTGCAAACTATGATGTCCAAGTTACTGCTGAACAAAGTATGATATGCTACTTCTATACACTGCCACAACACTCAAAAACTCTGCTCCATTGCTGTCCTACAAAAAACCTTGTGTTATGCTGCATCACAAACCTGACACAAAACCTGCATATGTTGTTCTATACAGTCCAAAATCTGTCCAAAAACCTATCCAATAAATTGCACCAAAATGGCTAAAGAAAATTGTGTAGAAAAAGTATCAAAACAGTAGGAAAAAATATTTCAAATTGTTATTTGTTTTTCTCCCAAAAAGGACAGTAAAGGAAGATCTACAAATAAACTGTTTCACAACACATCCAAGAGGCTGGATTTTGGAGAGAAAAAGGGAGAAGAGAAAAAACATAATTCTTGTTAAACTCTTCCCATTCATAAAACTCTTCTCAAACTCATCTCTAATTCCCCAAAACAGAACCTCAACCCATTATTCCATCTCACAAACTCTCCCACAAACCAACCAACCAAACACTTCACATCACATAGAGATTTGTTCTAACATAAGAACAATTTCTGTAACACCCTTATCATCACCTTCCAAACACAAACAAAAAAAGTATTTTGCAACTTTGACTGGGTTGGAGAGATTATGGAACTTTGCAACACAGAGCAAGGATTGGAGCAGTTTCAAGGAGGAGCTCGTTCAATCATCACTTTGCATCCGGAGACATCCGTATGTGTTCCAAAGTTTCGCTTCAAGAGGTATACTTTTTCAAAAACTTTAATATCTTTATCCATACATAATTTGTTATTTGTGTTCAAAAGATACATAAAAAAAGATAGATCAAAAGAGAAAACTCAGTAAAAAAAGCCAAGATAAGGGGATGACACGGGTGCCCGTGTCATATGACACGGCCCGTGTCAGCTCAAATGTTTAAGAATCTAACAAAAAATGCAGGATACACTATACCAAATTTGGCTTTTAGCAGCACCCCTACGAAAGCGCTTTTAGGAAAAGCGCTGGCATAGGCTTCGCTAAAGACAAAATTAAAAAACACGCTAAAAAAGCGCTCTTATAGTGGGGGGGGTATGAAAGCGCTTTTAAAAAGCGCTCTGGTAAGGGGGGGTATGAGAGCGCTTTTGAAAAGCGCTTTGGTAAGGGGGGGTATGAGAGCGCTTTTGAAAAGCGCTTTGGTAAGGGGGTATGAGAGCGCTTTGGTAAGGGGGTATGAGAGCGCTTTTCAAAAGCGCTCTGGTAGGGGGTGGGGTACAAGAGCGCTTTACCCTTAAAAGCGCTGGTATAGCTACATCTACTAAGGCGCTTTTCAAAAGCGCTTTCATAGCCTTTTTAAAATTAAAATTTTTAAAAACAAAATTATACAAACCCCATCCGTCTTCTCACATCAACCTTCACACTCCAAAGTCCAGACCTCAGTACTGTTACGAACTTCCATAACCTTCACTTCTGCCTCATCTCCATCCGTAAAACCCCATCCGCGACCGTTACTTCACTGCTGCCGCCATTCTTCTTCTATTTCCATTTGTTCAAAGCTCCGTCACTTGCCGTCACCGTCACTTGCCGTCACTTCCTCAGCCATCTCCGTCGCTCCTACTTCAAACGTGGTTCCCTGTTATCATCATCAACAACATCCAACTTCCAATTTTCTACAAATTATCTTAGGTAACATTACTTGATTTTCATAGTTTTGTTGAATACTTGAGTAATTTCTGCATGCATATTATGTGTTTGTGATAATGTTTATGTGAATTTGTGATGTAGATTTTAACATAGATTTGTAGACATAACATTTGCACATTAGGTGTACGTAGAAATTCCTCATAGAATTGAATTGCTAATTCTTGACATAAGAACTAATTCTTGATATTGTCCTCATAGAATTTAATACCTTTTTTGATAAGTCGACATAAGGTTCTATGGGATAGTTTTGTTTAAAGGCATTTAAACTGAAGAGTTGTAGAGAATCTTTAAAACTCATCTCTTTAACTTCATATATCTTACTAGCTTCGGCGTTCTTTAGTACCTGCATGTCTCTACTAGTCACAATGATTCTAGTACCCTCCCCGAAGTTACTGCAGGTTCCAATTAAATCTTTAACTTGATTTGAATGACACACATCATCAAGAACAAGGAGAGCCTTTGTACTTTTGAGACTTAATCCAGAGGATGTGCTGTCTTCCCCTAGAAGCTCTGATATATATTTGTTTTTCACATGGTATACTCCAGCTCTTTCTACTTCTTGTCCAACATTTAGAATAATACTCCTTGAACTGAAATTAGTTGCCAGTTTGTGATATATTGCTCTAGCAATTGTTGTTTTGCCTATTCCTCCCATACCCCAAATTCCTACAACTCTAAAGTCTTCTGACTCAAGGTGCAACAAAGATTGTATTTGTTCAATATGCTTCTCAATTCCAATCATACCCTGATAATCGTTCAAGAAAGAGTGATTCAAATTCAATTTTCTTGAAATATCTTTCACAATTTCTTCAATAAGCATGTTTTCTGGTCTGGTGCATAATAAAAAAAGAAATGCATTAGTTAAAAACGAGGATCAAAGTACTATTAGGCTCAAACTGTAACAAAAGAGTGACCTGGTGACTTTTGAATCCCAACCAGAGAGTCCAGCTACTTGTGTTAGAGCAGCTTTCCATGCATCCAGTTGATGATCCTTTAACAGCTGCCATAATCCAACTAGTAAACTTCCTAGGGATACCAACTTCATCTAAAATTGTCTTCATGGCTGGCCAATCCATAGTGTCATAAGCTTTTTGAATATCCATATGTAACATGCATCTAGGCATACCTCCTTTTCTATTGTACCCTTTAATAATCTCAAAAGCTAGTAACACATGATCATGGGTCTTTTCATAAAAGCAGTATGATTCCTACTAATAATGTACTTCCGAATTTTCCCCATTTTGCTAGCCATGACTTTAGAAATTAGCTTGTACACAGCAGTACAGCAGGAAATAGGCCTATAATCTTTTATAGTTCTATCTTTCTAATGCTTTGGAATCAAGGTAACCAAAGTTCTATTAAATCTCTTATCCATATTCCCTTTATTGAAAAAATTCAGCACCACATTAATAACATCATCTTTAACTATGCTCCAAGTTTTTTTTGAAAAAATTAGCACCAAAGCCATCGACCCCTGGGGCTTTTAGGTTATCTAAACTCCTTAAAGCATCTTCAACTTCACTAACAGTCACAGGTTGTACCATCTTTTCCCTTTGATCCATGGTTAACTGGTTGCCTCTTCTAAGGGCTCTAATACCAACTCCCTCACCAGTAACCTGAGCCATGCCCATGAGGCTGCCATAAAACCTTAACACCTTTTTCTCAATATCATCTTAGCTCACAATCATAGTACCATCCTTTTTGAAAAGCCTAGTGATCATCTTATGTTTTTGTTGACTTTTGAGAGTAGTATGGCACGCAACAAAAAGAAGTTATAAAAAAACCTGTCATTTCATCATTGACAAAGTCATAGAATGATTCATTGGCAGAATAGGAGAAACCAACACCAGCAGGTGATTCCAAGTACAACATATTTGCTTCTGCAAAGAGTAGGAAATGGAAAAGCAATTTTGAGTAATTAAGCAGAAATGGATTATCAAAATTCATCTAAAATACAATGGAATTGCAAAGTTTCTGAATTACCTTTGTTCCAACTGTAATCATTTTTAATAAGACCATTTTTAGATGGTTTGAATGGTCCATGCTCCACAAAAGCTCCAGCTCCAACAGATGAACAACCAGGCCCTTCAAAATCCACAAAACATCTTAACTTCTTCAACTGAATCTTAACACTTCATTAACATTCCAAAAAGAAAAAGTTTTACCATATTCATAATAGGCTAATAGCCTATGTAACAAACAATTTACATTAAAGACGTGTCCGATGTTTGATACTGTCTGAGTCGGTCATAACACCGAAATATGTGATTATCCGTTAAACTTTCTCAAATTATTACCTGTTACTATATGTCATCTTAGATATTTTTGTGTCTATGTCGGTGTTTCGTAGCTACATACCTCCGTTTAACCAAAGCACAACTGGTTTAGAAGCCGGTTCAACTTCTGCTTCAACAAAGTAGTAAAACAAAGATCTTTTCTGCACTTCATCAACTGTAACGTAACCAGCATATTGCTGGAATTCCACTTTTGGCTGCTGAGGTAAACTGCTTATCTTATCAGATTCTGAAAAGGAATTTACTCCTACAATGATTTGTGTTGTAACAACAATTATTATTGTTGCAATCAAAGAGCATGAGTGAATCTGAAACATCCTAGTAATAAAATCTGACTAAGAAATTGTTGATTCTGTTTCTGTACTAAACTAGTATTAAGAATACCAAGGTTGAATGAATGAAGAAGGAATATATATATATATATATATATATGTGTGTGTGAACATGGAAATTGGATTCATGATCATGACACTAGAGACAAGTTTTGGTGCTGAGCCCAATGTCTCGAGTCTTGGAGCTTCAATTTTATCTTGCAGATTCATTGGTGGTGCTAGTCTTATTTTCAAATTTCAATATAGTAGTATTTCTTTTTATTTAAATATATAAGAAAATAATTTATTTCAATGTGTAACATGATAGAAAAATAAGACTTGGATAAGACTTGGTGATGGGAACAACTCATATTTTCATATGTTTTAGGTATCTCTTCAAAGCAAGAAAAATATTACTGGACTGCTTATTTATTATCTATGGGTTTAGTTTCTTTTGTTGTTAAATACTTTATTATTTTTAGTAAAAGGGGTTGAGTTTTGAGGACATCTTTATTATTTTTATGTAATTTTTTGAAATGTTTCTCATATAAAGTTAGTGTTAATAGTGTACTAATGTGCTTTAGTTTGTTTGATACAGGTTCAATGGCTCCAGATAGAGATGCTCCACCTCAAAACCCACCTGAAAACGCACAAGATAACTCACAAGAAAGAGTTGCTTCGGATACAAATGCTCCACCTGATACTGAAGCAAAAGAGGTGGCACGAGGCATCACTATTATGAAGGGAATCATTCGACATAGAGACCAAGGATTAGTATACCGATTGGAATGGAATTCTGATAAACAACCAATTGGTCCTAATTCTGCAAAGTTGACAAGTTATATTGGTACACTTGTCCGTATGCATATTCCGGTCTCCGTACCTACCTGGAAATCGAAAACGAAAAATTCAGAATTGGAGGAGAAAAAACAAGCGATTTGGGAAGAGCTTCAGGTATATATCATATATGGTTAATTGTTGTTATTATCTTGACGATAAATTGTTTAAATTACTTATACTAACACTTCAGGTATATATCATATATGGTTAATTGTTGTTATTTTTGCAGAGGACTTTTGAGATACCAGATGAACGTAAAAGCTACATACTTAGTTTGGCCGGCAAAAGATATAGAGGGTGGAAAAGTTTTTTGACAAACACCTATCTTAAGGATAAAGATGGAAAATTTCTTGAAGAGGCACCGGGACGGCCAACAAAGTATGCGACATTCATTGATGAAGCAGATTGGGCTGAGTTTTTAAAGCAAAGAGATGAAGCATTTCAGAAAAAGAGTGCCACGAATAGTAAGAGAGCATCCAAACCCGCGTATCCATACAAGAAAGGGCGTTTGGGATATGCACGCTTAGAGGATAAAATTGTAAGTAAATAGAAATGCGTTTTAATTAATTGTCTACATGTGCATGTTTTAATTGACGATTTTATCGTTTGTGTCAATGCATAGTTAGAGGAGACTAAAAGTGAGGAAGCTTCACTTCCTGTACATGTGTTGTGGAAGGAAGCTCGTGTGGGCAAAAATCAAGCTGTCGATCCCGATGTTCAGAGAGTTTATACTGAATGTGTAAGTATAATACTGTGTCTTTAATTAAATCAAATGTTTTTTAATATATAAATGATTTTTTATCTCCACTAATAATTATTTAAATGTAAATGAATTACAGGAGACCTTGTCGCAATCGGCATCCACCGGTGAGGAGAGCGTACTTAGTAGAGTACTAGATGCTCCCGAGTATCCCGGTCGGGTGAGGGGTAAGGGTCATGGTGTGACTCCAACCTCTTTTTATAAGAGTTCTAGGAGAAGATCAAATCTTACCAATGAAGAAGTGTTGCAAAAGTTGCAGGAATTGCAAGCACAGGTCTCTGAATTGCAAAGAGATAAAGATATGTATATGAGAGAAAAATGCAACACTTCATCGGTGAGAGATACTAGTGATAAGGCTAGTATCAACTATCAAAAGAAATTTCCCGAGGTAATTATAAGTTTTTTTCCTTACAAACTGTTCTATTTTATTAATGATAATGACTTTATATTTTCTATTTGTTTAGGGCATTTCATCTTGCCAACTATACTTATCGTCACCGAATTATCGACTAGTTGGCAAGGGAAAAGTGCACAACACTTCGGGAGATTTACTTCACCACAGACCCCTCCCTGATGGACACCTGAAAGTATCGGTGGATGTTGTATTAGATCGTGATGCGATTCTACCGGTACCCGACATGGTCTCAGAGACGACATTGCTGCGAGATGCAATAGGATCATTTGTTGCATGGCCCTCGGAGCTCATTACCATTAGTGATGAGGTATACTGAAAACGATTATGAATCATTTAGTTTTCGAATGTCAATTCTAAACCGTTTATTAATTATTTTTTACATTTTAATTTTAGACTGCTCCTATAAAACCCGCAATTAAGGGTAAAGGGATTTTACAGGAGGAGGAGTCTGTTGCATCACTAAAAGAGGTACATTTAAAGTGTTAATATATAGTCTGAATCTAAATCTGCATGATTTTATATTTTACCTAACTTATATGATTTTTAGGCATCCGCTCGGGAGTCACAACAAGTGACGCAGCAGGTTCGTAGCTTACCACCCACTGGTCCTCCGAAGCAAGCGGCAAAAAAAGGCGGTGCTTTTGTGCCTCGATACCGTTCGACACTCGCAACAATGGTTGATATGTCCGATTTGAAGGATGGTGGTTTACGTGAAATCAACATGGATGAAAGTGTCTTCGGTATTGAATTCCAGTCACATATTACATTTGATGACTTGGAAGAGATTTTTACCCATGATCAACTAGGCGTCAGTAATATGCACTCATACATCCGGTAATATTCACTCATCCGATATATTATTTAATTAGTCCCACAATATAATTTATTTACACATTTCAATGAAAATAATCTAATGTTTATTATGTTTTTATTTAAGGTTGTTGTATGACAGAGTGTTGCGCGGGACTGCATTGTCTGACAGATTCCGTTTCGTGTCTTCCGCCCATTGCAGCGGAATGACAATTGCTTCGGAACCGGAATCAGTTAGACAGCGCTTAGTAGATAGATTCATGTCCACCGGCAATACAGAAAGTCTGCATCTTTGGGCGTATAATACCCGACCAGTAGGGTTAGTTTCTCATTCTTGGTTCATCTAATCTCTGTTTCTTTTGTGTATAGCAAAATTTTCATATAACCTATTGTTTTAATTTATAGAGCACACTGGTTGCTGCTTGCTATCAACCCGATAAGAGAAGTCGTGTATTATCTGAATTCGGTAAATGGTGAATGGACCAATTATCCGGCTATGAAGGAAATCGTTGATTTGTAAGTGGGATCGTTCTAAATATATATTCGTGTATATTTATATATTTTCTTATTTGTGGGATTGATTTAAACATATGCTTTTATATATTTAATAATTAGATCAATACAAGTGTTCCGTAGTCAACGGGACGCACAGGTATCCCGAACTAAATCGAACAACATCACTTGGATCCAAGTGCAGGTACATTACTTTTCACAATTTTGCTTATAATATTTATGCTACTTGGTAAAACAAGACAACTATAGAATCTTATTTGTTTTATTATGTAGTGTCCGCAACAGCGAAACAGTCATGATTGCGGATACTTTGTTTTGAGGTTCATGAAAGAAATCCTTCAGGCGAATCAATTAGAGATTCCGCTCACGGTATGAATTTATAACTTAAGATAATTTCATATAATTTATTACATTTAACTAAATATATCATTTATATTATGTTTTTGTTTTGTAGTACCTTGACGAATTCCGTGCTGCTGCGTACCCGAAGCTTAAGTTGGAAGAAATTAAAGAAGATTTGTGTCAATATTATATTAGGCAATTTTTCATGTAGGATTTGTGTCGATTTGAACTATAATATTATTGATGTAATGATGTATATATATAATTTTGGATATTATAATGGTATTATATTAGTACATATATTGTCTTACTGATGGCTGAAATAATAGCGTCGAAAATATATTACAGGTCAAAAATATATTACAGGTCGAAAATATTACAGGTCGAAAACATTACAGGTCGACTGGGAGGATTAAATTATAGGCTGCACATAAAAATACCTCATTTAGAAACGACAGCGCTTTTAAAAAGCGCTCTTAAAGGTCCACCTACTAAAGCGCTTCTTAGTAAAAGCGCTGCCAAAGACCAGTAAAAAAGCAAAAAAAATTAAAAAAAAACGCAGCCTACAAAAGCGCTTTTGTAAAAGCGCTCTGGTAGGCACCCCTATAAGAGCGCTTTTTCTGGAAAAAGCGCTCTTATAGGGGGGCCTACCAGAGCGCTTTTACAAAAGCGCTTTTGTAGGCTGCGTTTTTTTTTAATTTTTTTTGCTTTTTTACTGGTCTTTGGCAGCGCTTTTAAAAAGCGCTCTTAAAGGGGGGTCTACCAGAGCGCTTTTTCCAGGAAAGCGCTCTTATAGGGGGTCCTACCAGAGCGCTTTTTCCAGGAAGCGCTCTTAAAGGGGGGGTCTACCAGAGCGCTTTTAGAAGCGCTTTTGTTACCTACGCCAGCGCAAGCTTTTAAAGCGCTTTTAAGCGCTTTTAAAGCCCAAAAAAAGCGCTTTTAAAGGTCTTTTTTGGCGTAGTGATAGGGTGCTGACAAGGGTGCCCGTGTCACAGGACACAGTCTGTGTCAGGTCTACTGGAATTATAAGCTAATAAATATAAAGGAAAAGTTGCTGACACAGGTGCCCATGTCACAGGACACGGCCCATGTAAGGTCTACTGGAACTAGAAACATACAAAGTGGAAAGTCAGGATGCTGACACGGGTGCCCATGTCACAGGACATGACCTATGTCAGCTTAGCTGGTGCAGAAAGAAAAAACGCACATGGATCATCACAGGATGGTGACACGGGTGCCTGTGTCACAGGACATGGCCCTTGTTAGACCAGACAACATAAATCTTAATTTTTTGACTTTTTGCTTTTATTTTCATTCGATTTGGTTGTAATAGTAAAATTAGGTTTTATTTGCTTTTATCTCCCCATTTGTAAACTTATACCCCATCCCCTAAAGCTATCTAATAGCGTAGGATTTTAATTTTTGCAAATTTATCGCTTTAATATAATTGTTAGTAATTAGGGTGTGTATGTAAACATAAAATCAACCTTAGAGAACCCCAATCTCAAAGACAAAAATGCATGCAATCAAAACACAATTCACACAAGCATTTCTAGGGTATACTTGCTTGTTGCCTCGGAAAATAGTCATGTCCCTCGAATATGGGCGCTTTAGCAAAGTCCCTCGATAAAAAAAGATTGCATGTCCCTCGATGACCCTTCGATGTTGCCTTCGATAAAGAGATCTTAGGTCCCTTACAAAAATTGGTAAAGCATCTCATAAGTTTCCTTATATGACTATACGATTGACCCGTGTTTGTCCCTTCACATCCAACGATGGGGCTTCTTACCGATCAATGGTGAGATAACAACATCTAAAGGAGTAGGAAAAGAACAAATACCTTTTGAGTAGGTAGGATGCTCATAGTTGCTTGCTCACAAATCAAAACCATTTTCACACTCACGCTTTCAAAACATCTTAAAAAACAAACACCTCTTTGAACTATTTTCAAAATCAACACTTTGTATACATTCTTATATAGACGAGAATCATTAAAAAGTTTTCCGAAACAAAGGCGTTTTCAAAATACTTTCAAAAACCCACCACAAACACATTTAAAAAAAACATTTTTCAAAGCGATCTAGCAAGCAACTAAGAGCCCGTAAATAACTACGGATGAAAAGGGTGCTAACACATTCCATTTTCATAACCTACCCTCCGAAATCAAGAAAATATCTCAAAGGTCTTTCCTATTATTTTCACCCTTTCCTTATTGGATAAAAGAAAAGTCGGTGGCGATTCTTGCTATCCGCAACATTTGCGATAAAACGCAAAACACCAAAGTCAGTTCTCCCATCGTATCACAGAACTGGAGACTCTGCTGTGGATAATACTTAAAAGAGGGGTTACCTTAGAGATAGATTACCTTTAAAATGCTTTCATTGTTTGATTTGCTTGCTTTACATTTATGGGTCCTTGTTTGGGTTTGTATTGATCCTTAACCCGGATCGGGGAACACCATTAGGTAAGTAGCAATAGATTGTGGAAACTGTATGACATAGACCGATATAATTGAAGCAATGGCTACATTAGTGTGATGCATTTGTTGGTACCGATATCCCTTGTGTTAAATCGAGGAGAACACGGGGCCGCTGAGTGGTGTCATGAAGCACTAACTGTCCTTAGAACCTTTAATTGAACAACTTGGCCATTAAGAAGTAGTGAGATAACCAAATTTGGTGTAAAGCTAAAGATTAGTTGATACTCGATAATACACTCATTGAGATTGTACTTTTTGGATATTTCGGCCACAAGAAAAGATTGATTATGTTGAGACAATTCCCAATGAAGAAAGATCAATGATATTAATATTCCCTAGAACCCGATTACTTTCTAGGACAGGTTGAGCCAACTAAACTTCAAGAGGGTACTTACCTATAAAATCCATGCAAGCCTAAACCTAAGGTTTTTTGTGTGATTTGTTTGTGATTATTATTCATGTCATCATAAACATCATAACATCATAAGCATTCTCACTAACCATTTCAAGGATTTAGGAATTTATCTTTGTTCTGTTTTGTAGGTCATGACTTCCATTCGTAGGAATACCATCCGAATCAACTTTGTAAAAGTGCATCCTCAACTTCAAGAGATAGAATCAAGAGTGCCTGGAGATTCTCCCTTCACCAAGAAATGTGGTCGACTTCTCAACTTGGCTATCTCAAACTTCCAAGAAGAAATGATGTGTGTGCTTTTCCAATTTTTTGATGCTATGCATTATTGCTTCATCTTTCCTGACTACCAATTAGTGCCTACATTAGAAGAGTTTTCTCAATTGCTAGGAGTGCATGTGCTTGATCAAATACCATTCACCGATTTAGAGGAGACTCTAAAGCCTGAAGTTATTGCCGAAGTCTTGCATTTGAAGAGATCTGACATTATGACAAATTGGGAGACAAGAAGTGGAGTAAATGGTTTCTTAGCCAAGTTTCTGTTGGAGAAGGCTCATTCATTCTAGGAGGATATGGATTTTCAAGCTTTTGAAGATGACTTGGCCCTTCTAATCTATGGTTTGGTTCTATTTCACAATCCGGAGAAACTCATAGATGTGAATGCCATCAAGGTTTTTCTCTCTTGCAATCCCATTTCTACCCTGCTTGGAGAAATTCTACATTGTTTCCACACTCACACCATGATGAAAAGAGGTACTCTTTTGTGTTTCATTACCTTACTCTTTAGGTGGTTTATTTGTCACCTACCTCAATCAATGTTGAAGAATGAGCCAGGCTTGACATGGTCTCAAAGGATGATGTCATTCACAAATTCTAATATTCATTGGTGTTCTCGATCCTTGGAGGACATTACTATCATCGACCATTGTGTGGAATTCCCTAATGTCCCTCTACTTGGAATTAGGGGAGTTATTACCGACAACCCTTGTTTGGCTTTACGATAGTTCGGGTATGCACGAAGAGATGGTCCCTATGATGCACTCATCCATGGTTTGGTATTCGATTACGAGGGCGACGACCAAGGCTATCGTCAAAGGTTCATACGAGCTTGGAGAATGATAAGTAAAGTGGATAGTAAGACATTGGGACATGACAATTCCATCCTGCTTGAGCCTTACCTTAAGTGGGTACGGACTCGTGCTCAAAGTCTCGTGATGCCTTACCCTATCATCTTACCAATCATCATGGAGCCCGTTGTCGAAGAAGATGTTCCATATACTGTCTTTTATCCTGATATGCGTACTTCTCTTGAAGATTTGTAAAGAGCTTGGATTCAGCTAAAGGGGGAGTGAGACACATTTGAAGCCCAGTTTTATGCAAGCGATAAGAAGACATGGGAGCTCACAAGACAACTTCATGAGGAAAGGAGCCTGAATGCCTATATCGCTCCAAAGAGGAAGTGTTCATAAGAAACATGAGCCATTGTTATTGTATTGTATTTCATTTTTTTGCTTTTATTTCAATGTAAGCCCAAGAGGCATGTTGTATGCAATTTGAACTTATTAATACAATTAATGTTTGTTCTCTTTTGTCTAAACAAATTTAAATCTTCTAATTCCTTAAAATCATTTATATACGCATGTTCATGCATCATAACATAAATAAGTTTTCCAAAACAGGTTTCCTTATCTTTATACTGTTTATTTCAGTATGATGGATGTCGAACAAATAGTGAAGGATCTTCAAGCACATAATTCTTAATTCCAACAGATGTTCCTGGCTCTGGCTAAAGGACAAGAGGACCTGAAGGATCTCATGATCAAATACGATAAGAAAAAGTCAAAGAAACCAATGGGTGTCTTGAATATGGGAAGGAGATTCAGAGAACCAGCAAAGCGAGCTCTAGATTTTGAAACTCCGTCAAATGAAGGGGACAATCAGGAAGGGAAGACAAAAGAAGGGGACCATAATCAGGGGTCTGATAAAGAAGAGGCTGGCTGTGCTGAAGAATAATATCCTCCTGCTGATGACAAATATAAATAGATGGAGGATCGTCTCAATGCCATGGAAATTCAGAGAGTACCTGGTCTAGAATTTGAAGAATTAGGTTTAGTTTCTGGAGTGGTCATTCCACCAAAGTTCAAGGTTCCCGCATTTGCTAAATATGACAGAGTTTCATGTCCTAAGTTGCATCTAAGGTCTTATGTCAGGAAGATCCAACCTCACACCGTTGAAATGAATTTGTGGGTGCATTTCTTCCAGGAAAGTTTATCGGGGACTCAATTGGAGTGGATCTATCAGCTGGAGGGAACCAACATCCGTAACTGGGAGGATATGGCTGCTGCTTTCTACAAGCATTACCAATACAATGTTGACATCGCTCTAACTCGTGCACAACTTCAAAGCATGTATATGGGTTCCAGTGAGGGCTTCAAAGATTATGCCCAGGAGTCGAGAGATCTTGTGGGAAGAGTCCAGCCTCCTCTGTCTGATAGGGAGTTGTTAGATATGTTCTTGGGTACTTTGTCAGTCCCATTCTTGAAACATCTGATCGGGAGCTCTTCAGCTGGGTTCACCGAGATGATATTGACATGTGAAAGACTAGAAGCCGGTATAAAGAGAGGTAAGATTCAGAGAGATGCGTCTTCAAGTACAGTAAATAAACCATTCTCTGGGAAGAAAGAAGTAAGTGTTACCTACGGTCAGAGGAATCAAAGCAAAGTTGAACACCGTCCAACGGTAGGAGCTGTATTAATCTCCAACCTTGTATCAACTCAACGATAAAATAATCAACGCATGCAGGACGCGCCTAGAAGACAATTCACTCGACTTAACATGTCCTTATCTTAGGTTTTTCAACACTTGTTGAAGTCCAATATGGTCACTCTGAAGGAGCCTCCTCAAAATCCAAACACTACATCTCCCTGTTATAATCCAAATGCTCGGTGTGCCTACCACTGAAACAGTCCAGGGCATGATAAAAATGATTTTTGGGCTCTGGAGAATAAAGTTAAGGATCTTATTGAGGCAAAGGAGATTGAATTTGACCCTCCCGAGACCCCTAATGTGATAATTGCACCAATGCCCAAGCATGGTCAGGGTGTTAATTCTGTTGATGATGACCTGTTTGTTTCTTCTGTTTAAGAACTAGCTACTCATCTTCCGATTTTTAAAAGGAATCTCTTGCGAGCCAGTTTATTTCCGGGATGTGGTGAAGGTTGCCACCTGTGTACGTCTCTATCCAATGGTTGCTTATTTTTGAATATAGGTGTCCAACGCCTAATGGACAACAAGGAAATTCTGTTTGAGAAGACTCCCTCTACAAGAAGTCTGTGTGAAGGTATATCAATTATTACCATTTCCGACAATCCTCCCAGGGTCACCTCCAAAAGACCAGTCAGGATTACATCCACTCCTAAGGTTGATCCTTTAATTATCACCTTTCCAGGGCCAATACCATATTCCTCCGACAAGGCTGTTCCTTGGAATTATGGAGCTGATGTCTACTACCATGGTGTCAAACAAGACCTCCTGGCCATTAAGAATGAAGTTAATAAAGATACTGATCCTAATATCGAAAACATTGTTAGGACCAGTAAAATTACCATAAGCGGAAGGGTTTTCTCTCCTGAAATCTCCCCAAAGACTGTTGCCACTCCTTTGGTTATTCCTGCTAAAACACATGTTTCTCCTATTGTTATTTCTGCTACCGAGTCAGCTGGGACTTGGGGCAAAGAAGTATTGGTTGAGCCTGCCCGGACGGAGGCACCCAAAGAAGCCATTCCTAAAGCCTCCAAACGAGAAATGGAGGAAATTTTGAAAATCATACAGAAAAGTGACTATAATGTTGCGGAACAATTGGGGAAGACAACCTCAAAAATTTCAATGATCGCCTTGTTATTATGCTTCGAATCCCATGCTAAGGCTTTGGTGAAGTTCCTGAAGTCGGCTCATGTGCCACAAGAGACTTATGTCGACCAATTCGAGAATTGTATTGCTAGTCTGACTATTGGAAATGGACATGGTTTTTCCAATGCTGATTTAACATATAAAGGAAGAAAGCATAATGATGCCCTGTATGTCGCTATTAAGTGCAGGGGCACTACCATGGATCATGTTCTAGTTGATACAGGTTTGTCGCTAAATGTTCTACCCAAGGGTGCTTTAGATAGGCTGGACTATGAAGGACCGACTCTGAAGCCCAATAATATTGTGGTGAGAGTTTTTGATGTTTCCAAGAGAATAATACACGGGCAGGTGGACATTCCTATTAAAGTTGGTTCCCAAAATTTTGGATCTACTTTCTATGTGATGGATATTCACCCGTCTTACTCTTGTTTGTTGGGACACCCTTGGATTCATGGGGTCGGTGCTGTCACTTCCACCTTGCATCATATGTTGAAATATCTAGTTAATGGAAAGATTGTTATAGTCCATGGCAAAGAAAAGTATATGGTGAGTTATCTGAACTCTTTCCGATATGTCGAGATGGACGGAGAGTTCATCGGGACACCCTACCAGAATTTTGGAGAAGTTCCTCAAATAATTAATGTTACCAAAGCTTCCACCACTGTCCTAGAGATTACCAGACCTCCATTGAAGGTGGCTTCCCTAAAAGATGCTAGGGTTGTAATCGAAGAAGATGGGTGCACTATTTGGGGCCAACTACCTGTCATCCCCTATAAGTCTGACAAATTTGGTTTGGGTTTCACTCCAGGAGCTCAAAAAGTCGTTCGTCGTGCTCGCGCCGGAGGACTACCACTACGCAACAACAACCAGGGAGTCAATACTGTAGAAGACGCTGACAGTGACTATGACCTGGACAATTGGATCTTCCCTTCTACCGACGGTGGACTTAATAATTGGACGGCTAGAGACTTTGTTCCCATTACTTTCATCCAGGAGTAATTGTCTTTTTGTTTTTTGGGATATGTAATATTTGAAAAATTTAAACTCTAAAGCCTTGTGTCTTACGCGAGGCACAATGGTTTATTTGAGAGGGTTATCATTTCACTTTCATATGTCATAAATAAATCATTGGACATTTTGCATACAAATTTTGCGCTCTTTGTCTTTATTTTGTGCTTTTACTTTATCAAAATAGCTATGCTATCTTACATGCACCCACATATCAAATTGCAGATCCATATCCACTCTAGATCCCATTGATAACAGTTTTTCTATTGCCAGTTATGACTTTGAAAATTTGATCTACCAAACTGAGGACGAAGGTGAGGAATATTCTGAAGTACCGGGAGAACTTGCCAGACTGTTACAACTGGAGGGAAGAGCAATACAGCCTCATGAAGAGCCATTCGATACGGTAAACTTAGGTACTAAAGAGGATAAAAGGAAGTCAAGATAGGTGCCAACTTGGAGCATAGTGTCAAAGAGAAGTTAATCCATATGTTATGTGACTATGTTAAGATCTTTGCCTGGTCATATGAAGACATGCCGGGGCTGGACATTGATATTATGGTTCACCATCTACCAACGAAAGAAGGCTTCCCTCCAGTGAAGCAAAAGGTTTGTCATATGCATCCTGAGATGTCAGAAAAGATCAAGGATGAATTTATGAAACATTTTAACGTAGGATTATTAGCTTTTACTCCTTATCCACAATGGGTTGAAAATGTGGTACTGGTACCTAAGTAGGACAACAAGGTGCGTATGTGTGTGGATTATAGAGATTTGAATAGGGCGAGCCCCAAGGATGACTTTCTGCTTCCCCATATTGATGTTCTGGTTGACAACACTGCACATCATAAGATCTTCTCCTTCATGGACGGTTTCTCCGGGTATAATCAAATTAAAGTGGCACCTGAAGATATGGAGAAAACAACTTTTGTCACGAAGTGGGGCACCTTCTGCTACAAAGGTATGCCATTTGGGTTGAAGAATGCTGGGGCAACCTATTAGCGTTCTATGGTAGCCTTGTTTCACGATATGATCCATCACGAGATAGAGGTCTACGTCGATGATATGATAGCTAGGTCTCAGACTGAAGAGCACTTGGATCACTTGCAGAAACTATTTGAAATACTGAAGAAATACAAGTTAAGACTGAATCCGAATAAGTGCACCTTTGGAGTAAGATCTGGTAAGCTATTAGGATTCATTGTCAGCGGAAAAGGTATCAAAGTAGATCCTATGAAGGTTAGAGCTATTCAAGAGATTCCAGCTCCCCGCACCAAGAAGGAGGTAAGGGGATTCTTAGGACGTCTAAACTACATTTCCATATTCATTTCCCACCTAACCGCTACTTGTGAGCCGATCTTCAAACTACTAAAGAAAGATCAAGTAAGGAAGTGGAATGACGACTGCCAGACTTCCTTTGACAAAATCAAGGAGTATCTTCAAGAACCTCCAATTTTGATGCCGCCGGTCGAAGGAAGACCTCTGATCATGTACTTAACAATATTAGAGAATTCAATAGGGTGTGTGCTGGGGCAGCATGACGAGTCTGGCCGAAAAGAGCACGCAATATACTACCTGAGCAAAATGTTTATCGACTATGAAACCAGATATTCACTGCTCTAGAAAACTTTCTGCGCTCTGGCATGGGATGCTCGCCGGCTAAGACAATATATGCTGACTCACACCACTATATTGATTTCAAAGCTGGACCCCATAAGTACATCTTCGAGAAGCCCGCTCTCTTCGGACGAATAGCTAGATGGCAAATGATTCTAACTGAATACGATATTCAATATACAACATAGAAAGCCATCAAAGGAAGTGTATTGGAAGATCATTTGGCCCATCAAGCTGGTGATGATTATCAATCTATGAACTTTGACTTCCCAAATGAGAATATCATGTTAACGACTGATTATGAAAAACCTGGACCGTATGTCAGACCTGAACAAGGATCCTGATGGATTATGGTTTTTGATGGAGCTTCTAACGCTCTGGGAAATGGAATTGGTGCTGTGGTAATATCTCCCGAAGGATGTCATACTCCTTTCAATGCCAGGCTATGTTTCAACTGTACCAACAACATGGCTAAATATGAAGCATGCATTATGGGTCTCAAAGCTGCTATCGACCTGAAAATCAAATTCTTGAGTGTATTTGGAGACTCGGCCCTGGTGATCAGTAAAATCAAAGGATAATGGAACACAAAGAATCCTAATCTCATCCCTTACCAAGAGCATGTGTTGACACTAATTCTACACTTTGAAGAAGTCACCTTTGAACATTTTCCACGAGAGGAAAATTAGTTAGCAGATGCGCTAGCTACTATGTCATCCATGTTTAAAGTCAGATGGGATAATGAAACTCTTCATATCACTATTGAGAGATTAGACGAACCAACATACTGTTATGAGGTTGATACTGAAGAAGTAGTGGACAAAACCTGGTTCCACGAAGTGAAAAGATACCTCGAAGCCCAAGAGTATCCTAATGGAGCTTCTGTTAATGATAAGAAGTTCCTAAGAAGGTTCTCTGCCATGTTTTTCCTCAGTAACAGAATCCTCTACAAGCGCAACCACAATTCTACTTTGCTTCGGTGTGTAGACAAGAGTGAGGCAGAGAAGATTATGGAAGATATGCACGAAGGTACCTTCGGAACCCATTCTAGTGAGCATACAATGGTTAAGAAGATTCTTAGGGCAGGGTACTACTGGTCCACTATAGAAGTAGACTATTATCACCATTCCCGAACTTGTCACAAGATCCAGATCTATGCTGATAAAGTACATGTGCCTCTGGTTCCCTTGAACTTCTTGATTTCTCTCTGGCCTTTTGCAATGTGGGGAATTGATATGATCGGAGAGATTAGACCTACCGCTTCTAATGGGCACCGCTTCATCCTAGTTGCCATCGATTACTTCACAAAGTGGGTCAAGGCAGCCTCATTTGCTTCTGTTACCAAGAACGTCGTGGCCCGATTCATCATACATAACCTTATCTGTCGTTATGGTATTCAAGAAAGAATCATCACAGATAATGGTACCAATCTCAATAATACTATGATCACCGAGCTCTGCACCCATTTCAAGATTCAGTATCATAACTCTTTTCCTTACCGGCCGATGATGAATGGCGTTGTAGAGGCCGTCAATAAAAACATCAAGAAGATCATACATAAGATGACAGTGACATACAAAGACTGACACGAGATGTTAGCTTTCGTTCTTCATGGTTACTATACCTCATTACACACGTCAACAGGGGCAACTCCTTTCTCTTAGGTATACGGTATAGAAGCTATCCTACCCATCGAAGTCCAGATCCCTTCCTTGAAAATCATGAAGAATGCAGGTTTGAATGAAGATGAGTGGGTTCAGACTCGACCTGACCAATTGAACCTGATCGACGAGAAAAGAATCGTGGCTGTTTTTCATGGCCAGATGTACCAGAAATGTATGATCAAAGCTTTTAACAAGAAGGTCAGATGTCAGGAATATAAATTTGGCAAACTAGTAATCAAGCGCATTATCCTGCCACAAGGTGATCCCAGGGGAAAATGGACTCCCACATACGAAGGACCATTTATGATCAAGAACATATTTTCTGGTGGAGCCATGATATTAATCACTATGGACGGTGATGACCTTCCTCATCCTATAAATGCGGACATAGTTAAAAGATACTACGCATAAACAGAGACCCGCTAGGTTGACTGGCCTAGGAAAAAATAAGGGCATCCCGGCGAACTAAAAGGGTTCGGGCAAAAGTTAGGGATATATATATATATATATATATATATATATATATATATATATATATATATATATATATATATATATATATATGAAACATTTGTACACCCAACAAGTCGAAAACCTGAAAATGCGGCTTGGGCGAAAAGAGTATCCTGGTGGACTGAAAACCCAAAAGGGAAGTTCAGGAAAAAGTTAGGGATTAAAAGCGTACAACTATGTCCCATTGGATCACCATACAAACCGACCTCAATATCAAGTGTCAAATTCAAATGGTACTAATCAATCAAGTAAGCTTCGGTCAAGCAGCAAAGGGATGACGCGCTCAAAGATATAAAGGCAATAGCATAATGGGAACCCAATGGGATCATTTCACATAGTTTTTTTCTTTGTATACTACTATGTATAGTTTTAATTCTTACGACACCATTATCTTATTAGTATGTCTGTCTCTTTGTACATAAATGCATGTTATAGGTAGACTTCTTTAGATTAATACAAATGCTATCTATTTGAAAGTGCATAAACTATTTGTTTTTATTTTTCTGTTTTATTTTGCAAAAACGCCAAGTGATTATTTTTAACATATGCGTTTGAATATAATCACCATTTACAAATACACACATAAAAACAAAAAAACAGTTACAAATGGCTTTAAGAAACAGGACAATATCTAAAAAGCTGTCTGCAATTCCCCGGAGTTACATCCCCTAATAGATACAGAGACAGAGACATCCTTCTGCGAAGTCACTGCCATATATTTAGCATACAACCTATTGATGTCAAAGATTCCGATATCCCCGTAGAGAAATAGTCTCCAATCATCTCTCCAGCATCTTGAAGAATTCCACAACACAGTTCATAAACATCTTGGTTTCCCCAACAGGACTTCATAAAAATCCCCAAGCAGTTTACAGAGTTTTCTTTCCCTGGTAGAATTTATTTCTCTAGCCACGGAAGTCCATCTCCCAACAATTCATTTTCAATAAATAATGAAGAATCACATTCTTAATCCCCAGCTGAGTTAGTCTTAAAAAAAGTAGCCGTGTGGATTTCTCCCTAAACGGAAACACCTCCCCTACAGGTTGTTAAAATTTTCTCTTCAACAGGTTTTATTTCCCCAACAAACTATAAATTCCCCATTTTGAGCTTGCTTCTTAGACGATTACAAATCAACAGACGAAACCCCTTAACCCTCGGTAGAGTCATTGCAATCTCCAACAGAGTCGTTACTGTCATCAGAAGTTACTATAAAGCCTGGACCCGACCAGATACTAGTTCAACTCCATCTCTTTCAAAGCAAGTTACTACGAAGCCTGGACCCGACCAAATACTAGTTCAACTTCATCTCTTTCAAAGCAAGTTACTACAAAGTCTGGACCCGACTAGATAATAGTTTAACTTCTTCAAATCACTAACAAAACTCCTCCTCCACAGTAGAGTTTTCCACTAATACCCAGTGAGTTGCTGCAAAGCCTGGAATCCGACCATATAACAATTAACTTCTTTATCCCCAAAAAGTTTTTAACTTCCATTCTCCCCAATCAAGAGATAACTCCCCAGTAGAGCAACGAATAACTAAAATTCCTGAACTCTTTTCCCTCGAGAAAAATCAACGTCCCCCAGCGGATTTCTCCTCAAACAACAAAATAGGAATCCCCAGCAGAAACATTCTAAACAAATAATGAAGAATCACATTCTTCATCCCCAGCAGCAGTCATGGATTTATTTTCCCTCATTTCAACGATGCTACAACGAGCAACTGATCAGTTCATATATTGCATTCATACATCATTTTGCAAACATCATAGTATATGCATACAAAATACATATAGCACAATCTCATTTACTTTGAGAACATCATTTCACAATATGTGTCGTGCATCATGACATTGCACACAACTAATTCTTTACCTTTTCAGGAAAGATCAACAAACAAATATCATCATCAATTTTCAACAAGTTCTAGATTAATACTTGAAACAAGACAAGAAAACTATCTGTGAACAAATAATTGTATATTAATACCTAAAACAAGACAGGACAACTATCTACATGAACAGATTAAAGATTAAATCCCGAAACAAGACGGGGAAACTATCTTTCTTTCTCTAAGGTCAAAGATTAATTCCTGAAACAAGCCAGGGAAACCATCTCTACGACCAACAAAAAGCAAGTTCCAGATTAATACCTGAAACAAGACAGGACAACTATCTGTGAACAAACTAATTGTAGATTATTACCTGAAACAAGACAAGACAACTACCTACATCAACAAATTAAATATTAACTCTCGAAATAGGACGAGGAAATTATCTTTCTTTCTCTCTGGTTAGATAAAGATCAATTCCGGAAACAAGACAGGGCGACTATCTTTATCACCAATGGCATGAAATCTAGAAACAAGACGGGTTTACCAACAAATTGATTGTAGATCAATTCCCAAAACAAGACGGGTCGACTATCTACATGACAAAAACTTCCTTCAAGACATATTGTTTTAGTATAAATCGACCAAAGATTTATTCTGATACTGCTTTCAATTTCTACCAACAGTCACTCTGGATGGCATCTTTAAGCCCATCTCCGACGACTCCCTGTCACTCTCCAAATGGAATCTATAAGCCCATTCCTTGCGCAATCAACCAACCTACCTTCGAGTGTAAATTTCTGGGTACTCTAGTGTTCAATCAACTTCCACCTTCAAGTCATGAATGGCAGACTCGCCAATCTAACTCTTCAGGTTTAAGAAGATTAAACAGGGGCAGCTGTTGTACCCTAAAATTTTCCCTCTCATTTCTCAATATATTTCCTACAAAGATCTTCAATGACTCAAGTTTGTGCAAGCATCAACTAGGTCAAATAAGCTCCTCAACATTGATGCCTCAAATTAGGGTTTGAGTTTGTAAAAAAGTAGTTGGATTTCTAATATTTCAAATGACTTTCATGGATCATTATAGACCCTCGGGATTATTTCAGTTAAGTTTCAATTCTTGGATCACAACTTTCCAAGAAAGTCATTCAAATTATAAAAAGGGCAAAATGGGCAAAATTAGGGTTTTGACTGAAAATGACCGAACTTTGATTTTTGACCTAATACCTGGCTTATTGGTTGGAAGCATGATCTCAAGGATCCGAGTGCTTCATTTTGACCTAATTTCATATTTCAATTCATCTCCTGATATTAGTGGATTGATAGACAAAATTCGGTCAATTGGGGGAAAATGTCAATTGTACAGTCAAGCTTTGACATTTTGACCAAAATTTAGTCCCAAAAATCATATTTTATCAAGACATCCAAATTACGAAATTTGATCATCAAAAATCAAGAAACTAAAAAATCCAACTTTTGTAAGACTTGGAAATTTTTGCTAAGTTAAGTTCATTGCTTCATGACATCTTTTCACTATAATTCAAATCAGTTCAAGATGTTACAAATAATTCAAGTTATCACAAAGTGGCACTTTTGCAAGTTTACAAATCCTAAACTTTGCCTTGTTTGAACTTTTTCCTTTGACTCAAAACCTTTCCATAATGCTTTGTCTTTCATACAATTTGCATAAATTGCTCCACAAACCAAACTTGTTTCATGCTGAAAACTATGTTGTCCAAGTTACTGCTGAACAAAGTATGATATGCTACTTCTTTACATTGCCACAACACTCTAAAACCCTGCTCCATTGTTGTCCTACAAAAAACCTTGTGTTATGTTGCACCATAAACCTGTCACAAAACCTACATATGCTATCCTATACAGTCCAAAATTTGTCCAAAAACCTGTCCAATAAATTGCACCAAAATGTCTAAAGAAAATTATGTGGAAAAAGTATCAAAACAGTTCAAATTGTTATTTGTTTACCTCCCAAAAAGGACAACAAAGGAAGATCTACATATAAATTGTTTCACAATACATCCAAGAGGTTGGATTTTGGAGAGAAAAAGGAAGAAGAGAAAAAACAGAATTCTTGTTAAACTCTGCTCATTCATCAAACTCTGCTCAAACTCATCTCTATTTTCATTCACCAAAACAAAACCTCAACACATTATTCCATCTCACAAACTCTCCCATAAACCAAACAACCAAACACTTCACATCACATAGAGATTTGTTCTAACATAAGAACAATTTTTGTAACACCCTTATCATCACCTTCCAAACACGAACAAAAATAATATTTTTCAACTTTGATTGGGTTGGAGCGATTCTAGAACTTTGTAGCACAGAGCAAGGATTGGAGCAGTTTCAAGGAGGAGCTCGGTCAATCATCACTTCGCATTCGGAGACATCTATACGTGTTCTAAAGTTTCTCTTCAAGAGGTATACTTTTTCACAAATTGTAATATCTTTATCCATACATCATTTGTTGTTTGTGTTCAAAATAGACATAAAAAAAGAAAGATCAAAAGAGAAAACTCAGTAAAAAAATCCAAGATAAGCCACGACATGGCCCGTATAAGCTCAATTGTTTAAGAATCTAACAAAAAATACAGGACATGGTGCTGACACGGGTGCCCGTGTCACAGGACACGGCCCGTGTCACAGGACACGGTCCGTGTCAGATCTATTGGAATTATAAGCTAATAAATATGTAGGAAAGGGTGCTGACGCGGGTTCCCATGTCATAGGGCACAACCCGTGTCAAGTTTACTGGAACTAGAAACGTAAAAAGTTGAAAGTCAGGGTGCTGACATGGGTGCCCGTGTCACAGGACATGGCATGTGTCAGCTTAGCTGGTGCAGAAAGAAAAAACGTGCATGGATCATCACAGGGTGCTGACATTGGTGCCAGTGTCACAGGACACGGCCCGTGTCATACCAGACAACATTAATATTAAATTTTGACTTTTTGCTTTTATTTTCATTCGATTTGGTTGTAATAGTAAAATTAGGTTTTATTTTCTTTTATCTCCCCATATGTAAACTTATACCCCCATCCCCTAAAGTGATGTAATAGCGTAGGATTTTAATTTCTGCAAATTTATCACTTTAATATAATTGTTAGTAATTAGGGTGTGTATGTCAAGATAAAATAAACCTTAGAGAACCCTAATCTCAAAGACAAAAATGCAGCAATCAAAACACAATTCACACAAGCACCTCTAGGATATCCTCGCTTGTTGCCTCGGAAAATAGTCATGTCCCTTGAATATGGTTGCTTTAGCAAAGACCCTTGATAAAAAAATATCTCATGTCCCTCGATGACCCTTCGATGTTGCCTTCGGTAAAGCGATCTTAAGTCCCTTACGAAAATTTCTAAAGCGTCTCATAAGTTGCCTTCTATGACTATCCGATTGACCCGCGTTTGTCCCTACATATCCAATGATGGGGCTTCTTACTGATCAATAGTGAGATAGCAACATCTAAAGGAGTAGGAAAAGAATAAAGACCTTTTGAGTAGGTAGGACGCTCGTAGTTTCTTGCTCACAAATCAAAACCATTTTCACACTCATACTTTCAAAACATCTTCAAAAAGAAACATCTCATTGAACTATTTTCAAAATCAACACTTTTTATATATTCTTATAGAGACGATAATCATTATAAAGTTTTCCTAAACAAAGGCGTTTTCAAAATACTTTCAAAAACCCACCACAAACACATTTGAAACAAAGCATTTTTCAAAGCGATCTAGCAAGCAACTAAGAGCCCGTAGATAACTATAGATTAAAAGGGGTCTAACACCTTCCCTTTTCATAACCTACCCCCCGAACTAAAGAAAATATCTCAAAGGTATTTCTTGTTCTTTTCACCCTTTCCTTATTGGATAAAAGAAAAGTCAGTGGCGACTCTTGCTATCCGTAACATTTGCGATAAAATGCCACCTAAGGCAGTTCTCCGACCATATCATAGTGACATTGTGTAATGTTGAGACATCAATCTTGACTTTTGTAATTGCAAGTGCCAGAATATCACCTTTGAGCTTTTGACTCCATTTGTTTCATAAATCATTAAAAGTATATTCTATCACATTGTTGTTCCCCAAAAGTTTCCCTTCCATTTTTCAAGACAAATTGATCCAAGATACCTCCTTATACTCCTAGGGTTCTCAATTGCTCAAGACTACTCAAGGATTAATCAGACAAACCCTCCTCCTAAGAAGTTGACCTAGACCTAGGGTTTAATGCTTCAAGTGGATTTCATGGTTTCTCATATGGCTCAAAGAATCCCCATGCCAAATTCCAAGCCCTACAACACAAGTTTTCTCAGTCAATTAGTCAGATGATTAAAAATTAACTGTATTGGGTAAAAAGTCAGCTTTGACCAATTTACGGTCAAAATTCAAGATTTTTGGTCAACATCAACATTTTGAAGTCACATTCATCATTTGATCAAGGGTTGATCATGATTTATCAAGAAAACTCAATATTCATCAAAAGCTAATTTTGAAGGAAATTCAATTCTCTACAACTTTGTCTCTCTAAGCTCAAGGCCAAAAATGCTTCATTTGAGAGATATGAGCCAAAATATTATAGGTCATTTTAAAAGTCAACAAATAGACACTTTTTTCAAAGCAATTTATATCAAGATAAAGTATTCTAACGAAAAAATGACCAACATGAAGATTGTAAGGGACATCTTGAGGTTTCCAAAAAGTCATAGATCACCTTCATATGACAAATATTGAGAGAGTTATGATTGATATAAGTTGGGCAATTTTGAGAAAATGCATCAAAACCAATTTGAGCAAACTTGAATTTTTGGGCTTATCTTTTCAAGTCCAAACGTGTTATTGACCTCTTAATGGACCTCTAAATCCATTCATGCACCATTTTAATTTTTATTTAATTTATTTTGATTTTTATTCATTTAAATTCAAAATTAAATAAAATAAATAGTAAGTGGAGGTATAAGGCATAAAAGGCTTTTGATTATGATCTTTTAGAGGCCCGAGGTCATGAAAAAAAGCGCATGAACCTATTTCCAAAACAATTATTCATGGTTTTGTCTTTTTCTAATCTATTTTCAAACAAAATCAAAGATTGCTTTACATGATGTCCAAGCCCATCTTTTAACCTAATCTCTTCTCCTATATATACCCTTCAAATTCAGACAAGAGGGACACAAAAAAAGCTACTTAAGAACATTCTCTCAAAATCTCAAATTTTGTCAAAACTAGGGCAACTCGAAATCCAATTTCCAGCCCTTCTCAAAGCAAGCCATCCATTCAAATCAATTCCTGAGGTAAGTTTGGATCATTATTGATGATCAAAGATGCCTAAAACCTGCATTTCATGCATCATCGTTTTACATGTTTTTGTGAATTTCGTATTTTAATTTTCATGATGCTTTGATTCATACTAATGATTCTAATGTGTTCCTGAGACAAATCAACACATGTCTAATCCCTTGCATGAGGCCCATGACGCCACAACACCCCCATTACCATTGTTACACCAATTTGCTTTATTTTCCTTGTATCTCTTTGTGCAGAATGAATTAGCAAAAACTAAGGACACCATTAGATTCACAAGGGTATTTTTAGGGGGTAGGGTACTCCTTATTCATTAACTTGCGCTATTTTTGCAGGTTAAGAAATCAACTCGCCGGAGAAGACGACCGGAGCTAGGGCTCCAGCGCCTCTCTGGTCCACCTATTTTTATATTATATTTATTTTTTTATTGCATAACCGGATGAGAACATAGTATTTATGGTCAAGGTGTTGGGTTGTGAACGTAAGGGCATGAGTTCGATCCATGCCTTTTGCCAATATTTTTTGTTATTTTCCAAATTCACGCAGGTATCACATATATTATGCAACGTCTATTTACAGAATATCAACTAGCGCTTGGCCTAGTGGAAAGCAGTGTAGCTATGGATTTAGAGGGCGTGGGTTTAACACCCATCCTATGCAATCTTTTTATTATTTTCTCTTTAAACCTAATTCTCTTTCTTTTTCACTTTTCTAACCCTAATCTCTTTTAATTAATCATTAAACTAACCTTTTTTTTTAATATTAACAAATTAGGTTTAGGGTTTTATATAACTAATATTTAATTTTCCTTATTACTTAGTCAATTAATTTTTTTCCCTTAAACATTAAAATCAATTAGAATTTAGGTCTTAATTACTATTATCACTCGATTTATTTTTCTACAAAAAATCACAAAAAAACATTTTTACATTCTTTTTTACTATTTTCTTATTCTCTTTTATTTAAATCCATAGAAAAATGTATAGGACGCATTTCCTATGTAATATTGTAGATTTAATTTTTCGCATTTTTTCTATTACATAACTGCTCACAGGATGTAATAGCTTAGATTTAAATTTCCGCATTTTACATTCCACATTTTACCTTCCGCACATATATTCAATTTATAATTAGGGTTTGTATGGCAAGACTAATAAAAATAATCTAGAAAACCCTAATTTCAAGATAAAGTAACTGAAAAGAATACACTCTTCACACTTGCACCTTTAGGGTAACCTCTATTGTTTCCTTACTAATATTGGTCACGTCCCACAAAAGTGGAGATACTTTAGCAAAAGACCCTCTATTAAATTATCATAGACCCTACGATGAAAAATATCATAGTCTCTCAATGTCCCTCATGTTTCCTACGAAAAGATGATCTAGTCCCTTAGTGAGCCTACGATTAATATGATAATGGTCCCTCTGAATTGCTAAAGTATCCTTACATGTTTCCTACATTGACAATACAATGACCCTACGCCTTTCCTTTCATATCCAATAGATAGGGCTACCTACCAAATAATGGTATGGATAGTACTATCTCTAAAGGAGAAGGAAAAAAACAAGAAAGATTTTAGTGGGCAAGAAACTCTTAAAAACATTTCTCACATCACACTCTCAAAACAACAAATATTTTTAAAAACACTTTGTATACATTCTTGAGGACTGATAACAGAATTATTACAAAGTCCGCCTTACATTGATAGTTTCAAAATATTTTCAAGCAAATCAAACACACAAAACAAGTTTTCAAAAGTGAGATAATAATTAAGAGCCCGTAGATAACTATAGGTGAAACGGGTGCTACCTTCCCTTTTCATATCTTACCCCCTCGAACTCAAAATCTATCAAAGGTCTTTCATGTTCTTTTCATCTTTCCTAAATGTTGGATAAAAGAAAAGTCAGTGGCGACTCTAGCTATCCGCACATTTGGATAAAACCAAAAAAGTCAGATCTCTGACCGAGTTACACACATATTTTTTTTCTTCGGAATTTAAAGGTCATGTTTATCATTTTTTTCTATTTTATCTTTGTTTTGTTTTTAATTAAATTCTAAAAAATTTATTTTTAACCATTTTCAAACATTTTAGAGTCCAACTTTTGAGATCTTGATCCTTGGAGTTTTTCTGCCTTTCACAAATTTTTTGTGGCTTTTTATTTAACATTTTGACGCATCATTTGGATTTTCTCTTTAATTTCCATTATAAACCGTTTTAAAATCATATTAAATTAATTTTATATATTATTTTGATTGTTTTTTATGTTTGATGGTTCTGACTTTTGGTTAACTTGGTCAATTTTGGTTGATTGAAGTTCATCTTGTTCAATTGAGCTTTGAATTGGTGCTTGATGAACTTTCTTCAATTCAAATCTATCATTAAATGATCATTTGATCACTTTTTGCACACTAGATTAATGATAAGTTTGTCTCAAGGTATCATGAAGAAGATTGATATGAGTAATGATCCAATCCCTTTGCCTTAATGCTTGATCAATCCTTCATCTATTTCTTCTTCTTGTTTTTTTTTTGTTTTGACTTATGCTACATGTTTTAGGATAATGACTTTGTGTCATTTCTCTAACATGTATGACACAAAATTTCTATTTCCTAGCGTCACATAGTTGTGACTTCTATTTAAGTTCAATTACGATAGCTTAACATAGCGCTAAATTGTCTTGGATCAGTTGATTAACTTCTAACAATAACATTAACTCCATATTATTGTGTTATATTTTAATTTATGTACTTTACATTAATTTCATTTATTTTATGCCATTTATATTGCAAGTCATTTATATTTCAAGTCATTTACATTCAGTTCATCTTTATTTTTTACTTTTTATCTTATCTTGTACTTTATTTCCTTCAAAAGACCAAAAACATTAATAAATTATTAAAACCCTAAAAACTTCTTAATGTGGTTCTTATTTGGACTTTGTGTTACTATCCTATGCTTTGAGACTTTGGGCTATTGGACTTAGATCTAGGGTTTTCTTCTTATGCTTTGGATGTTTGCATCAGAGACCTTGGAATTCATCTGCACCCTTGATCATCAAACTCAACTTGTCTTTGAACTTTCGTTATTTTCATATGATACTTTGTTGGTTCATTTGAGACTTGGCTTTTATCCTGAGAACTTTGGGCTTTGTGATTTTTGTCTGGACCTTGTGATATCTATCTACTATGTTCTTGTTAGCTTGTGGCTTAATCCAAAGGAAAGGAATTGCTAATTTGACTAATGTTAATAGCTTGCTTCATCCTGGTTAGTACACTTGCACACACAAAGTTTTTCTCTTGGGCTACCTTACAATGAGACCATTTACTTATTTTCCTTTATTTTATGCTTTAGGATACTCTCTTCATCTCCTCTCATTCTTAAGTTTTCAAAATATTCTCTCTTTTTCAAAACCTTCTTGTTTCAAACTTCAAACCACTTTCAAAATAAACCTTGAATTTGTCAAGTAATTTTCAAAACTTTTCTTAATAAATGCTAAAACACTTAAGCATATTAAAACTCTTTCAAAAACTCTAACAAACACAAACATCATCAAATCAATTTTGTGTTCTTTCACTTTTTCTTTTCAAAACGTTTTTGGAAAGATTAGATATAAGTCATCTTCTTATAGTGATGTAAATCTCCTATTCCCATAGTATGATTGAGATCATGATTCACATTTTCCACTTGAATGTTGAGACATTCTTGTTGATTATATTTAAGCTAAAGTTCTCCATCAAGATGATGCAAATGTTCACTTTTTCATACTTGTGGGTGATAAGTTGAGTTTTCCACTAAAAAATGACGAAACATCTTTTCATTAAAATCAATCAGAAACACCATTTTGTTCATTTTTAAAACAACTACGAAGTTCTGACTTCTTCATTGCACTTGGAGGGTAAGTAGGCATAAGACTCTCGAAGTCTTGGCGAACCAAATATAATAAAAAAATAATTTTCTTCTTATATCCCCAATCTTCTTGCAAACAACCATTTTATCCTAACACAAATTTTCAAGAGGTTCCTACAGAGTACAGTAGAAGTGAGAGGTACTAATATATTCCCCTTGCATAACCAACCCATGTACCTAGATCTTTCTTTTTTGGGTTTTATCTATATTTTCTCATTCCTTTGGAAACAATAAAGTTTGATGGTGACTCTTGCTTATTATTTTTGCGAGTTAAGTTAATTAATATCTTAATCTCAATTTTCCCACCACGACAGATTGACGACCCTGCTGGGCACAATCCATGAACCAAGCGGGTTAAGCCTAACTTGTTTATGTGTTTATGTTATTATCTATTGTTTGCTTGTTTTTCTGTTTGTCCGTGGGTGCTTGGTGATCTCTGCATTATGAGATAAGTCTCCTCCCCAGACTTGAGTGCACTTATGATAGGAGGGTGGTATAATCATGCTTGACCTACTCGGTGTTGGGCCTCAATTGGTTTACTTAAGATCCCTCGCTCAGGGGAGGCCCCTTTGATTGCACTATTGTCTTACGAGAAAGTCATAATGGCGTTGTTACTTTCGACCATGGAGTTTGAGAATTTGAGGACCTTTAGGACCCATTTACCCTTCTTGGCCTTTTTAGGGTGTAATGTTATGACAATATCAGTGTATACCTAGATTGGTGGATACACAGTACTACGCTTAGACGAGGTTCTCTTGAGAATATTACTGGCGTGCGAGAAGTCGCTAAACCGGTAATATCAAAAGATGGACTAGCGACTCTGGGAACTTTTTAGAACCCAATTATTGTTCAAGTTATCCAAAATAGTAGAAATTACCTTATGGGATGGTTCTTACCATGTCCACCTGGCTCCATGCTCGTGACTCTGAACCCTTGAAACTACCATGTTTGTGATTGCTGCATAATCATGCATTCATGCATCCATGGCATCTTTTTTAATCCAGTTTTCAAGGAACTCAGGAACTTTATTTGAAAATGTCGCAGATAACCTAAGTATGGATTTTGGAGGGAGAAATACTCACAAGTTCAGTTTCAAGAATCCTGAGTTGAAAGAGTTGAGGAATATATGATATTTGGTATCTTGTCATGTGGATTTTAAAGACCGTTATGGAAGACTTCTTGTTGTGTTGAATACGATGTAGAAGATGGAGTTTTGGAGACTCTGGTCTAGTTCTATGATTCTACATACAGATGCTTCACATTTCCTAACTATCTTCTTGTGCCCACTTTGGAGGAATATGCTTATCCTATGGGGTTTCCCGTTTCAGATCAGATATCATTCAGTGGTTTAGAGGAGATTCCTAAGTCCCATGTCATTGGAGATTTTGTACATTTAAGGAAAGCAGATTGAGGCATATATTGTTACTACAGGGGGGTATTCTTGTTCTTCCTACTAAATTCTTGATGGATAAGGTTGCTACTCTTGCTAGTGTGGGAAATATGGTTGCTTTTGAGGTTGTTCTTGCTTTGCTTTTATGGACTAGTCTAGTTTCTAAACATTGACAACTTTGTGAACATCAACGTTATCAATATCTTTCTCATTCAGAATCTAGTTCCCACTTTGCTTGCAGATACCTATTATTATATTTATCATTAAACAATGAAGAAAGGAGGTACTATCATGTGTTGTGTGCCTTTACTATACAAGTGTTTTATTTCGCACTTTATGCAGTCCATAGTCTTCAAGGATAACAAGGAGGATTTGAGGTGGTATCAAAGGCTTATGTCTCTCACCAATTTAGATTTGACTTGGTATTCCAAAGTTTATGATGGCGTGAAGATTATTGACAGCTGCAAAGAATATAGGGTTATGAAGACAACTGAACGAGAAATATGATATACTTTGCCATAAGGACACTTTACTTGAGTAGCATGAAAAAAATAGGAATATGGTGCAAGGGGATTTATTTTCCTCTAGCACCTTATCATCTCAGGATAGGTCCGGTGCTTAGAAGAATGGTATTGATAAGATCTTGATCGAGAGCTCTGAAATGAAAATTGCCTTGGAAGCTCAGATTGGAAAGCTCAAGAAAAGGTTGCAGCATGAGGATGATTCCATTTTAGTTGTGGTTTCTTCATATGTTAGGCCTTATCTTATATCTTGTATTTATGATTGTTTTAAAACTATGTATCAAAGTTGTAATCCTTCCAGATTTTATTAATGAAATAAAAAGTTCAAACTTCTCTTTCAATCTTGTTATTACTTATGATGTTTTACAATATGTTTATGATTCTTGAGTTCCTTTAAAAATTAAAAAAAAATTAAACAATCATTTGCACATGCATTTCATGCATCATACAAAATTTGGTCTTACTTTTTGCAAGGTTTTTCAGAGTCTCATCCATTTTCCTTCGTCTTCGTAGAAGACAAGCTGTTTCACTGGTACAACACTCGTGCTAGTACAAGACATAAGATGGATAACATTTAGCAAGAGCAGAGGGAACTCCTCAAAGAGGTAACTTTTTTAAGAGAAGGTATGGATGGATTGACTGCTTTGGTTGAATCTTAGTGTCTGTCCAACATTACCCTCCTCTTGCGTCTCAACCTCAAGTTATTTTGATCTCCAAGGTTATTGCTCCTACTATTTCTCTTCCTCCTGGTTCTCGTCAAGACCGGATGCCTGTTGGTTACCCTTGGGGAATATTGTTCAAATTTATGCCTGATAATTTCAATCTTGTATCTGAGGCTCCTCTGGTGAGTCAAGTTCCTCCTTTTCAAATTGTGATGGTAAATTGATCCTCCAGTCATGAATGTTGTGCCACATGTTGAGGACCTGGTTTTCCCTACTGCTCCTAGTGATAATCTTTAAGTCTATGAGAGGATGAATGAATTTCATGATCAGTTTCAAGAACTGCAGAGAGAGAGATTAAGGTTGTGAAGGGTAAGGAATTGTTTGAGAAGATTGCTCGTGACTTGTGCTTTGTGTCAGATGTTAAAATCTCTGTCAAGTTCAAGGTCCCCGACTTTGAGAAATACAAGGGTAATTGTTGTCCTTAGAGCCATCTGATCACGTATTGTTGGAAGACGAGTGCCCATACCGATGATGATAAATTGCCGATCCACTATTTTTAAAACAATTTGACCGATACTTTGTTGAAGTGGTATATGGGTCTTGATGGTGCTCATATCAGTTATTTCAATGACCTTAGTGAATAATTTGTTCTTCAGTACAAGTACAATGTTGATATGGCTCTGAACCGTGATCAACTTTGTGCTATGTCACAGAAAGACAAGGAATCATTCAAAAAGTATGCCTAGAGGTGGTGTAAGGTTGCTGCTCCGATTAACCCTCTGATGGAAGAGAAGGAGATGAATAAGATGTTCCTTAAGGCTATGAGTTCTTTTTACTATGAATGTATGGTGGATAGTGCTCCCAATGAAGGTCGTTTGTTTAAAGATGCGAGTTCTTCAGCTAAAAAGTATGGAAGTAATTTCCAAAAAAAGAAGGAAGGTGATTCTAATTCCATTTCTCAAGAAGAAAGGCAAAATAGGTGTAGAGGTGGAGGTGGTCGTCAGAATCAATATTATTAACAACCTCTAATTGTCACAATTACTCTAGTGGTTAATTAGAATCTAGCTTATCAGATATATCAGCCATAGTTTTTGCAACTACAAAAAAATCATCAATCAAATCAAAACCATCAAGGTCGTAGGAAGGTTCAGTTTGATCCTATATATGTTGTTGTTGCGGTAAAGCAGCAAGCAAAAGTAAGTATTTTGTTTTTATCGTTTCCACATGGATTAGTGCAAGGGAAATAATGCTATTCAATAGTCTAAATGTCTCTGAGCTTGGTTTGAATGGTTCAAAGTGTAAAGCGAGGAAAGTAAACATATGAACAAGTAAATAATGCATTCTTTAGCGAGGAGATAACTCGTCATGATTGGATTTCATCTATCCATAAAATACTTAAATCTACCAGTAAATTGTACTCTACCTAAAATACCTGTCAATATCATTATGTATCACCCACAACAGAGGTTATGTCTAGCGCAAAGTTGACGAAACAACCATATTTTCTCATCAGTGAAAAAGTGGGATCAGTGCGCTTAGAAAAAACATTAGTGCCTTGAATGAAAGATATACTTGAAAAAAAGAAAATGATACTTGTTGTTATGAAGCTTTGATTTTATCAATCTTCTAATGTGTTTTCAAATGTAAGCTTCAAGACGGTCATTCAACTAACCTTCTAACTTCTAATTTACTAACAATTAACTTTACTTTGTGCTTTTACTTCATGCCTTTATTTTACGCATTTATTTTCATGTACCATTTATTTTAGCATTTACATTCCATGCCATTTTTCTTTTGCTCACTTGAGCATTTATCTTTATGCCATTTTATATTTGCTCATTTGAGATTTTATTTTCTTTTAAAGACACTTAATAATCAACTTGAACAATAATAAACTGTAAGGTTACTTGGACTACTTGGTTACTATCCTTGGCATTATGGAGTTGTGGATCTCTCGGACTTAGGATTAGAAGCCTTGATACTTTTGGACCTTGTGGCTCTATTGTTATTTTGTCTGAAATCCTTGGGGGTTTACTCCAAGGAATTGGGTTGATTTTCTTTGTGTGCAGGTTATTCTGATTATATGCTTTGTCTATGATTAATAATTCCTTTGTATACCACCGTCACTCTACCCAATTTTTATGAAGACTCACTTCATTTGAAGCTTGGTATTCCTAAAATGTTTTGCATTTTTGCTTGCTTGGTTTCAATCCAAAGGATGGGAATTATACATTGACTTCATACGTCAAGTGTTGGCTTCTTGTTGGCTATATTGTTTTCTTAGCTTTTATCTTATGCTTTAGAATAGTCCCTTCATATCCTCCCATATTCTTTAATTTCAAAAATCTTCTCCCTCCTTTTCAAAACTCTTTTTGTTTTCTAATTTGAACCGCTTTCATAATAAACTTAGGCTTAGGTCCATGCATTTTCAAAAATATTTTTTTTATCAAACATTAATCAAGTTAACAATACTTTAACATCTTCTCAAGACTAAAAGTCAATTAACCTCATTCAAACCATTTTGCCACTTTGGATTTCTACTTTAAAAATTTCTCAAAAGATTAGACTCTTGGCAATTCTTGTAGTGATGCAAGCTATTATACTTCTACGATATGTAGTAAAGTGAGATAGTTTCCACTTGGGTGTTGAGTGAGGCTTTGTTGATCTTAAAATCCAAGCCACATCCTCCACTTTGAGATGATACAAATTCTTCTTTCTCATGATTGTGGGTAGTAAGTATGTTCTTCTACTTGGATATAACAATGATGTCTCTTCTCTTAAAATTAACCAATGGCTTAGTCTAAACATTTCTACCACTACAATGTCAGTTGTACCCCGAAATTTCCCCTCCCATTTTACTCAAGACATGCTCATTGAGGTCCTCAATTGCTCAAGGTTGACCAAGAATTGGCCAGACAAATTCTCCTCCTAAGCAATGGACTTCCAACTAGGGTTTCACTTCTCACAAATAATTTTGGATTGAAAAGGCTCAAAATGATTTCCATGGTCCATAATATGTCTTCAAGATTGTCCATGCCAAGTTTCATGCCTTTCACTACAAGCTTTCTCAGTCAATGGCTCAATTGCTTGGAAATCAACTGTACTAGGTCAAAAGTAAACTATGACCAATATACAGTAAAACTTCAAGATTTCTGGTCAACATCAACATTTTGAAGTGATATCCATCATTTGATCAAGGTCTGATCATGATTCCCCAAGAAATGCTCTCAAATCATCAAGAATCCAAAATTGCCAAATTAGGGTTTCTATAGGAAAAGTCAACTAAACTTTGACCAGGCATAACTTTCACATGCTTCATCCATTTTCCCCCAAACAAAGCTCATTGTGAATGAAATTCAATTACCTATAACTTATATTTTTCCATCAAGTCCAAGAAATCCATCATTGGAAAGATATGGACTCATACATTACAAGTCATTTTCGAAAGGTTAACAAAAGAGACTTTTTGCCAAGACCATTTACATCAAGATAAATTCCACATATGAAACACTGGTAAACATAGAGATTGTAGAGGGCATCTTGGGCTTCCAAAAAAGTCCAAGATCATCTTCAAAAGATGAAAATTTAGCAAGTTATGTCCAGTGCAAATTGAGAAAATTGGTAAAAATGCAAAAAGTCAACTTTGAGCAAAATTGCATTTTCAAGTTCAGGGACCTATTTCTTTAAATCCAAACATGTCTATGGCCTTATGGAAGACCCCTAAAATTATTTCCACCTTGACTTTGTTTTTATCACTATTTATTTTTATTTTATTTTGATTTTGTTCAAATAAATACAAAATAAAATGAAATAAAATGTGAGATAAATGGGTCAAGTCTATGGATGGCCTCTTAAGGCGCAAGACAACTCATGCAAGGCTGTCACATGACAAAGAGAAACGTGCAAGCCAAGAGGAGAAAAAATCTTCAAAAATGGAAAGTTTGGAAGCAAATTAGAAATATCATAATGCCATTCTTTTTGTACCATGTTTATTAACCTAATCTTGCCCTCATATATACATAACAATTTAGAAGTGAGGGAGGACACGCAGATGCTTCACAAAGGATAGGTTTTGATTTAAAAAAAATTCAAAGAAGGTGAAATTTCCTACTGCACGATCTAGCCTCCCTCAGTCCATTCCATGTGTTTAATCATCATCCTGAGATCCCTAGGAGTTCCCCAGGGTCCAGAACCAAGCCCAACGCACCCCATAATTCCCTCACGCCATTCCCCTGGTTTGGTAAACTTCAATGATCTCAAATATTTGTATCATGCAATATAAATGAATTTCACATACATATATGTGTTCATACTTATGATTGTGGCTGTTTAGGGTCATTACATACGAGGTTTAACGCAAGGAAGAAGATTTTCCATTGTTAGGGCAAAGCTTCAGTCGTGTTTCATTTTCACCGATACAAGGATTTTCAAGCCAATCTAAGGCCAGATTCGTGACCAGGGCATGATTTTATGTAGGATAGGGCTCTTTGTTTCGTCTTAAATCACTTGTTTTGCAGGGACGAGTTTTGGACCAACCAGAGATGGTGACTGAAGTTTGACTCCAACACTGTTGACTATGGAAGACTCTGGTGATCCAGGTGTCGTTTCATCATTGGTCCATTCAAATTATTTTTAGCACGCTGTGACAACTAGGATTAAATTTGATTTACCATTATATTATTATCAATCTATTATACTAATAGTTGAAACATCTGGCTCAGTTGGTAAAGGCAAGGAGAGATAGGGTGTTGGTCTCAAGGGGGTTGGGTTCGATCCATCCCTTTTGCATTTTATTTGTCTCGTATTTGTTTCCTCCAGATTCGGTACTCCAAGTCCCAACGAGCCCAACATGCACTCTATCATCAACACCATCAAATCCACACAACATTGGATCCAACGCCTCAAATGTGCAGCTTCATGATGGACCCTCAAGGATCAGCAACATGGGATCAGGCGTAGCCTGGGCTTCCTCCTGATTTAGGCCTTTACAAAATTCCAGATCACACCCCCAGTTTCTTTCATTATCCTAGCCCATTTACATTTTTGTTTTGTTTTTATTACTTATTTGTTTTTATTTGTTTTGATTTATTTAATCAACAAAATAATTATAAAAAATCACAAAATATTATGTTTAGTATTTTTCAATTAAAATTAATTTTGTTAATTAATTAATTAATTAATTACTTTAACTTTTTATTATTTAATTTAAAATTAAATAGTCTTAGATTAACCCATTTTCTTTTCATAATAAAAATACCAAAAAAATATGAATTTTTATTTCCTTTTAGTTTTATTTAGATCACATTTTTTAATCTTACTTAAACATTTCCCTCATAAACAAAAACAACAAAAATATTTCATAATTCTTAGGGTTTAGTTATCATTTCCATTTCGCGCACGCTTATTTACTTTCGAACTTATTTCATATTCATGTATCTTCTTATTGGGATGTAATATACTTAACTAGGACTTTACTTTTACTGCTTTATCCCCCAAGTTTTGGGCTTGTAATTATTCCCCCCCCCCCCCTCCCCGAAGCCTTGTAATAGCTAGGTTTTACATTTCTTCACTTTGAATTCCTGTACATATATTAACTGTTTAGATGTATGGTAATAGGATTGCATGATAAGAAATTAAAAAACAAAATGTTATCAAAGTTAATGAAAAGATAAATAACTGAAACATAACGCACTTGCACATGCGCACCTCTAGGGTACCCCCAGATCGGTTACCTTCAGAATAAAACAATCACAACTCTCGAAACATGAGAGATTTTAGTGGCTACCCTCCGGTTCAAATATCACAAAAATGACCCTCTCGACGTTGCCTCAGTATGATCTTAAAACCCTAGGGTAGTTACTAACGTATCTTGCCCATTTTCCTTTGTGACTATAACGATGACCCTTCGAATGTCCCTAAAAAATCCAAGGATAGAGCTAACTACTCACTAATAGTAGGATATCCCTGTCTAAAGGAAAAGAGGAAAAGAACGAACCTTTCGAGTAAAGTAGATAGTTCTTATATGCTTGCTCAAAAAATATTTCTCACATACACAAAACTCTTTCCAAAAACATTTTTCAAAACAATTTGTATACGTTCTCAACAATAGGAGAAACATTACAAAGTTCGCCGCACTAAGGCATCTTTTCAAAATACTTTTTCAAACACACAAAACACAAATTATTTTCAAATGAGCTAGTATCTAAGAGCCCGTAGATAAATACGGATGGAAATGGTGCTAACACCTTCCCTTTCCATAACTTACCCCCTTACTCAAATAATCTCGAAAGGTCTTTTTCTGTTCTTTTCACCCTTTCCTTTGTTGGATAAAAGAAAAGTCGGTGTCGACTCTTGCTTACGGCAACATTTGAGAATACAAACACAAAACCAGTATAACAGTCAGTTATCCCACTGTATTACACTATGCATATAGTAAACAATGGAAAACTTACTTACAAAAAGGTTTGGATCTAAGGTGATTCAATCTTGCTATTGCAAAATATTAAATGACATGTAATTTGTTTATATTAAAAGTTTTATAATCATGCTATGTTCTAGAAAGCGATAAATGCGTACCTTAGAAATGTACCAACTTTTCAACATTTTACCAAAACCCAACATTTGCTTGTTGAAGCATCAATTGGGAAGCATCACTTAAAGCTTCTTCAAATCAATTTAAAACTAAAAGTTGAAGACAAACACAAATAATGACAAAAATTTAATTAAAATGGTCAAGGTGAAATAAGAAAAGAAGCTGAGAAAAAAAATAATTTTTAGACTGGCACAAAAGAACGTGCTAAGCTCCCCCTGGTTGCGCTAAGCACACACATGCTGCTCAGAACTCTCATTCTTAGGCCAATCCATCCACTTCCATACAAAAATAACCTACTACTAAATACAAAACTTTTAAATACTATTAAAGTTGGGTTGTCTCCCAACAAGTGCTTTCTTTACGTAGTTAGCTCGACGTCTTTATTTATTGATATCCCTCAAGGTTGGCCTCTTTGCATGGCTAGTTGTCACCAACAACTACTCCTAACCAACACTTTAGAAAACATGAAGGGAAACAAACATATACGATAACACTTGAACAACTTGATGGAAAACAAGAATATATAATATATAAATAAGTATGGAAAAAAGTATAAAGCAAACCTATATACAATATAGACAATTATGTACAAAGATCAAAAACATATAACCTATTGCAATGCTTTCAATATCTAAACACCAATCCCTGACAACATTGCCATTTTGTTGTTGCTATAAAGCAACAAGAAAACGTAAGTATTTTGCTTTTATCGTCTCCACAGGGATTAGTGTGAGGGAAAGAATGTCGTTCAATATTCTCCACGTCTCTGAGCTTGGTTTTGAATGGTTAAAAAGTGTAAAGTGCGGAAAGTAAACATAAGAACAAGTAAATAATGCATTATTTAGAGAGGAGATAACTCGTCGTGATTAGATTTCTTCTATCCATCAAATACTTAAATCTACCAGTCAGTTGCACTCTACATAAAATACTCGTCAATATCATCACATATCACCCACAACAGAGGTTATGTCTAACGCAAAGTTGACGGAAAAACCATATTTTCTCATCGGTGAAAAAGTGGGCTAAGCGAGCTTAGAAAAACAACTACTGCCTTGAATGTTGAAGCGTGCTTCAACATGGGCTTAGCCTGCTCAACAGAGTTTTATTCCAAACTTTGCACAATTGAAGCCATGTTCTTGCCTTTTATTCCAATGCTTCAACCATGCATGAATACCTACAAAAATGAGATAAAAACCATCAATAGATATAATATTTACACGAAAATGCGACTATACACAATATGTACATTTTTATATACTAGTTGAGGTTTATTTACGATATTCCAACGAAATAATTCAATAAGTTCCACAAAACTATACACATATATAACTAGAAATTGTCACTTATTACCTATGACTTACACTGATTTGTATACTTCATTGTTGCAGAAATGGCTGATCAAGATTCGGTCTCCACCAGCTATTCCAATTCCACTTCCTTGGTGGTATAAGCCAGAAGCTAGTTGTGCATATCATCAAGGTGCACTGAATAATGATTTGTAAACCTGTTTTCCTTTGAAGTATAAACTTCAAAAGCTGATGAAAAGTGGTATCTTGAAGTTTAGAGATATTGGGCCGAATGTTCAAGTTAATCCTTTTCCAGAACATGGAGGACCTTCTGTCAGTATGGTTGATGCTTGTCTGGGTGATTGTCAGATTATTAATGTTGAATTGGTCATAACTCTGTTGGCTGAGGTACACACCAGACTATATGAAGTTGTTTATTTCAAGAATGGTCATGTTGATTTCTAAGTGAATGCACGGAATCTGGGAGGATGTGTGTTGGTAAAAAGAGATATTAAAGCTTAATGGACCTGGGCATTTTGCATGTCACTACTAAGCAAATAGTAGATCATGTAGTTGTCATTTTTCCTGAGTTTGATATTCCCGAGCCTATAGAAATCACTTATCAAAGTAAAAGTCCTTTGATTATTTATTTTCCAGGAAAAATTCTGTATGAATCTAATAAAGTTATTATATGGAGGTAGAATGCTACCATTTAGGAAGATGGGAAAGAAGTTGTCATTGAACTAGCTCAGCCCGTTGAGAATATAACAGAAACTAGCATAATGACTAGAAGTGGGCATGTGTTTTTTGTAACACCCCAAAATAATTAGATTATTTATTTAATTATTTAATTATGAATATTCTGTGTATTTGTGATGTATCTATGAGTATATGTCATGTTCTGATGTATGTGAAGTGATATTGGGTGCTTTAGTAATTTTAGATAATTATTTTCGATTATTTAAAATTAATAGTAATTAAATAAATAAAATAACAAGAGGTAGAGACTATGAGGAGAAGGTAGTAATATTGTGAAGAAAGTGAGGGTAAGATGGTGAAGGAAAATTGCGACCAAAAGCGCAGCGAAATTTAAAATTTTCCTTTAGCGATCCTTACGAATGAGCATGGTCAACGATAGAAATATTTACCTCCTGTGGCGATTCAGAACTTTGATGTTGTGATCACGAGCGTTGATGAAGAACAACGCCTCTACTCAGTCCACACGAACATATCGCTTCCGGTCACAGTGCTAGCTGATCACGAACGGAAACCTTGAGTGAGAGAGAGAGTCAAAAACGAAAATGCATCAAGTAAAATTGCTTCATCACAAGGGATCTATTTATAGAATCACTCGTGTGGGCTACAAGCTAAAAGCCCAATTAAGGCTATAAGCTAAAAGCCCAATTAAGCTTATGGACATCATACCTTATGATGTACCATATATCACTTATCCACGTGGTACCTTACCATTTTCCGTATTACACTTAAGTTCACCGTACCTTACGGTGTTCCTTATTTATTCTATCTCTCATCAACCTGTCCTTATGTGTGTGACCCTGTAGGTTTTCGCGACGTTGGCAATTATATTAAATCACACATTTAATATAATAAACAGTGAGCGGTATCTAGCAACACATCACTGTTACCCAAGTCACGAAAATGTCATGTGATCTGACCAAACCTTTTCCGTGATAATATTTGTGTTGTACAATTACCCTTTTGCCCTCATGTCTATATTGAACACAAGGAATACATTGTGTCACCCTTGTCCAGTTCAATATTGGGCCCTTAGACATTTATCCTATTATGCAGGATGAGCAAATTCCATCTAGGTCACTCATGTCCCTTAGCATGCTTTGTGAAGTACCCATCAACCGTCTTTACAGTCATCCAGTTACGGATGACGTTTGATCAACAATAAAGTACTTGACTCTACATCTAGGGTCCATAGTGGTTTCAGGTCGAAGGGTGGTATACACCATTATCATCATGAGAATAACTTATGACACTTTGCATAACATTCTATGTAGTATTCTCATAGCGGGTCAATCCAGTATAAATATTACTCCTAATATTCATACCTATGTCAAGACTTGATAACTCCTTATCTATGATCCATGAGATGTGATCATCAATCTATCTTCATAATAATCTTAATGATTTAATTCTATCCCAGTTCACATTAAAGCTTGACTACGGATACTTTAAGAATAGTGTCTTATGTTTAATGGGATCTCATGATTAAGTCACACTTAACATTTCATTAAACAAATAAACCATTCTAGGGACTTTATTATTTTGGAAAGCAAACATAATAAAGAAATTCCTTTTATTATTAATAAATAATTCGATACAAGTACTAAAAGTATTGGCCTCTAGGGCTTACACCAACAATCTCCCACTAGCACTAGAGCCAATCAGGCATACCCCTAATACCCATAGATCTAGTATGTCCATCATGCTTCAGCTGCACAAGAGGCTTTGTTAATGGGTCAGCAACATTGTCAAGTGTAGGTACTCTGCATATTTTCACATCTCCCCGATCGATTATCTCTCGAATGAGATGATAACGCCTAAGTATGTGTTTGGATCGTTGGTGAGATCTAGGCTCCTTAGCTTGTGCGATAGCACCATTGTTATCACAATAGAGATCAATGGGATCCACAATGCTATGGACTATGCCAAGTTCACTAATAAACTTCTTGATCCAAACAGCTTCCTTTGCTGCAGTTGAGGCAGCAATATACTCAGCCTCGGTTGTAGAATCAGCAATTGTATCTTGCTTTGAACTTTTCTAGCTCATAGCGCCACCATTTAAACAAAACACATAACCAGATTGCGATCTAAAGTCATCCTTATCTGTCTGGAAGCTAGCATCGGTGTATCCAATTACAGCAAGCTCTTCCTGACCTCCATATACCAAGAATGAATCCTTAGTCCTTCTCAAGTACTTAAGGATATTATTGACAGCTACCCAATGAGCATCACCGGGATTAGACTGGTACCTACTCGTTGCACTTAAAGAATACGAGACATCTGGTCGAGTACATAGCATGGCATACATGATAGATCCTATTGCAGATGCATATGGAATCTTATCCATGCGATCCCTTTCTTCCTTACTTGAAGGGGATTGTGTTTTTGACAGACACATGCCATGTTGCATAGGTATGAATCCTTTCTTGGAATCATGCATATTAAAGCTTCTCAACACTTTTTCTATGTATGTACTCTGACTTAGGCCAAGCAGTTTTTGTGACCTATCTCTATAGATCCTGATTCCTAATATATAGGCTGCTTTACCTAGGTCCTTCATTGAAAAGCATTTCCCTAACCAAGTCTTCACTTGTTGCAAGGTAGGGACATCGTTTCCAATGAGTAATATGTCATCTACATATAATACCAGGAATACGATCATGCTCCCACTAACCTTCTTGTAGACACAAGGCTCATCTTCATTCTTGATGAATCCATATTGTTTTACTGTTTCATCAAAACGAAGATTCCAGCTTCTGGAAGCTTGCTTCAATCCATAAATTGATCGCTGTAACTTACATATCTTTTGGGCTTCCTCTGGTATGTCAAATCCTTCAGGTTGTGTCATGTACACATCCTCAAGAAGATTCCCATTAAGGAAAGCAGTTTTGACATCCATCTGCCATATTTCATAATCATGATATGCAGCGATAACAAGTAAAATCCGAACAGATTTAAGCATTGAAACTGGTGAAAAGGTTTCATCATAGTCCACCCCATGAATTTGTTTATAGCCTTTTGCAACCAGTCTTGCCTTATAGGTATGTACCTTACCATCCATGTCAGTCTTCTTTTTGAAGACCCACTTGCATCCTATAGGGTTAAATCCTATAAGAGGCTCTACCAAGCTCCAAACCTGGTTTGTGTACATGGAATCCATTTCAGATTTCATGGCTTCTAGCCACTTCTCGGACTCAGGACCAGTTATGTCCTCTTGGTAGGTCACAAGATCATCTTGATCCATGAGTAATACATCACCCTGATCACTTATGAGATATCTATATCTCTCAGGTTGTTGACGTATCCTGCTTGACCTACGCTGGTCTTCTTCTACTTGAGCAGGTTGCTCTTCCACAACTACTTGTGTTTCCTGCTCTAATTCCTCCATAGGTGTATCAATGCTTTGTGGTTCTTGAATTTCTTCAAGCTCTATTTTCCTCCCACTGATTCTTTTGGAAATAAAATCCTTTTCCAGAAAAACTCCAGTTCGAGCGACAAACACTTTGCCCTCAGAAGGATTGTAGAAGTAATACCCTCTTGTTTCTTTAGGATACCCCTCAAATAAGCATTTGTCAGATTTGGGCTCAAGCTTAGTTGAAATTTGTCGTTTCACATAAACTTCGCAACCCCAAATCTTCATGTAAGACATATGTGGTTTCTTACCACTCCATATCTCATATGGTGTCTTCTCAACCTTTTTGGATGGAACCCGGTTAAGTGTGTAAGCTGCAGTCAATAGTGCATGTCCCCAAAAGGAGTTCGGAAGATCGGCGTGACTCATAATGGATCGGACCATGTCTAACAAGGTTCAATTTCTTCTCTCAGATACACCATTCCATTGTGGTGTTCCGGGAGGAGTAAGTTGGGATAAAATCCCACATTCCTTTAGATGGTCATCAAACTCTAGGCTTAAATATTCATCGCCTCGATCTGATCGAAGAACTTTAATATTCTTACCTAGTTGGTTTTGTACTTCATTCTTGAATTCCTTGAATTTTTCAAAGGTTTCAGATTTGTGTTTCATTAAATACACATAACCATATCTACTGAAATCATCAGTAAATGTGATAAAGTATTGAAAACCTCCTCTGGCTGGTATGTTCAGTGGTCCACATACATCAGTATGTATGAGGGCCAAAATATCATTAGCCCTTTCACCTTTTCCTGTGAATGGGGACTTTTTCATCTTTTCAATTAAACAAGATCTGCATGTCTCATATGATTCATAATCAAAAGAGTCCAAGAGTCCATCTTTATGGAGTTTGGAAATGCGTTTCTCATTTATGTGGCCTAAGCGATAGTGCCAAAGGTAGCTTGGATTTAACTCATTAGGTTTAATCCGTTTAGTATTAATGTTATAAATTGGCATTTCAAGATCAAGGACATATAGTCCATTGTTCATTTGTGCAGAAGCATAGAATATATCATTCAAATAAATAGAGCAACAATTGTTCTTTATTATAAATGAAAAACCAAACTTGTCCAAACAAGAAACGGAAATAATATTCCTACTAATTGCAGGTACATAATAACAGTTCTCTAACTGAATTATTAAACCACTAGGTAAAGTCAAAACATAAGTTCCTACGGCTAAAGCAGCAACCTTTGCTCCATTTCCAACTCGTAGGTCAACTTCACCTTTTCCCAAATCTCTACTCCTTTTTAGCCCCTACACATTAGTATAAATGTGAGAACCGCATCCAGTATCTAATACCCATGATGCAGAAGTAGATAAATTAATTTCAATAACAAAAATACCTGAATTTGAAGTCCCTACTCCATTGTTCTTATCTTCCAGGTACTTTGGGCAGTTTCTCTTCCAATGTCCGGTCTTACCGCAATGGAAGCAAGTGCCCTCCTTTGCTATGCCTCCACTAGGCTTCAAAGCAGGAACAATAGGTTTAGGCTTGGCAACTTCCTTGCCTTTCCCTTTACCAACCTGCTTGGTAGGCCTCTTGTTCAGCTTCTTTCCATTACTGACCATCAGAATGGACTTCCTTTTTGTCTTCATATTCAGCTCAGCAGTTTTCAACATGCTTAGCAATTCTGGAAGACTCTTATCCATGTCATTCATGTTGAAATTCATGACAAACTGATTAAAGCTATCTGGCAACGATTGCAAGATAAAATCAGTTGCAAGTTCCTTTCCAAGCGGAAACCATAACCTTTCAAGGTTCTCCACATACCCAATCATTTTGAGTACATGGGGACCTACAGGGTTTCCCTCAGATAACTTGCTATTAAAAAGGGCCTTTGAAACCTGAAACCTCTCATTTCTTGCCTGCTCTTGATAGAGCATTTTCAGATGTCCGATCATATCGAACGCTGACATGTTCTCGTGTTGCTTTTGCAACTCCGAGTTCATAGTAGCTAGCATGAGACAAGCGGCTTTGTTAGCATCATCAAGATGCTTCTTATAAGCATCTCTTTTTGCCTTAGGTGCCGAACTAGGCGGTTCCTCTTCAGGAACAGGTGTCTCCAAGACATACAGCTTCTTATCGTGCTTGAGGACAATCCTCAGATTTCGGTGCCAATCCAGGAAATTTGTCCCAGACAATTTTTCCTTATCTAGGATTGATCGCAAAATATGGTTGTTTGTTGTCATGGTAATCTACAAAAAAAATGAAAATATAAGTATCATTAAAACAACATATTTAATTAGGACTTTAATCAAATATGCTCCCACTATTTTACTCAAACCAAATGACCCTCATCATTTGATTCGGAAAATCCCGTTGGAAGACTTTCTAGTGGGTCGAGATCCATATTTCACTTTGTTCTAAGTCAGCATTAGGCTGATTACACAAAACTAGGTTATTTAGGTAGGAACTCCTTCCAATTGTATCTCATACAACTCTCGAATATTTTCAGTTGGGTGAATAACTCCTTATTCTAATTCATCATATGAATCATTCCCAACTCTTGCTTCTAAACATGTATAATCTTATTATAATGTGTTTAGTTAAGTTTGACCCATTGTTTTAGCAGTTGGATATTACAATTATCCCATCGCACCTTACTAATATAGAACATGCACCTCGCGTAGGCGAAACCTACATTGTTCGATACTAGTCTTGATGAGTGCTAAAACTTGGAAAGCATGAACTTAATATTTAACTTGAGGGATTTTGTTATTAGTTTGATCTCACCCGCTTAACATGCAATTCGTCTCTCTCATGCATCAACATACAAACACATGCATCAATATACATAATAGGATACAGTTATGGCCCCTAGCACAATTGTTCTCCCAAGCCAACGAGAGAACCTAAGCTAACCTAATAACGATCTAAACTTCTCCAAGCAAGATCTCCAAGGTTATCCTCCTTTGATATTGTATTCTTCTCTTTCTTCATAACATTACATTACATAAAAGAAACTCGTTTTACATACGAGGGAGTGAGATGAGAAAAGAAGTTACATCAAGAATTTTTAGAGAGAGGCACGACACGCAGGCCGTATTTTACAATCCCAAAACAAAATAAAGGAAAAAACTAAGGCCATAACTGATCACCACAAGACAATAATAATAAACACACTTTTATTATTAGTTTAAATTTTGTTAATTAAAAAAAGGCAAATTAAATTTTGTGATGTATCTATGAGTATATGTCATGTTCTGATGTATGTGAAGTGATATTGGGTGATTTAGTAATTTTAGATAATTATTTTCGATTATTTAAAATTAATAGTAATTAAATAAATAAAATAACAAGAGGTAGAGACTATGAGGAGAAGGTAGTAATATTGTGAAGAAAGTGAGGGTAAGATGGTGAAGGAAAATTGCGACCAAAAGCGCAGCGGAATTTAAAATTTTCCTTTAGCGATCCTTACGAATGAGCATGGTCAGTGATAGAAATATTTACCTTCTGTGGTGATTCAGAACTTTGATGTTGTGATCACGAGTGTTGATGAAGAACAACGCCTCTACTCAGTCCACACGAACAGATTGCTTCCGATCACAGTGCTAGCTGATTACGAACGGAAACCTTGAGTGAGAGAGAGAGTCAAAAACGAAAATGCATCAAGTAAAATTGCTTCATCACAAGGGATCTATTTATAGAATCACTCGTGTGGGCTACAAGCTAAAAGCCCAATTAAGGCTATAAGCTAAAAGCCCAATTAAGCTTATGGACATCATACCTTATGATGTACCATATAACACTTATCCACGTGGTACCTTACCATTTTTCGTATTACACTTAAGTGCACCGTACCTTACGGTGTTCCTTATTTATTCTATCTCTCATCAACCTGTCCTTATGTGTGTGACCCTGTAGGTTTTCGCGACGTTGGCAATTATATTAAATCACACATTTAATATAATAAACAGTGAGTGGTATCTAGAAACACATCACTGTTACCCAAGTCACGAAAATTTCATGCGATCTGACCAAACCTTTTCTGTGATAATATTTGTGTTGTACAATTACCCTTTTGCCCTCATGTCTATATTGAACACAAGGCATACACTGTGTCACCCTTGTCCAGTTCAATATTGGGCCCTTAGACATTTATCCTGTTATGCAGGATGAGCAAATTCCATCTAGGTCACTCATGTCCCTTAGCATGCTTTGTGAAGTACCCATCAACCGTCTTTACAGTCATCCAGTTACGGATGACGTTTGATCAGCAATAAAGTACTTGACTCTACATCTAGGGTCCATAGTGGTGTCAGGTCGAAGGGTGGTATACACCATTATCATCATGAGAATAACTTATGACACTTTGCATAACATTCTATGTAGTATTCTCATAGCGGGTCAATCCAGTATAAATATTACTCCTAATATTCATACTTATGTCAAGACTTGATAACTCCTTATCTATGATCCATGAGATGTGATCATCAATCTATCTTCATAATAATCTTAATGCTTTAATGCTATCCCACTTCACATTAAAGCTTAACTACAGATACTTTAAGAATAATGTCTTATGTTTAATGGGATCTCATGATTAAGTCACACTTAACATTTCATTAAACAAATAAACCATTCTAGGGACTTTATTATTTTGGAAAGCAAGCATAATAAATAAATGCCTTTTATTATTAATAAATAATTCGATACAAGTACCAAAAGTATTGGCCTCTAGGGCTTACACCAACAGATGGGAACACCATAGAAATGGTCCAAGGGTTAAACTAGGAAAAAGAGTGTCAATGTTCATTCTATGCAATCATGAAAAGTGAGAAGAACGATGTGAAGAGAGCTAGAGCACTGAGGAACTCAAAAGGTTTTGTGTAAAGCGAAGAAGAATAAATTGCGTCTAAGAATATAAGGTAAGGGGTGTTTATCATTGTTATTATTATTGATTTAGAGCTTAGATGATTGTAGGTTTGTGTTGGGGTTGTGGTTGATGATGTTAATATGATGATTTGATGAAAATTGATGAAATTGTGATGTTGTGTTACCATGATTTGATGTATATTAGAATGTTTTGTTATTGTATGATGAAACTATGTGAAGTTAGGATGATTTAAGACCTATACTGTGTTGGAATCACAAGAATTGGGAATGGTTTTGTGCAGGAAAACAAAACAGGAAAACCCTATTCACGTAGCCTTCCTGGACAAGCAAGATGCTTTTCCGGGCGAAGGCATTACTCCCATGATTTGTTGGGTGAGAGAGAAGTGAAGGAAGAAAAATAAAAACAGATCCCCGGGAATTTGTAGGGAGGTGGGTGACTCGCCCCAGCTTCTCCGGGAAAAGTGGGATCGAGAGGAGCTCATCGGGAAAGCGAATAACTTTGATGGGCGAAGGAGACAAGAAAAAAATGCTACTAGAATTTTGTAGGGGGAAATATTTTCGCTCCAGCCTAGCCGGGCGAGCCTCATGCGAGGGTGTCTGACAGAAACTTCAACAGGCTATAACTTGAAGTTCTTGACTCCATTTTACGCGCCATTCGAAGTATTGGGAAGATAACGCGACACACAATGCTTTGGTGGAATAAAATGAGTCATATGATGTATCTTTCCAGTAATTTACTAGAGTTAAACTAGATTTTTAATGATGAAATGTGTTAATACTATGATGAACTGATGTGAATATGCGATTGATGCAACATGATGTATGTCAGTGTGATAGATTGATGTTTCTTATGGAGATGCTTTGTGTATTATGATATATGTGATGAATTCATGGATGATGATGCGTTTTGACTAGCAGTGGTCATGTTTATTGTGTTGTTATGCATCACGCATTCATGGCATATTTTAGGACTTCAGTCCAGTGATGTTGTTATGAAAATTGGTCTAGTGATGATGATAGGACGATAGTCTTGTGATGGGCTTAATCCCATAGTGTGGATTGAGTGCAATATTATTATGCGCTCTGGTTCCGAGTGAGAATCGATCCTATTGGTGGGGATATTTGGAGAAATGATGGTTGAGTCATCAGTGAAGTTTTGGTACCACATGCATGAGGCAAATGAAGTTGCATTACATTCTTTGTGGCATTGTATAATGAATGATTAAGTGATTCTTTGTGAATGTGTGAATTAATGACGTCTCAATGATGATTGTTGACCAATGATATGATGAAGCTATGAATAAATAATGTAGTGAAGGTGTGAGTATAACATGAAGTTTTGAAGGTGTATGTTGTTTTGCTATTGTGTGGTAACTACTATAGCTATTTTATATGTCTTTTATAATGATTATGATTACTCACCCTTTCTGATTGGAAATGTTACATCTATATGTGGGTAACTTACAGGTGATCAAGATTAGTGCATTGATGCTTAGAGGATTAGCTTCGGAGTGCTTCATTTATTTCTGTTGATTTTAGAATGCCTTGCTCCGATATATAATATCGGGGTTGGGAATGTTTGTGGTGAAACTATTATGTTTCTTATTTATTTTGAGATGATGAGTTACCTTTCATGGTATTTAGTTGTTTGATTTATGAATCATGAATGATGAGGTGTGAGATAACGATATTTTTGAGACTATGATTCCGCTGCAATTATCTGGATTTTGGATATTTGGTGGAATTAAAGAATTAGTTGTTTTATATGTTTTGAAAACCCGTGTTATAGAGCAGGATGTTTTATATGATAATTTAATGAAGATGTGGAACCCTTGTTAATGATTTGATTTGATTTGATTTCTTAAAATATATGCAAAATATATGTGGGTTTAGAAGGGTGTTACATTAGTGGTATCAGAGTAGGTCGGTATGTCTGGCCAAGTTGTTGAGTTTGTAGTGTATGAAGGTGGAATATTGTCGAGGTAGTTTCTAACCATTTTGACTGTTATTGATATGGAACAGAGAAATGGCTGGAGGGAATGATGTTGCGATTATTGTTGCTTTGCAGGTTGTTGCTCAGGTTGTGCATCATTAGCCTAATACTGGCGAGAATGATGGATCCCGTGTTTTGGAGACATTTCAAAGGAACCACCTGCCTATTTTCAAAGGTAAGTACGATCCTGATAGATTGAAGACTTTGCTCAAAGAGATTGAAAGGATCTTTTGGGTCATGGATTGCTCAGAAGCATAGAAGGTGAGGTTTAGTACGCATGTGCTGGCAGAGAAAGTCGATGACTGGTGGGTCGACACCCGTTAGAGACTGAAAATGGAAGGTGAAGTCATTACTTGGGATATGTTCACCAGAGAGTTTATGAGGAAGTACTATCCAGAGCATGTGCATGGGAAGCAGAAGATTGCGTTTCTAGAGTTGAAACAAGGGAATTCGAATGTGATTGAGTATGCTTCAAGGTTTGTGGAACTGGTGAAGTATTATCCACACTATAGTGAAAAGACTGTTGAGTTATCGAAGTGTATCAAATTTGAGAATGGTTTGCATCCGGAGATCAAACAGGAAATTGAATATCAGAAGATCCATAGGTTTCTAGATTTGGTGAAAAAATGTAAGATCTATGAAGAAGATAGCAAAGCTCATTCAGCTCACTACAAGAGTCTAAATCAGAAAAGAGGAAAATTGTATCAAGATCGTAGAAAGACTTGTGATTCTCCAGCTGATAAAGGGAAACAAAAGATTTCCAATAGGAAGAAGACAAGTGGGGGAGGATCTCCAGCTCCTATCAAGTGTTATAAGTATGGTAAACCAGGTCACCGTTCCAATGAATGTGAGAATAAGGTTCTGAGATGTAACAAATGTGGTAAGACGGGTCGTTATGCTCATAATTGCAAGAACGATGGTCTAAATTGTTTCAATTATGGAGAGCAGGGTCATATCACTATCCAATGTCAGAAGCCGAGGAAATAGGTTGTTGCCTAGACTAATGGTAGGGTGTTCGCTCTGAGTTGATCGAAGGATTACAAGAATGACAACTTGGTTCTATGTAATTATTTTATTAATGATGTTGAATTAGTTGAAATGATTGATATTGGTGCTACTTATTCATTTATTTTGGATAAATGTGTTGACAAGCTCAGATTGAAGTTGTCTGATATGAATGGTAGTATGGTAATAGATACTCCTGCTAATGGTTCTATTACTACTACTTATGTTTGTTTGAGATGTCCTCTGACCATTTATGGTGAGAGTTTTATGATGGATTAGATATGTCTACCCTTACACCAAATTGATGTTATTCTTGGAATGAACTGGTTAGAGTTTAACTATGTTCACATCAACTGTTATAATAAGAATTTTAGGTTCCCAAAGTTCGGTGATAATGGATAACTGATGTTGTTGACTGCGAAGCAAGTGAATGAAATATTGGAAGACTAAGATTTGATGATTGCAATGTTTGTGTCGTTACAAGTTGATCATGAAGCTGTGAGTTTTAAATTACCTGTTGCCTGTGAATTTTCAGAGTTATTTCCAAACGATATAAGTGATTTTCCTCTAGAATGCGAAGTGGTGTTCTCTATAGAGTTGGTGCTAGGTATAAGTCCAATGTCAATGACTCCTTATAGAATGTCAACTTCAGAGCTAAATAAGTTGAAGAAGTAACTAAAAGAGATGCTCGAGAAAAAGTTTGTTCGACCGAGTGTTTCGTTGTGGGGTGTGTCTCAGTTGTTATTTAAGAAGAAAGATGGAAGTATGAGACTCTGTATAGACTATCATAGTTGAATAAATTGACTATTAAGAATAAGTATACACTTCCAAGAATTTATGACTTGATGGATCAGTTAGTGGGTGCTTGTGTGTTCAACAAGATTCATTTGAGGTCGGGTTATCATTAGATTCATGTTAAACCTGATGATATTTCGAAGATAGATTTTCGAACAAGGTATGGTCATTACAACTACATTGTGATGCCGTTTGGTGTATCTAATGTTCCAGGTGTTTTCATGGAGTATATGAATCAAAAATTTCATTTGTATATGTATAAGTTTATTGTGGTCTTCATTAATAATATTCTGATTTATTTGAAATCAGAAGAAGAACATGATGAGCATATACGAATTGTGTTGTAAGTGTTAAAAGTGAAGTAGTTGTATAAAAATCTATCGAAGTGTGAGTTTTGGTTGAAGGAAGTGAATTTCCTTAACCATGTGATTTCTAGTGGTGGAATTGTTATGGATCCGTCTAAAGTTGATGCAATGTTGCAATGGGAGACTCCGAAGTCTGTGACGCAGATTCGAAGTTTTCTTGGTTTGGAAGGTTATTATCAAAGGTTAATTGAAGGATTTTCTAAGTTAGCATTGTCGTTAACTCAGTTGACTCAAAAGGGTCAAGCTTATGTGTGGGATGTTGTGTGTGAAGAATGTTTTGTTGAATTAAAGAAGAAATTGATGATCGCTCTGGTATTGGTCTTGCCTAATCTAAGTGAGTCTTTTGTGGTGTATTGTGATGCATCGAAGATGGGCCTTGGTGGTGTGCTAAGGAAAAATGGAAAGGTTGTTGCTTATGCTTCTAGGAAACTGAAAGTTCATGAAAGGAATTATCCTACGTATGATTTAGAGCTAGCAGGGATGGTGTTTATGTTAAAGATCTGGAGAGACTATCTTTTTGGCTCTAAATTTGAAGTATTTAGTGATCATAAGGGTCTGAAGTACTTGTTTGATCAGAAAGAATTAAATATGAGAAATAGAAGTTGGCTTGAATTGTTAATGGATTATGACATTGATTTGAGTTACCATCCTGGTAAAGTAAATGTAGTTGCTGACACATTGAGTAGAAAGTCTCTACATATGTCGATGCTTATGGTTCGAGAGTTAGAAATGATTGAAAAATTTAGAGATATGAGCTTGGTGTATGAAGAAGCTCCTGATACTGTGAAGTTAGGAATGTTGAAACTGACTAGTGGTATTATTGAAGAAATCCGAGAAGGTCAAAATATCAATCTAAAGTTGGTTGATTAATTAGCCTTGATTAATCAAGGTAAATGAGGTAAGTTCTGAGTTGTTGAGAATTGTGTGATGAAATCAAATATTGAGCATTAGAAGCCTTTGGGTCTTATGCAACCTTTGAGTATTCTAGAGTAGAAATAAGGCAGTGTCTATATGGATTTTGTGCAGGAGGCGACTAAAAATATTAAGATAATCCAAGATTTTGTGTTGTGCTCGGACCTGAGATTGTGAAGGAGGCGACTAAAGAGATTAAGATAATCCAAGAGATGATGATAGCTTCTCAGAGTCCTCAGAAGAGTTACCGTGACAAAAGGAGAAAGGCTCTTGAATTCCAAAAAGATGATCACGTGTTTTTGAGAGTTACTCCAGTGACTGGTGTTTGTAGAACTTTGAAGTCTAGAAAGCTTACTCTGTGTTTTGTTGGTCAATATCATATATCAGAGGAGATAGGTGAAGTGGCCTATAAGATTACTTTACCTCCACCGCTTACGAATCTTCATGACGTGTTTCACGTGTCTCAATTGAGGAGGTATACTCTAGAACCTTTGCATGTGATCCAAATGGATGATGTACGTGTGAGAGATAACCTAATTGTTGAAGCATCACATGTGCAGATAGAAGGGCGGGAAGTGAAGCAATTGAGGGGTAAATACATATCATTAGTGAAGGTATTATGGGGTGGACCAACTAGTTAAAGTTGGACGTGGGAACGCGAAGATCAGATGAGAGAGTCTTATCTGATTTTGTTTCCACCGGGTAATTTTCGAGGGAGAAAATTCTTTTAAGTGGGGGAGAGTTATAACAACCCAAAATATTTAGATTAATTATTTAATTATTTAATTGTGAATATTGTGTGTATTGTTTATGTATTTATGAGTATATGTGAGGTTCTGATGTATGTGAGGTGATATTGGGTGTTTTAGTAATTTTAGATAATTAGTTTCGAGTATTTAGAATTATTATAAATTAAATAAAAATAATAATAAGAGGTAGAGACTATGAGTACAAAGTAGTAATATTGTGAAGATAGTGGGGGTAAGATGGGAAGACCATAGAAAGGGTCCAAGAGTTAAATTAGGAAAAAGGGTGTCAGTGTTCATTATGTGCAATAGTAAAAAGTGAGAAGAACGCTGTGAAGAGAGCTAGGGAACTGTGGAACTTATAAGGTTTTGTAGAACACGAAGAGGGATAGATTTCTGCTTGGAATATAAGGTAAAGGGAGTTTATCATTGTTATTATTATTGATTTAGGGCTTACATAATTGTAGTTTTATGTTGGGGTTGTGGTTATGATGTTAATATGATGATTTGATGATGTATTAACCAGCAAAAAATATAGAGTCGCCATCATTAATTTTTATCCTAAGGAAGGGAATATAATGGATAACCCTAATTTGATAAGAGATTCTAAGTTGTTGACTCACTTTAGACGAAGGGAAGGTGTTAGGCACCCTTCATCTACCTTGTTCACAAGGATACTAAGGTTTAGGTTAAATGTTTAGGAATAGAGTTTTAATTTTAATTAGGGGAACTCGACACGGTTTTTAAGTCGTATGCCTACGTATCCTATTATGAGGAATCAAAGTCCCAATTCGTAGTTCGTAGTTATTTGGTTAGTTTTTTTTATGTAATATGGAAATATCTTGAATTCTCCTTGAACTGAGTTTGGGTTTGTAAATTGCAGAGTTATAGACGAATATCGCAGTCGATAAAAGAAATTTCCATAATCCTTTTTTTTTTAAAATATATAAATTTGAATTAAGTTAGTTAAAAGGGGTTAGTATTTGATTGTTAGATAATTTCGAGTATATGGTGCAATTTTGAATGGAAAATATTTGATGCAAATATATAAAAAGAGTTAGTGTTTTAAAGAGATTTTAATTAGCTATTTTATTATTTATTAAAAATATGTTAAATATTTTTATAAATAAATAAATATTATGAATATTTACTAATTATTTTAATGCTACATATGATATGTATACTAAAATAGGAAATGGAAAATAAGCAAATTAAAAGAAATTAAATGAATTATAGAAAATTAATTAATTTAAGTTGTTCGGAGTGTAAAACTTAAGTCTGAGGGTGTACTAGAAATATATTCAGGCCCAAAAGAAAATTTGAGCCCAAATAGCAGGGGGATGTAAATTGGCGTTGGGTAGTAAAATGCTGGGAGTGTGAATAACAGGGTCTTAAATCCGGATATTGGATTTAGGCCCAAATGCATAGGGGGTATGGATTATTCAGGCTAGGTGGTTATGGGGGTGTTAATAGTATGGGCTTTAAGCCCGGGACTTAGTTTGAGTCCGTCAGCATCTGGGGCTAGCTAATTGAAGTGGACAAATAGCAAAGAAAAACTAGGGGGGTGAGCTTAGTAACTGGGGCTGGCCCAATATTGAATGCTAGAAGATCCGCTTGGAACGTATGCAGGCGGCCTGGGGTGTTACAGTGGTCTTGCAGTCTTGAGGGAGAGGGATCAAGATTAGATGGTGGGAATGTGAGGGTGCATTATACGTTGAACACACGAGATTGCGAGGGAGTATATTTTCTGTTTTTGCTTTATTATTTTCATTTCCTCATGTCGCCTCTCTCTCTTGGTTATTCTCTCTATTGTTCTCCCGCCTCTCACTAACATCAACAACAACACTAAAACCATAACCCAAAAAACCCGACGATGACTCCTTCAACCCCAACCCACGACAACGATCACGCCAACAAATCAACTAAAACTAAGCTAAGGGTTCTTCGGTCTTACTTCTCTATCGTGATTCATTAAATCTTTTGGGTTTCTCCGATTTGCTTTCTTTGATCTCTCTTATCTTTTGGTTCACAGGTTAGAAAGGTGAAGACGATGATAATGAGTGAGGCACGGCGAATGAAGATTGAAGGGCTTGAAGGCGACGACAGACACAGATATAGGGTTTTGGAATTTGAAACCCAGATCTTAGCTCCTTCTTCTTCTTGGCTTCCTCTCCTCTGTTCGCCAATTTCTTCCCTCCTCGAATTCTTTATTTGAGGGTTCTTTATATAGGATTTTTTAGATTAGATCATATTAGGAAATTTTGTTGTAATTGTAATTATAAAATTTGTGATTGATTGAAGATTGAGAAATTGATTTGGTGATTTTATTAGATTGATTATAAATTAGTGATTGAGTTGATTCTGTTGTAATTTAGAAGAATTTTGTTTGTATAAATTCTGAATAAAATGCTTGTGTAATATTAGACTCAATTTTTGTTGATTTGATTTAGTTTCTTAATGTTTTGATTCGATTTTGTTTGGGTTCGGGGTTGTGGTATCTTAGTGAGGAAGAGAACTCAAAGAAGAAGAAGACATTGTTTGCGACTTAGGGTTTCTACCCTTTCAGTTGACTAAATCAATGTTACTTAAAATTAATATAAAATAATAAATATAATAAATAATAAAATAATAATAATAATTTTGTTATAATCTGTATATCATCATGACAACAAAAACAATCAAAATGAAAAGTTTAACTTAGCCAACAAAAAAGACACTGATGGGCCTTCAAAAAGATCCTTAATGGGTTGTGCAGAAAAAAAGTATATCCCGAACCTTTACATACAAAACACACCCCTCTGATCTTTAATCGGGCCATAACAGCTGAAATGGGCTAGTAAAAATATACCACTTTTTATTATTCTTATGAGTTAAAAAGAAACCTTAATGGGCCAAACGAAACTTAAATGGGCCATCCTGATTCTAGAAAAAAACACAAACCCTTACTTAAAACACACCCACTTTTATTTATAAAAGGCCAAAACTTTAATGGGCCCATAACAAACGTGTACTCCGTCTTCTTAACAAAAGTCTCAAAAACTTTAATGGGCCATCAGATTTTGATGGTCCATTTGGAGTTATGCACCCCTGTCTAAACTTTTTAAAAAAACCCTATTAAAAAAAAAGAAAACTTACATAAAATGATTATAAATTAGAAACATAGTAATAATATGACCGTTGTAATGGGGAAATTTTGGGGTATGGCAACTGCCCCTATTTAATTACTCTTCGATTGAAGGGTGCGAGAATATGCAGGTCTCGCACATTCAAATCAGAGAGTTATTAAATAATGGAAGACCCCAAAATTTGAACGAAAGATTATAAGGACATGTTGTACAGCATTCTCAAGAGTATGAAAAATAGGCATAAACGATGATGCATCATCTTACTAGAGTTAGATCGAAAAGTGAGATTGACCTAGATATGACGACGCTGATAACTCGCTAATACCTAGAAAAGAGATCATAAATTTTGCATATTTACCGTAACCTAGGAGGTAAATAACACAAGTTTGAAAGTTGACTTACTAATGCTGAGATTAACACAGTAAGCTTATAACTTATATTTTTTCTATTCATCACAGCCTAGGGGATGAATAAAACATATTTGATAATCATTGCCGCATGGAGACTTAACAAAATGAATTACATCACAAAGAGACAGATAAGCTATTGCTGCTTCGAGACTCACACAATGAGTTATACTGCAAATTTCGTATATTTACTACAACTTATGGAGTAAATAATACGAGGATGAGCCTGTGCATTTATCACGACTTAGAGGATAAACGACACGAGGATAGGCTTATGTATTCACCATGACCTGGAGGATAAATAACATAATCCTGATAATTCACATACATACCACAACCTAGATGATAGATAAAACGAGGAACTTGTGCATTTATCACGACCTAGAGGATAAATGACACGAGTATAGGCTTACATATTCATCACGACATAGAGGATGAACGACATAATCCTGATAATTCACATACCTATCATACACTAGAGGATAAATAATTGAAAATTTTATACGTTTATGACGACCTAGAGGATAAATGACATGATGGTAGTCTTACATATTTATCACGACCTAGAGGATAAATAACATAATCTTGAAAATTCGCATACCTACCATAACCTAGAGGATAGATAATTGAAGATTGTTATGGTAATCGAATATTAGATGACTAGACCAATGATAAGATCGGAGTTTATTGGTTATGTCTGTTCTCAACCTAGGTGTTCATTTATTTTTTGGACCGGATAATCTAATGAAGGGCCCCAAGAAAGTTTGTAGTTTAACCAAAATGGATTTGTAATATATCATGTACAATGAAAAATGTCCTAAGTTGATATGGAACACCAAAATGTATATGCATTGAGTATTTTGTGCATGCCTCAAATGTTTGTATATGCACCAAATGTTTTTCGTAAATGTTTTAATATTTTTTCCTTTTAAACCATTGGTTTTGTGTCACCTACTCTCCAATGTTGTATGTTGTATTGTCGTGGTATTTTTGAGTTGATTTGAATTTTGATGTAACAATGTGAATAAATTTGGCACAATTGTATCGTAGGCGTAAGCGTAGGTGTAGATATAGATTTGGATGTAGTCGTGGATTTTCTTTCCATGTTTTTCTAACCAAAAGGCTTTTTGATGTTTTATCGTATGCTTTTTTTTTTGTTTTGTAAAATCCCCAAAATGATTTCAACGCAATATTCATAAGAAATAATCGTCGTATTTTGCAAACAAGTCAGAAAAATAAAAGAAGAAAAAAAACACAAATTGAAGAGATTGAAAAAGTAAATGTTTTATTGATAAACATGCCTTTGAATACGTGAGAGTACAAGATGTAATTCCTAGAAAGAGGTAATCATAAAGTTTTCACAAAAACTGTAAAATGGAAACAAAATGATAATTGCTATAATGTTTCTCCAATGTCCTTTTGATAGCTAGAATCTTCTTTACTTCTGAGTCAAATGATTTGAATTAATTTCTCTCCTTCATAGTCGTGGTCGTAGTTCTTAGATCACAATGTTTTTGGTCTTTATTTATGAGTAAGATCCCTAACTTTTTCCTGGACCACCCTTTCGGGTTCTCGATCCATCGGGATAATTTTTTTTGATTATGTCCCTAATTTTTTCCTGGATCTCCCTTTAGGGTTTTTAATCTACCGAGAAGTTCATTTTTCCTAAGTCGCCGGTTTAAGGTTCGAACTTAGCGAGCTTTTCATACATAGTATTTTTTTACTACGTCAGAGTTTATCAAATTTGGTAGTTCTTCCCCCATCCATTGTTGTGAGGATAAAACCACCACCCAAGAATGTAGTTTTTACCACATACGGACCTTCTTAATTGGGTGTCAATTTACCACGTGAATCAAGGTGAGGTAGTAGAATCTTCTTGAGAACCAAATCTCCTTCTTTGAACACTCAAGGATGAACCTTCTTGTCAAATGCTTTATTCATTCATTTTTGGTATAATTGACTGTGGCATAGAGCTGTCAAGCATTTTTATTTAATGAGGTTAAGCTGATCAAGTCACTTCTGAACCCATTCTAACTCTACAAGCTTTGTTTCCATTAGAACTCGTAGTGACAGAATCTCTACTTAAGTAGGGAGTACTGCCTCCATGCCATATACTAGAGAGAAAGGAGTTACAGTTGTTGCCGTACATACAAAAAGTGTAGTATCCATGTAGAGCGTAGAGGAGAATTTCGTGCCAATCTTTGTATGTCTTTACCATTTTCTAAATGATTTTCTTGATATTCTTATTGGCAGCTTCAACGGCCCCGTTCATCTTGGGTCGATGTGGTGAGGAATTATGATGTTCGATGTTGAAGTTATCGCATAACTCCTTCATCACTTTGTTGTTCAAATTGGACATGTTGTCTGTAATGATTCTATTAAGAACCCTATATATGGATATACGATTCTGTTTGGTGAACCGAGTAACCACTTGTCTTGTCACATTTGCGTAGGACGCAGCTTCCACCCACTTGGTGAAGTAATCGATGGCAACTAGTATGAACCAGTATCCGTTAGAGGCTTTCGGTTCAATCATTCCTATCATATCAATTCCCCACATAGAAAATAGCCAAGGAGAACTTAATAAATTAAGGGGAGTCAGTGGCACGTGCATTTTGTCAGTGCAAATTTGGCATTTTTGACATGTCTTTGTATAACGGTACAATCAGCTTCCATTGTCAACTAATAATAACCTACTCACAAGATCTTTCTAGCCATGGCATGTCCATTTGTATTAGTTCCGAAAGTTCCTTCATGGATTTCTCTCATAAGTGTATCCGTTTCATGTTTATCCATGCACCTGAGCAACACCATATCATAGTTTCTTTTGTACAACACATCAACATTTAGAAAAAACATTGAATCTAACTTCTACAGAGTTTGCTTCTCAATCGTAGAGGCATTTTCTGGATATTATTGTGTCTCGAGATACCTTTTGATGTCAGAGAACCAAGGCTTGTTATCTGTTCCTTCTTCAATGGCAAGGAAATGTGAAGGTTCTTTAAAATGTCTAATTGTAATGCATGGTTCGTGATTTGGCCAGGTCACTTTGAACATGGATGATAAAGTTGCCAAGGTGTCTTCCATCTGATTTTCTTCTCGCGGAATATGAATGAATATGATCTCAGTAAATTCTGTAGCTAGCTTCAAAATATGATCCCAATATGGAATCAATTTGGGATGTTTCCCATTCACCATTGAATTGGTATATGACTAGTGCTGGGTCTCCATATACCTCGAGGTGCTTAATTATTAGATCAATAGAAGCTTCTAATCCCAAGATACAAGCTTCATATTCAACATTATTGTTGGTGCAATCAAAACATAACCTTACAGTATAAGGTTTGTGAAAATTCTTTGGAGAAGTCCACACTGCCCCAATACCATGCCCTAATGCTTTTGAAGAACCGCCAAACATGAGTTTCCAACGTGCCCCTGGTTCAGGTCCTTCGTCAGGTCCTGGTATTTCGTAGTCACCTATAACCATGACATCTTCGTCTGGAAAGTCGAACTTCATTGGTTGATATTCTGGAAATGACATATGATCCAGATGATCAGCTAGTATACTACCCATGATGGCCTTTTGAGTAACATATTGGATGTCGTACTCGGATAATAGCATCTGCCATCTGGCTATCCTTCCTATAAGAGATGGTTTTTCAAACACATACTTAAAAGGATCCACTCTTGTTATTACTTAAGTGGTGTGAGTAATCATATACTGCCTTAATCATTTTGTAGCCCAAGCTAAAGCACAACAAGTCTTCTTGATAAGTGAGTACTTGGTTTCGTAGTCAGTGAATTTATTGTTGAGGTAGTAAATTGCATGCTCTTTTCTACCTGTTTCATCATGTTGTCCTAATACACATCCCATAGACCCTTCAAGAACTATTAAGTACATGATTATCGGTCTTCTAGGAACTAGTGACATCAATATTGGTGGCTCTTGTAAATATTGCTTTATCGTCTCGAAGGCTTCCTGAAAATCATCATTCCACACCATCGTTTGATCTTTTCGAAGTAATTTAAATATAGGCTCGCATGTAGCAGATAGTTGTGATATGAACCTTGAAATATAATTCAATCGTCCTTAGAAACCAGAAACCTCTTTTTTTTGTATTTGGACTTGGCATTTCTTATATGGCCTTTACTTTATCGGGATCTACCTTAATACTACGCTGACTTACGATAAAGGCCAGTAACTTACCTAACCTGACACCAAATGTACATTTGTTCAGATTCAACCTCAATTTGAACTTTCGGAGATGCTCGAATAACTTTTGTAAATGTATGATGTGATCCTCCTTTGTATGAGATTTAGCAATCGTATCACCCCTTTATACCTTAACTTCTTTGTGGTTCATATTATGAAATAGTGTAACCTTATGTCATATCCCAAATTTCCCCTACCATTATATTATACTATGTAGGTCTTATTTCTATGGAGGTGTTTAAAATCAAAGGGTGTGTATTGATCTAAAAAGGACCATCAACATCTGGCGGCTTATTTGGCTTTAATAAAAGTGCATTTCAAGTTAAAAAGGGAGGTACATTGTTATATAGGGGTTTGTGTTTTAAGCCGGCGGGCCTTCTAAGAATCAGAAAGACCCATTTAAATATTTTGGGCCATTAACTTATTTTCCTGTGACCCATTAATGGGTGTGCTTTTTGTTTAAATTCACCAATAACTCTTATCATTTTGGAAGGCCCATTTAGAAAGAGAGTTGTGCTGGTTTTTTTTTTTTTTGGTTAAATGGTTTGGCCCACTAGAACGATTGGGGGCCTATTTTAATTAAGGGTGAAGGATGTCTATTTTTAATCAAAGGAGTGTAATGTTAGGGACCCAATAGTTAACAAAAAAACAATTAGGCCCACTCCAATTTTATGTTATTTTGAGATATATTTATATTTTACAAAATTATTACTTATTATCTTTTTTATTAAGTTTAATTAAGAAATTATATTAATTTGGATTACTTGGAAAACAATAACTAAGAATCCATTACCAAACATCACAGGCCCATTTCATTAAAAAAAATTGGTTCAGATAACAAAGCGCATGGCCCAAAATGAACAAGCCCAGGTTAGAAGAGAAAAAAAACAAAAAAAAAAACATGTGTTCCAAAATCAGAAAACGCACAACAGGCCAAAAGTTAATGTTTGGCCAAAAACCAAATCAAACAAACATCCACTGTTTGAATCATGGAATAATGACACTTGCTTTAACAAAGAAACTAACACTGTGCATATCAAAAAGGAAAAACATGATCTTTCATTGCAAATCAAGGGTATGAATACAAAAAACAAATCAAAATGAAAATCGAAATAAGATCGACTAATACATAAACGAATTAAAATTGTAAAATGAAAGCCAAATCAGAAATTACAGACCAAATCAAAGTTCTTAATCAATATAAAATTAAAATTATTCTAATAATACAAACATATTCATTTGTTTCCTAAAATATAATCCTAAAAAATACTATAAAAACTTAAAAAACTAAGAACGAGAGCAGAAATGTACAAAAAAGATTATCACAGAACAAAAAAACAGAGGAATTTTGGGGACAAAGGGAAGAAGGCCTAGAATCGCCATCGTAAGCCTCTTGCCGCTTCATCCAAGATCTAGGGTTTTAACATCTGAAACCCTAATATCCCTTCAATCGCCACCACTGTCGTCATCATATTCGTCCTCCACGTCTGCCGCTCTTGAGACCTACGAACACGAAAAGAATACAGAGGAATCAAAAATCAGAATTGAATAACATGAATACAAAAAAGAAGTATTGGAGGTAATGATCTCTTAGATTTATTTTTGTGTGTTTCTATGTTTTGATCTAAAGGGTTGGGGTTATGGGTTTATTATTGGTATCAGAGAGGAAGAAGTAATTGGGCACCACCGCAGGTTGTGAGGTGAGCTAGGGTTTTATGTGTTTGGATAAGAGGGAAGAGATGAATGGTGTGGATCAGAGAGAAGAGAGAAATGATAAAACTCTGTGGAAAATGTAATATATTATGTTAAGTCATTCAATGCGTGTCACCTCATAGACGTTATCGCGATCCCTCAACTAAAACCGCGTGATCACCATCATATGGTACCAACGCGCGCTTACGTTACCCCTATGCGCTTCCCTCACACCTGATCCGAACCGATTAAATGTGTATTCCCTGGGTCAGGCCCATTTACTATTCGCACACCCTTTTGGTTTATTTTGCTGTTATGTTAAAAAACAGCACCCCCAAGTCTTATGGGCCAAGTACAAAATATGGACTTGAGCTCCTACTGTTAATACCCCCAACTTTACTATATAGTTTAAAAATGCACCCCGTGTCTTTTAGGGCTTGAATTCAAAATCTGAATTCAAGGCCCAAATACTTGCAACCCCCATTTTTACTAGGTAAACTAAGTTCACACCACCCCTGCATTTTATTTGTTTTTTTTTAATTTTTTAATTTTTATATTTTATATTTTCTATTTTGTAAATATAATATAATATTAATTATTATTATTATTATTATTATTATTATATCACATGAATATTATTTTCTAAACTCATTCAAATATTATTTTATTTATTACATTAAATTATTTTTTAATCATGCATTTAAATAAGATATTTTCTACAATTAATACCTTAAAAAAATATCAAACCAAACACCAAATTATTTTTCATAAATTAATTAATTCATCAATTAATTTTCGAAAAGAAGTACGAAGCATATTTTAATTAACTGCACACTTAGTCCAAAATCCTTGCTATTCACACACCTGGACTAATTATAAGGGGAATTAAAAATATCAGCGTAATCCATAAAAAAACACAAACCAACCCCGTGAACTACCAAATGGGACTCTGATTCCACCTAAGAGGATATGTAGGCATACGATTAAAATCGTGACGAGTTCCCCTAGTAAATAGTTAAAACATTATTTTTTAAAATTTCGCTTCTAACCCTAGTATCCTTGTGAACAAGGTAGATGAGGGGTGTCTAACACCTTCCCTTCGTCTAGAACCGAGTCAACAACCTAAAATATCTAACTTATTTAGGGTTATCCTTTATACTCCCTTCCTTAGGATAAAAATTAAGGGTGGCGACTCTGATTTAAAAACCAATTGTAACAACATAGCTCGTTGATAAGTTGCCACTGTGTTCTTTAGACCGAAAGACATCACCTTGTAACATAAGGTTACCCAAGGAGTCATGAAAGTAGTCTTTTCCATATCCTAGGGTGCAATCTTTATTTGATTATAACATGAGAAACCGTTGATGAATGAGAATACCGAAGCTTGAGTGGTATTATCCACCAAAACATCTATATGAAAACGGGAAATTATCTTTGGGACTTGTTTGTCAAGATCCCAATAATCTGCACACATGCGTATTTTTCTGTCTTTTTTGGGTACTCACACAATGTTAGCAATCCAAGTTGGATAATGTACCGCTGCTAAGAACCTTACGTCAAATTGTTTAAGGACTTCTTGTCGAATCTTGCTAGACATGTCTGGACGAGTTCTTTTGACCTTCTATATAACTGGAAAACAACCTTCCTTGAGAGGTAGTCTATGCACCACAATATCCGTATCCAACCCTAGAATATCTCTGTAATACCAGGAGAATATATCCACAATTCATGTAATACCTTGATCAGCCTTTCTTTGACGCTTTCCTCCAAGGTTTCCCCTAACTTGATCTCTTTCGGATCCTCTTTTGTGCCAAGGTTGATGGTCTCAATAGATTCTTGGTATGGTTGTATACTGTTAGCTTTTTGCTATAATTCCCTTGCCAATTCTTCAGAGAGTTCAACATCTTCATCATCTTCCCCTCACGCTTGGTTGATGGGTGCATCAAAATTATATTAGATAGCAGCAGTAACATATTTTGGTGCAGTTTTAGTATGTGAATTTGAAAAAATGCATATGAAGAAAAGTGTTTCTATTTTAAAAAACATAAGAGATAATTGCAAGAGAAAGACATGGATCTTAATTGAATGCGAAATATAACTCTTATTAATCGAGAATATTGTTTGAAACAAATTGGGGGACCCTTATAAGCTACCTCTATGCCTTGGGCTTGAAATAGGTTCTTTCAAAAACAAGAAAAATTACTTTGGAAAGAAAAAGATCTTTGGAATCTCCACGGCTGCCCAATTCTTGACTTCTTCGCCTGGAGCACATTCATGAATGAAGTAAGATTCTCTCTTGGTATTGCTCCTATTATATATCATCGCCAGTTGTCCGCCATGCTCTACCCCTTTGTTGATGAAGGTTTCCTAGATGGAAGGAAACTGCGCCTTGCCCTTCAGAGTAGCCTTTGTTGGTTTGTAGCTCAAACCAAAACGATCTTTCTTCTCAGGTATCTCCATAATTTCACCCCAACCTTTTGAGGTACCATCCTCCACAGCTGTTTCTAAATTTGTCCATGAAGTCGCAATAGGTTTCTTGATTTTCTTCACCAGTAGGGTTACCATTGAATCAACCTCTAAGACTTGAAATGGTGTTGCTATGTAGTCTTCATCAGTACTGATATATCTATAGGACTCTATGTAACTTACAAAGATGTCATCTTCGCTGTCAATTATAACCAATCTTCCTTCAATAAGAAACTTCTATTTCTGATGCAGAGTTGAAGTAACTACCCCTGCTGCATGAGTCAAAGGTCGTCCGAGCAAACACATATATGCTGATTCTATATCCATTACTTGAAAGGTAATATAAAAAATATGTAAACAGATCTTGACAGGAAGATCCACTTCTCCAAATACTGAACTTTGAGAACCATCGAAATCTTTTACTATTGTAGAACTTGGCCTTATAACAACACCACCTAGTGTTAACTTAATCAAGCTGGATTTTGGTAACACATTTAAGGCAGAACCAGTATCGATGAGTACTCTGGGTAGGTTAGTTGTACCTATCTGGATGGAAATGTGAAACGCCTTGTTTTGAGCTCTACCTTGTGTAGGAAACTCGTTGTTTTTGAAGCCTAGATATGATCCAGATGTTAGGTTTTCTACAACATTGTCAAACTAATTCACTATAATCTCCTTTGCAACATGAGCCAAACTCAGAATCTTCATCAGAGAGTCTTGATGCGCTTCTGTATTAAGGAGCAATGGGAGTATTAAAATATTGGTTGGGGTTTGGTGTAGCTGATCCACCACCCTATAATCACGTTTCTTGATTATTTTCAAGAATTCTTCTGCTTCTTGGTCAATAAAATTCTTGCTCGGAGGTTCTTATTCTTGGCTTGCCTCAACCACAAATTTCCCCTTATCTTTAACCATAACATCATTCTTATTTTGTGGTTCGGGACCATATATTCGACCACTATGAGTCATGCCCCCTGTTCCAGCTATATTTGTGATCGCATGTCCTTGACTTGTTGATGGTTCACATTCTTGCTTTAAACCATTGGCAAATACAATATAATTATAACTCCATGGTACGACTTTGTCACTTTTGTACGGAGTGGGAGATGGCCCCCTAATCACCATTGCAGTCTTTGGAACTACTGGAATTCTTAGAGTCTAACGTGGTATCATCACTGGTGCTTATGTTGATGCTCACCGTGGAATCACAAGAGTTTTCTTATTAGGACTTGGCCCTTGGCAAGGAATTACCAATGGCTTTTTTTATACTTCCATCGATCATAGCTAAATATTCTCCTTTAGGGTATTGCCCGAATTAGACTATCCCCTGATCCACCAATTTCTGTAACATCTTCTCAAAATCCTCATTGTGTTCCAAGAGGAACCCACATTAAAAAAATATTCTTTCAAAAGGTTCATAGGAGCCTTTGCTCGTTCATCTGCCCCAAAGTCAGTCATCACTTTAATTTCATTCACAGTTGGCCCACCATGCGTAGGAATGGGGTTTGTCTTGATGGTCGGTTTGTCAAAAGTGATATCCTGAGAATCCAACAAATCTTGAACCTTATGTCTGAAGTCCCAACATTTTTCTATGGTATTCCCCGAAGAATTAGCATGATATTCGCACCTAGAATTTGCATTATACTTTTGCGGGAGTACCCCAATTGGAGGAGCTAGAGGTTTCATCTTTACCAAATATTCTTTGAGTAAGTGTTATAGCAATTGACTGTGACGCACGGGGAGAGGTTCAAATCTTCTCGCAGGCCTTTCAAACCTGTTATGTTGTTGCTGTTCCCGTGGAATTACCAATGGCTGTTGTGACCTTGGATGTGATACGACATCATTAATTTCTCCTTCCTTCTTTTTCGAGAAGTTAGGTACATGTCTCTTTAAATTAAAAGTGGTACTAGATGATGCTCCTTATATCTTTCCACTATTTATACTTGCTTCAATCCTTTCACCAATAGTTACCAAATTATAAAATCCGGAAGAGACGCTTCCTACCATCTTGTCATAATAAACCCTTGTAAAGTACTCATGAACATATCGACCAATTCTTTCTCCAGGAGTGGTGGTTGTACACGAGCTGCCATTTCTCCTCACCTTTGAGCATATTCTTTGAAAGACTCATCTTTCTTTTGAGATAAACTTTGGAGTTGCATGCGGTTAGGCTCCATGTCCAAATTGTACTTGTATTGTCTCAGGAAAGCATTGGCAAGATCTGCCCATGTCTGGATATGGACCCTCTCCAATTACATATACCAATCTAGGGATGCCCCACTAAAACTGTTTTAGAAACAATGGATCATCAGCTTTTGATCTTGAGCATAAGCATGCATTTTTCTGCAATACATGTGTATATGGTTCCTCATACATGTGAGTCCTTTATATTTTTCAAAGTCAGGTACTTTGAATTTTGGAGGGATCACCACATTCGAAACTAAACCCATTTCAAGAGCATCGATGTCGAAAGCATTGTAACCCTCCACAACCTTCAACCTTTCTTCAAGAGTTTTATATTGATTGAGCACCGAGGGATTCTCAATGATCTTAGGTTTGTGCAACTGAGTAGCACCTTCTAAATCAAGGTCTCCATAATGTAGATCTATGTAGTTGTCCGCGTTGACCGAAATTTGCAAAGTATGGGATGCCCCTACCTTCGGTGGAGGAGGGACCAACCCTTAAGTATCAGCTTGTCTGACCTCTTGTTGTGCTACAATTAACTTTGGAGTTCCTAATTCTGGCTCTCCTCTTGGTTTGTGACTGCTTGATGCACCAATAGTTTGGGCTACTCCTTCAAAGGATTCCCCAAGAACTTGTTCTTTCCTCTCAATGATGTTCTTCAAGGATAGAAGAACCTGGCTCATGTCTCCCTTCATCGAGTCAATATTACTCTTTACTTTCTCCAAATCTTCCTTGAATATAGTTTAATTCTCTTTGATCTATTCCATCACTTTTTTTAATGGGATCTTGTTTGATATGGCGGTCGGAGAGGTGGTGCTTTTTTACCACTTGTTTAACTGGAGATGATTTTGAAAAATGATAAGTTTTTTTATGAATTTATGAAATGTAATGTTTATGAATGCATGGATGCGTATGGATATGATATGAGTTTTGTTTTTGAATGTCTTATTCACTTGGATTTCATATATATTTTTCCTTAGGTTTTGTTTTTTATTGGAGAGCATCTAAAAAATAAATACATAAACGAGATATAGAAACAAAAAACTTTTATTGAAATGATAATTATCTTCACAAGAGAATACAATTTAGATATTGAAAAATATTTTATCCAAAACATCAAAATTAAATTGCTGAAGGAAATAACGAATGGAAACAAAATCTTCTAGGTTCGCCTGAAGATATCTGCTCTGAAACCATCAACCATAGTCCTACAAATCTTGAGGAAGTTTTCAACATATTTTGGAAGTGGGACCATCACACTTTCCGCATCTCTCAAACTTCTAAGGATGTCACCAATGAGGTTGTTGGCTAAGAAGGTGAGTCTTGCATGCTTATCTTTATAGAAACGATATTCCTGGTAGAGGTCTGGAATTATCTTATGATTATCTTTTCTTGTCTTGGCGATCTTTGTGTGTTTCTCTTCCCAATATAGTTTTACAACCCTCATTTCTGTATAGAGTCGCCTTTGTATAAGGAAATTCTTTTGAAGGTCTTCCAATTTATGACAAGCTTGCTCATATTCATTAGTCTTTTGGGTGAGAAGTCTTTATGCCCTCATCCTCTTGAGACGTTCCCCTACATCTGACTCTTGGCTATCTTGGAGTCTCATAGTAAGATACTACATTTGCTCTTCTTGATCTAAAGAAGCTTGTCCTAAACTTTGGATTTGAGCCCTCAAATTTTCTTCCATCTCCTTTTTGTCTTGAATTGCCTTTTCGTGCCACCTATTTAGCCTCCAGATTTCCCTATCAGCATCTTCAAAATGTTGGTTGTGAGAATCATAGTTGAAGGTAGCAATCAACAACCACTCACTCGAACATTTCCTCTTAATATCTCCTTTTTAAATGTTTCACGGTAGTTCTCAATTTGTTAATCTTTATACTCAATCTTGCGTTGCATCTGTCTTTTCTCCTTAGCTAAATTATGGAGGTTAAGCTCCAATTCTTCTTTCTCCTTTCGATCTTGCTCCAAGGCTCTCTTTAAGTTATCTATTTCTTCCAAGGACATAGGCAGAGGATCTGATACATCTGGCTTATACTCAAGATCAACATCAAATGGTAGTTTAACAACTTGCACCCTATAAAAAACCCATCGAGTGTAAGGTTCTTTCGCCACAATATTCTTCCTTTCGGCCTTTCTTTTGTTTACCCTATCCCAAGCTCGGATCATATTTTTAAGCAACTCACGGTCATTTTTTCCCATGTCATGAATGATCAATTGTTGAAGTTGTTCATCATAGGGTTTATCCTCTAAAGGGTACCCAAGTTGTCGCAAAGCCAAAGTAGGATTATAATTGATGCAACCGCGTGATCTAATCAACGGAACATTCAGAAAATCTCCGCAATTGTAAATGATATCTCCAATGTTTAGCTTCCTTGCGTACCATACACAGAATCAGTAGTAAGAGACCTTAATTTTTGAGGCCACTAAAATTGTTTCAGAGTTTTGATCATGTAGTCCTCTTTATACAGGTGAGTCATAAACCAAGATAATAGAAGCAGGATACATCAGTTCAATGTAGACTTTCCCTTTTTGTAACGAGTGTGAAGAACATAATAAATATCTGCAAGTAAAGCAGGACTTAAGCTCGCATTCAAAGATTTTGCGCCTCAAAATACACTAATAGTTGCAGGGTCAATATAGTCCAAAGTCCAAAGAAACAAAATTACACCAAAGACCAGTAGTCATAAACAATCAACACAAGACTCCCATTATTTTTTATTGGCAAAATAAAGGGCCTTAGCCTCAAAATATTGTCTTGTAATCCCTTCTACAACATATTATTTTTTTTAGTTAAGTGAAAACTCAGGATATGAGAACCCTAAACCATTTGCTAAGTCCTTAACATCAATAGTTTGTCCAATTCCCACATAAGCTTTTTCCTGAGAAACATTTAAGAGCCTACCAAATTCTTCCAAAGTCGGTTCTAGCTGGAAGTTTTGAAAGGTGAAACACCTTAATGGAGGATCGTAGAACTAAATAAAGGCAGAGATGGCATCTAACTATACATACACTTTTTTCAACTCAAGGATATCCCCATAGCAATGAAGAAACATCTTAAAAGCATTCTCATGCAGTTTCCCTTTGATGGTCTTGATATTCGCCATATATGGCTTAACGACACTAACACAGACAAGTTGTTTCCCTTTGATATTCATTTTTAAGATACTCACCAAAACATTTAATTATTGTTTTCTAATCCTGTGAATAAGATAAACAAAAAATAACGGAGAATAATGAATATGTGAGATGCAAAATGTATGAATGAATGATGATAGTAACATGTTTATAAAAGGTATCCTTAGTTGGTAGGCTCCTAGTTTTAACCTACGTATATTTTACCATCCCCATAAGGTGGTTTCCTTAAGGGTATCATGGATATCACTAGAGGGAAAGGAACAAGGATCTCCCTTAAGCGGAGCCTCTTTGCAGACCAAAACTTTCGTCTCTAAGGTCGTAAAAGGTCTCACCATGAGATTTTGGTTTAAGAGCTATACAAAAAGTCCTAAGTTTCATCCCAAAGTCCTACCCCCAAAGAGATATCTCTTGAGACATATTTCTTTTTTTGGAATTCCACCGACTCTAGGCGAAGTCGGCATAAAAAATCATAGGGATGATGTATCCGCTTAGCCAATAGACGAACCTTCTTTCTAAGGTTTTTTTTGAAAATATATATTTTTGAATTTAAAAATCCCCTAATAGATATAATAACACAATAAATAATATAATAGAAAATAAATAAATAAAATAATAAAAAATACAAATATAGAGAGCAAAAATAACAAAAAGCCTAACCAATAACCTAAACTTAGAAAGAAGAGGCTTCTAAACCCTAGGGTTGAGTTCCAACAAAGTCGCCAACTGTATTAACCGGCAAAAAATATAGAGTTTCCACCATTAATTTTTATCCTAAGGAAGAGAATATAACAGATAACCCTAATTTGATCAGGGATTCTAAGTTGTTGACTCAATTTATACGAATGGAAGGTGTTAGACACCTCTGATCTACCTTGTTCACAAGGATACTGGGGTTTAGGTTAAAGGTTGAGGAATAGGGTTATAATTTTAATTAGGGGAACTCGCCACAAATTTTAAGTCGTATGCCTACGTATCCTCTTATGGGAATCAGAGTCTCAATTCGTAGTTCATAGTTATTTGGTTAGTTTATTTATGGATTATGGAAATATCTCGAATTCTCTTAGAACCGAGTCTGTGTTTATAAATTGCAGAGTTGTAGACGAAGCTTGCAGTCGATAAAAGAAATTTCCATGATCCTTTTTTTTTGAAAATATATAAATTTGAATTAAGTTAGTGAGAAGCGGTTAGTATTTGATTGGTTAGATATTTTCGAGTATATGATGCAATTTTGAATGAAAAATATTTGACGAAAATATATAAAAAAAAGTTAGTGTTTTAAAGAGATTTTAATTAGCTATTTTATGATTTATTAAAAATATGATAAATATTTTTATAAAAATAAATAAATATTTTGAATATTTACTAATCATTTTAATGCAACATATAATATGTATAATAAAATAGTAAATGGAAAATAAGTAAATTAAAAGAAATTAAATAAATTATAGAAAATTAATTAATTTAAGTTGTGAGGGGTGTAAAACTTAAGTCTGGGGGTTTAGTAGAAATATATTCAGGCCCAAAACAAAATCTGAGCCCAAATAGTAGGGGGGTGCAAATTGGCGTTGGGTAGTTAAATGTTGGGAATGAGAATAATAGGGTCTTAAATCCAGATATTGGATTTATGCCTAAACACAAGGGAAGATGTTGATTATTCTGGCTAGGTGGTTTTAGGGGTGTTAATAGTATGGGCTTTAAGCCTAGGACTTAGTTTGGGTCTGTTATCATTTGAGAGGCGCTAATTGAAGTGGACGAATAACAAAAGAAAAACTAGGGGGTGTGCTTAGTAATTGGTCGAGGCCCAATATTGAATGCTGGAAGATGTGCTTGGATGGTACGCGGGGCAGCCTATGGTGTTGTTGTGGTCTTGCAGTCTTGAAGGCATGGGATCAAGATTAGATGGTGGGAACGTGAGGGTGCACGATATGCGGAACAAACGAGATCGTGAGGGAGTATTTTTCTATTTTCGCTTTATTATTTTCATTTCCTCATTTCACCTCTCTCTCTCTCTCTCTCTCTCTCTCTCTCTCTCTCTCTCATTCTCTCGCCTCTCTCTAACATCAACAACAACACCAAAACCCTAATCCAAAAAACATGGCGACAACTCCTTCAACCCCGACCCACGATAATAATCACACCAACACATCAACAAAAACTAAGCTAACGGTTCTTTAGTCTTACCTCTCTATTGTGATTCTTTCAATCTTTTGGTTTTCTTCGATTTTCTTTCTCTGATCTCTCTTATCTTTTGGTTCACATGTGCGAAAGGTATAGACGATGATGATGAGGTAGATGCGTAAATTGAAGATTGAAGGGCTTAAAGGCGGTGGCAGATACAGATCTAGTGTTTCCGAATTCGAAACTCAGATCTCAACTTCTTCTTCTTCTTCTCTTCCTCTCCTCTATTCCCCATTTTCTTCCCTCTCAAATTTGTTAGTTTATGGTTCTTTATATAGGAATTTTTAGATTAGATCACATTAGGAAAATTTGTTGTAATTGTTGTTATAAAATCTGTGATTGATTGAAGATTGAGAAATTGATTTAGGGATTTTATTAGATTGATTGTAAATTAGTGATTGAGTTGATTCTGTTGTAATTTAGAAGATTTTTGTTTGTATATATTCTGAATAAAATGCTTGTGTAATATTAGACTCAATTTTTGTTGATTTGATTTAGTTTCTTAATGATTTGTTTCGATTTTTTTTGGGTTCGGGGTTGTGGTATCTTAGAGAGGAAGAGAGCTCGAAGAAGAAGAACTCGCCGTTTGAGAATTACGGTTTCTACCCTTTTAGTTGACTTAGTCAATGTTATTTAAAATAAATATAAAATAATAAATATAATAAATACTAAAATAGTAATAATATTTTTGTTATAATTTGTATATCATCATGACAACAAAAACAATCAAAATGAAAAGTTTAACTTAGCCAACCAAAAAGACGTTGATGGGCCTTCAAAAAGATGCTTAATGGGTTGTGCGGAAAAAATTATATTTTGGACCTTTATATAAAAAGTACCCCTCTTGTCTTTAATCGGTCCATAACAGCTAAAATGAGCCATTAAAAATATACCTCTTTTTATTATTCTTATGAGTTAAAAAGAAACCTTAATTGTCCAAACGAAACTTAAATTGGCCTTCTTAACAAAAGTCTCAAAAACTTTAATGGGCCATCATATTTTGATGGTCCATTTGGAGTTATGTTCCCCTCTCTAAATTTTTTTTAAAAACCCCTATTAAAAATAATAAAATTAAATAAAATGATTATATATTAGAAACATAGTAATAATATGACTATTGTAATGGGGCGGATTTGGGGTATGACATATGAAAATTGATGAAATTGTGATGTTGTGTTACCATGAATTGATGTATATGTTATATATTAGAACGTGTTGTTATTGTATCATGAAACTATATGAATTTAGGATTATTTGAGACCTGTACTATGTTGGAATCACAAGAATTAGGACTGGTTTTATGTAGGAAAACACAACAGGATAACCATGTTCGTGCAACCTCCCCGTGAGAGCAAGATGCTTCGTCGAGCAAAGGAGTTTCACCCCTGATGCTCCGGGCGAGAGAGAAGTGAAGGAAATAGAAGAAAACAGAGCCCCTGGATTTGTATGAAGGTGGGTGACTCGCCCCAGCTTCACCAGGCAAAGTGGGAGCGAGAGGAGCTCGATGGGCGAGCGAATAATTTCATCGAGCGAAGGAGACAGAAGAAAAAGAATGCTCCTGGATATTTTTATAGGGGAAAGCTTTTCGCCCAGCCTCGTAGGGCGATCCTCGGCGAGCAAGCTGCTTCAATGGGCGAGCCTTAGGCGAGGGATGTCTGACGAAGACTTCAACAGGTCGTAACTTGAGTTTCAGGACTCCGTTAGATGCGTTGTTCGAAGCATTAGGAAGCTTACATGGCGCACTATGATTTGGTGAAATAAAATAAGTCATATGATGTATCTTTCTAGTACTTTAATAGGATTAAACTAGATCTTTAATGATGAAATATGTTAATACTATGATGAAGTTTTGGTACCACATGCATGAGTCCAATGAAGTTGTATTACATTCTTTGTGGCATTGCATAACGAATTATTAAATGACGCTTTGTGAATATGTGAATTAATGATGTCTCAGTGATGATTTTTAATTGATGATATGATGATGCTATGAATAAATAATGAAGTGAAGGTGTGAGTATAACATGAAGTTTTTATGGTGTGTGAGGTTTTTCTATTATGTTGTAACTATTATATCTATTCCTTATGTCTTTTATAATGATTATGATTAATCTCCCTTTGTGCTTGGAAATATTGCCTCTATACGTGGGTAACTTATTGGTGATCAGGATTAGTGCATTGAAGCTTAGAGGATTAGCCTCGGAGTGCGTCATTTGTTTTCGTTGATTTTAAAAGGTCTTTCTCTGATATGTAACATCGGGGTTGTTTGTTTGTGGTGAAAATGTTGTGTTTTCTTGTTTATTTTGAGATAATGAGTTGCCTTTCATGGTACTTAGTTGTTTGATTTATGAATCATGAACGATGAGGTGTGAGGAAGACTATGTGAAGTATTTTCAATAACCGTATTTTTGAGACTATGGTTCTGTTGAAATAATCTGAATTTTTGATATTTGATGGCATTAAAGAATTATTTGTTTTAGATGTTTTGAAAACTCGTGTTATAGAGCAGGGTGTTTTATATGACCTTTTTATGAATATTTGACACCCTTGTTGGTGATTTTATTTTATTTAATTTCGTAAAATATATGCGAAATGTATGTGGGTTTAGAAGGGTGTAACATTTGCACTGGAACCTCTTCAAAAGGTTGATCCTGGTTCACCAAGCAAGAGTGTGTATGTCAAAGATCTTGTTGTGTTTAGTCAAGAATCAGTGATTGTTAGTCAAACTACTGAACCGAGCAAAGATGACAATGTTGAAGGACTGTAGAAGCTTATCAGAAGAAGTGACTATAAGGTGGTTGATACACTTCTTAAAACTCCTTCTAAAATATCTATGTTGTCTTTGTTGTTGAATTCCGAAGCTCATCAGAACTCTTTGATGAAGATGTTAAAGTGGGCTTACGTTGATCATGATGTGACTATAGACCAGTTTAATAGTGTGGTTGGGAATATTACGGCATGTAATGTCTTAAGCTTTAGTGACAAAGAGCTCCCAACGGAAGGTAGGAAGCATAACTATGCACTGCATGCATCTGTCATATGTTAGGAAGATTCCTTATCCAATGTGTTGGTTGATACAGGTTCTTCACTTAATGTCATTCTGAAAGCTACTTTGTCAAAGTTGTCTTATCAGGGTGCTCCCATGAGGCATAATGGTGTTTTTGTCAAAACGTTCGATGGTTCTGAGAGAACATTTATTGGTGAAGTTTATCTTCTGATGTGGATTAGTCCTTATGTTTTCCAGGTCACTTTGCAAGTGAATGATATCCATCCTAGATACAATTATCTTTTTGGAAGGTCGTGGGTTCATGACGCTGGGGCTGTGACATCTACTCTTCATCAAAGGTTGAAGTTTGTGAAGAATGAAAAGTTGGTTATTGTGTATGGTGAACAAGCCTTGTTGGTTAGTAATATCTCATCTTTCAGGTATATAGATGCAGATGTTGAAGTTGTTGGAACTTAGCTCTAAGTTCTCGATATTGTTAATTATTTTCAGAAAAGTTGTGTATCCATTTCTTCATTAAAGGATGCTCAGTAGGTTTTGTAGAGTTGTCAAGCTGATGGTTGGGGACAAGTGGTTGTGCTTCCCAAGAAAAAGAATAAAGTTGGTGTAGGGTTCTCACCATATACGCCTGGAAGATCATTCAAGCCTGAAGTTGCTGTCAGAATAATCCATGAAGTTTTCCATTGTGTTGGCTTCATTTCTCCTGAGATCCAAGTGTTGCTACCATTGTTGAAGATTCAGATTCAGATTGGCCAAGCTTCATGAGGCATGGAGAGACTAGCGCTCAGAATTAGACAATCATCAATAGTCCTAGTGTTATTCATGTGTCAAAGTAGTTTGTTTTGTCTTCTTTAAATAATTCATTTCACTCTGCCCAAGGTGAAAGTAACTTTTTCAAGGGCTTGTTTCACATTTTAAGATCATTAATAACAGATTGTTTTGTTTTCCAATTGTTCTTTTTACTTTTTGCATTTTTCTGGAAAATGGTAACTAAAGAACCTAATGAAAACAATTTCATTTACTGCATATCCATTTCACATATATTTGTTTTCTAAAAAAATCATAAATCATATGTGCAGATTAACAAATCATAAACCTATTGAAAACAATGACCCCGCGCCCTCTCCCAACTTTGAATTCCCTGTATTTGAGGCAGAAGAAGAAAATGAGGAAGACGGTGATATTCCAGTAGAAATTTCTCGACTACTTGAGCCTGAGGAGAAGACTATTCAGTCTTACAGAGAGCCTGTCAAACTGATCAACTTGGGTTCTGAAGAGAACAAGAGAGAGGTCATGATTAGGGAACTTCTTGGTGAAGATGTCAAGAAAGGGTTGATAGAGCTTTTGAAAGAGTATGTCAACGTGTTTTCTTGGTCTTATCAAGATATTCTAGAATTGGATATTGATATTGTTGAGCATCATTTGCCGTATAAGCCAGAATGTCTGCCAGTAAAGCAAAAGTTAAGAAGAACTCATCTTGGTATGGCTGTCAAGATCAGAGAAGAAGTGCATAAGCATATTGATATTGTTTTCCTTGTGACATCCTTTTATCTTTAATGGGTGGCCAATATTATGCCAGATCTAAAGAAAGACAGAAAAGTAAGAATGTGTGTTGATTTTAGAGATTTCAATAAATCCAGTCTGAAAGATAATTTTCCTTTGCCACATATTGATATGTTGGTTAACAATACAAAAAAATTCAATGTTTTATCTTTTATGGATGGTTTCTATGGTTATAATTAGATTAAGATGGTGCCTTAGGACATGGAAAAAACAACGTTTATCACCCCCCTGGGGAATATTTTTCCAAAGAGTGATACCCTTCGGCTTAAAGAACGCTGGTGCTATGTACTAGAGGGCTATGAATACCCTATTCCATTATATGATGCACAAGAAAATTGAGGTTTATGTTTATTATATGATTTCCAAGTCTCAGACTGAGGATGATCATGTTCAGTACTTATTGAAGTTGTTTCAGCATTTGAGAAAGTATAAACTCCGCTTGAATCCGAACAAATGAACTTTCGGTGTCCGTTCAGGGAATATTTTGGGTTTTATCATCAGTCAAAGAGGTATTGAAGTGAATTCAGATAAATTTAAAGCTATTAGTGATATGCATGTACCTCAAACAGAGAAACTATTCAGAGTATTCTCCAGACGTTTGAATTATATATCCATGTTCATTTCTCGCATGACTGCCACTTGTGAGCCAATCTTCAAGTTGCTTCATAAAGATCAAAGTATTGATTGGATCGAAGATTGTCAGAAAGATTTTGATAGCATCAAAGATTATTTTCTTGAGCCTCTTATTTTGATTCCTCGTTTGGAAGGGAAACCTCTGATTATTTTTTGACGGGCTTAGAAGGATCGATGGGTTGTGTCCTCGTTCAACAGGATGAGACATGTAGAAAAGAGCATGCTATCTACTAGCTAAGTAATAAATTTACAGATTGTGAATCTCAGTATTCTTTGCTCGAGAAAACTTGTTGTGCTTTAGCATGGGTTGTTCTCCATCTCCGGCAATATATGTTGAATCATACTACATTATTACTTGGTTGATATCCAAATTAGATCCTATGATGTATATATTTAAAAATCATGCATTGATAGGAAGGATTTCCCGTTGGCATATGTTGTTGTCAGAATATGATATTGAATATTATACTCAGAAAGCTATTAAAGGAAGTATACTAGTAGACCATTTGGCTCATCAACCAGTTGAAGATTATCAGCCTATCCAATTTGACTTTCCTGATGAGTTTGTGATGGCCATCAAAGCTAAAGATTATGATGAACTCGAACCTAATGAAGGACTAGAACCTGGATCCCATTGAGGTTTGATTTTTGAGAGAGGGCCTGTAATGCTTATGGTCATGAAATCGGTGAAATTATAATAACTCCTCGAGGTTCATATATTCCTTTTACTGGATGGTTATGCTTTGATCACTAGTGCAGAAATGACTTTTTACATCGAACGAAAATTACTTTTTACATCGGTTATGGGTCCGATGTAAAGTCAGGCGATATAGTAAATCAGGGACTATTTACATCGGTTCTGGGTCCGATGTGAAGAAGACAGTTAAAACATCGATTATAAGCTAAGCCTGATTTAAAAAACAATTATAACATTATTTTTAAAAAAATTGATGCAACATTTTACATCGGGCTAACGTGTGGACCGATGTAAAATATACCATTTTTACATCGGTTGGGCTTAATGCCTGATGTAAAATATACAATGTTGACAGTTTTTACATCGGTTGGTATTAATGACCGATGTAAAATTTAAGCAATTTTTTTGAATAAATTATTTATTTTCTGGATGATTCCCTGTAAAATAAAAATTGGTACCCAATTTTTCATATTTTTCCAATATCAGACAGACTAAATTTAGATCGCTATATATATGTCATAGCTTTCCAACATCACATAGACCACATCTAGGTCGATATTTTCATATTTTTCATAACAAACTTACAAAATGAACAATTGTATTGCAAACTTGAATTGTATCACAACAAACAAACTCACAACAAACTTACAAATATATAGTCTTCACAAAACATACAAAAATATTCAACTATTTATAAGTCTTTTTCCAAACTTGAACTACCAATATAAAATCCACAAGTAGATGAGTTATAGCTTCGGTAGAAAATACCAAAATCACATTTCCTGACAATAAATAATAACAATTAACATCAGCAAAACATATCAAGAAACTCAATACATGTGCAAAAACTCAATAATAACAATTATGTGCAAAAACCACAACTTAGACAATTCTATAAAACTCACCAGATAAAGCTTATCTTTTATATAACTCAAAGAAACATTTTTGCAACGGAGTCACAAATCATACAAATCATCTTGTGTTAATTCTGTTGGATCATCAAATACCTATAATACATAAATATAACAATATAATGTTATTCTTTAAAAATTAATATTAAGTTGCAAAACAAAAAATAAATAACAACGTAAAGTTATTTTTATTACCTGCATCCAATTCTCGGTTATATTGGCAGAGACAATATCCAACATATTTTTTATCACATAGTACCCACAATCATTAAAGTTATGCTGTTGCCTTGTCTACAATTGAATAACATAATTAGTGAATATTTATCATAAATTTAACTATAGAATTACAATTTACATCACACTTACATTGGGATGAAGCCATGTAGCCTTTTTTCTATTTCCATTTGCCATTTGATGAATCCCAAAAGAACTAATATAGAAAGATAAATATCACATAACTAAATTTACTCGCCAATGAAGAATCACATAACTATTAATTTCCAATGAAAGTCACATGAAAGATAAACTTACTTTATAATAATTTTCTTCGTGTTCTGGTCAATTTCCCGATGAAGTGAACAAAACACGACAACTAAATTGTCTCTTGGACACATGACTATTAATTGGTAATGTATCCTATACATGTATGTGGAAACAGAAAAGTCACATAAAATATATATGTTATTAAAATTAAATAATATAAAACACAATTTGATAAAAATTCTTACCCATGAATTAATAATAGTAAGTGGCACACTCTGTTTTCATCACGTAACTTTTCTAGTACATAATTTTTAACATCCTCTTGAGATTTCGCTCCATTATCATTACAAATACACCTAGCAGGGTCCATAAATCCATATAATTATGAAATGGAATTCTCAAGACATACACGGTGAATATACCTGAATAATTTTAAAATAAACATTATAATCAAAGTTATGAGAGATATAACATATTAATAGAGATTAACTTTAATAAAATAATAAAATGTACTTACGTGCACCAAATTTGCAGAATAGACACGTTAAGGCAATGACCTAAACCTACCAATAACTCTCTGATACACTTAGCTGAAATATAAAAATTAGAGACACTCGCACAATGACTTAATTGTATTTCCAAATGGTTGTCATCCATTTTCAAAACCATGAGTAACAATCTCTGAACATCATCAACTTCCACGTCGTTTGTGCTTCCTTTTGTGCTTCTTTTTGCAGCTGAACAACTTCCTTTTCCGCTTCCATCGACAATTTCCATTTTTTCAATGCATTTAATATTATATGTGCTTTGTGATAAACCCATAGACTTAAGTGTCTCCATTAATGATTGTTGAAACATCTTACTCTCTTCAACAAACTTTTCTTCAAGTCCAGCTCTATGTTTTGTTTCTAATGTTACAAGTTGTTCATTTACGTCAATATGTTGACGTGACCTTCCAAAGTAAGTGCTTTGTTTATGGTGTTTTCCAACACCACGAACACGACCTCCTTGCTCAGATGTTCCAATTGCTAATGTTAAGATATCGTTAGGTCCAACCAGAATAATTGCACCTTTTTCAGCTTCTTTAACTAGAGAATCCTACAAAATGCAAAAACCACAATTAATCAATCACAAATATAATGATACTTGAAGTATTTTTCATTATTTACTTACAATTTTTTCAGGAACCTCTTGTGTAGATTTTGATGTGTATTCTCCTCCTTTGTTTTGTCGTGCTCTCTTCCATAACTCATGGTGTGATGGTGAAGATGGACTACCATTATCATCTAATGTAGAATTATCTCTCGATGATGACTTTTCTTTCATAATTTTCTCCTCAAGCAAGTGATACCCTCCACGAGACAATAAGTGTGGGTATACATTCTTAGCCATATTATCCTTACCCTTTTGACTTTTTTCTATTATAAACTCAAAAAGTTATTAATCACTAAATATAATAAAAAATTTATGCACACAAAAACATATAACTCCTACCAACCTTAAATTCAGGGGTATCTCGAATCTTGAGAAACTCTTTCCATGCGTCTTCTGTAATAAAGTTATACTTGACATATGGAGGAGGATCATTTTCTATGGTATGATTAATATATCTGTCTGTGAGTTAAGTCTTAAAACCTCTCCATCGCTCTCCCGCATATTTAATCCATTCTTTCTTCAACCTATCCTTCATTGGATCATTACATTCTGGAATAGTGAAATGAGCCTATAAATATAGTATATGTCATATGTTGTTAATTAGTATATGATGATAAAATTTAATAAAGTGTTGTATTTAAAATACCTGAATATCAGTCCAAATAACATCTTTTACGCCTTCATCTACTTCTTTCCAATCATTTTTCATAATACTACAATACTGCAGAGAAAGACATGCTATATAACTCTTAAAATGTGTAGCATTTTTACCAACACCAATACATTCATAGGTTCTTGGATTAAACTCGACCTTTATCTTTTCACATGTTTGATGAACTTTGTCAATTTGTGTCATGAAAGTGGGACCTCTAACTCTTCTTTTATTGGGGTTACTAGATGAAGAAGGGTTGTCGTTTGAATCATCCATGTATATGTTTACACAAAATAAAAATAATTAGAAATAAAATTATGCACAAAATAAAAACAATTAGAAATAAAATTAAGCACAAAATAAAAACAATTAGAAAATAAAGTAACGTGGAATTAAATTATAAAAAAAAATCTTACTATTCCTCCCATATCCCTCCTTCATGGTCTATGCGAATAGCATGCACATCATCCCCTTCATTTTCTTTAATGAATGTAGTCACATTTGTTGAGAAAGGATGAGTTTCAGAAATATCAAGATTCTCATCATGATTTTCATCACTATCATGGACCTTTCCTTGTAAAACCACTGACCACTTTTTATTTGAAGGATTTGTGACATAAAACACTTGTTTTGCTTGAGATGCCATGATGAAAGGTTCGTTCGCATAATCTAACTTGCTAAGATCAACTAGTGTAACTCTAAATTCATCGATTCTTACACCACTGTTGATATCAATCCATTTTCATTTAAACTAGGAACTTTAAACACAACATAATTAACTTCCCAAATCTCTACAATCACCCCAAAGTACGGTGTAGATGCCATAACCGAGTTTTTATCTTTAGCACTAGAGAAGTGCATGGACTCGGCCACAATCATTACCCCACTATTTTGCGTGGTACTACGGTCATCGTTTGACTTTGTATAAAAAGAAGTTTTATTAATATCATATCCACTACAAGTTATTATGTTACATTTATGCCCATAAGACAACCACTTAATTGTATTAGAATCACTATATTCATTAGAAATTCTTTCTTTAAACCACTCAGAAACTCTTATTATGCTCTTTTAACAACCCTCTTTCATTCATCTTGGGGTACTTTTTCTTTATGATGCTTTTGTGAGCAGATAAGTAAGGTTGAACTTCGTCTATGTTATTCAATATATACAAATGCGCTTGAACAACCACATCAATACTTAAGCTCTTGTCCTTTAAACCTTGTGTACCCACACCCTCATATCTTCCATCATGACGAGACTTGGGAACCCCTATAACATCCACTATGACAAGACTAGACCAATATGGAAGATCGAAGAAAATCAATCTCTTTTTCCATACATTTTTCACAGTAGATCATTTTTGGTACTTTCTAAAGACAACTTCATGTCCCTGTTGTCGTTAATAAACTTCCTCTCCAGACAAGGACTTTGGAGCAACACCATGCTCTTGTTCCCCATTGAAAGCTTTCCGCAATCTATGATTTGGATGATAACGTTTTAGAAATTTTTGATGCCCAAGAAAAATGGTCTTTTTTCCTTTTTCAAGTTGATGGTAACATGTGTATTTTTCACATATAGGAAACTCCTTATGCCCTTTAACTTTATACCCATACAAATTACCATATGCCAGAAAATCGTTGATGGTACAAAATAACATGGCACGCATATTGAACTGTTCGCCAGAATACGCATCAAAAACACCCACCCTTCCTCCTACAACACTCTTAAATCATCAATCAGTGGACTTAGATAAACGTCTATGTCATTTCCTGGTTGTTTTAGGCCCGATATCATGATTGATAACATAATATATTTATGCTTCATGCACAACCTAGGAGATAGGTTTTAAATCATCAGGAGAACAGGCCAAGAACTATGGTTAGTACTCAGATTACCAAACGGATTCATTCCCTCAGTAACGAGTCCAAGTCTAAGGTTTCTCGACTCCTTTCCAAAATTTGGAAACAAAGAATCTATTTTCTTCCATTGCAAAGAATCAGCTACATGAAGAATTTGTACATCATATTTCCTTTCTTCTGAATGCCATCTAAGATTCTTTGTGTCATCTTAATTGGCGAATAATCTCTTGAACCTTGAAATTATTGGTAGGTACCATACCACATTTGCAAGAGGACCCTTTTTGACCACCTCATCATCAATTGATTCACCATCTTTCTTTTTGTAGCATGACGCCTTGCACTTCAGACAATGATTATAGTTTACATACTCTTTTCTTTATAATATGTAATAATTAGGGCATGCATGTATCTTTTCATATTCCAAACCCATCGGACACAATATTTTCTTTGCCTCGTAATAACGACTTGGCATTACATTACCTTCTAGAAGCATTTCGGTCAACAATTCAAGCAACTCGGTAAAACTTTTGTCAGTCCATCCATTCTCTGCCTTCATATTAAATAATTTTAACACGGCTGACAGACATGTAAATATTTTGCATCCCGGGTACAATGGTTTATCCTTGTCACTGCATAGAGTATCATACGCATGTTCCCTCTTAAACGAATCTTGTCCAATATCATGCATCATGTCTTGTAGACGATCATCCATTTCTACACTAACATCATCTCTTTGAGACACATTTGACTTTGCTACTACTTCACTGTACCATATCTGTTGTACCCCAATTTTTGCCCCTAAGATTCCTCTATCATATCATATCAACTCGATCATAACAAGATCACATTAGGGTTGGTTCTTCCTTTTTTTTCCTATATTTAAGTTTGCTCTTGAGGAATCTCCAAGCACCTTGGTTGTGTATTTTGTATATGTGTTGTTGACTAACTTCTAATCAAAATACAAAAAATATTTGTCTTTGTGTTTGTATATTTTTGTTTTGTAGGTACCAAGTCGAAGCATCTGACAAATAAGGATTTCTGGTATTATTTTCCTAAAATCTCTATTTGCAAAGAAAAAGAATTAAAAACTTCCATTTTTTTTCACTGATGCAATCAATTGCACATAGTGTATTTTGCGCCATTTTTGAAAAAAAATACACTGTGCAATTGATTTGCACTGTAGTGCAATCGATTGCACAGCGTGAAAATTAAAAGAAAATCAGCATTTTAAACTTGTCAAATTTTGGCTCCAATTTTCCTTCACTTTTGAAAGATGTATCATTAATTCAAATTTTATTGCCAATCTTTCATTTTTAAAAAGAATTATCATTAATTCAAATTTTGGCTCTAATATTTGAAAGAATTATCATTAATTCAAATTTTGGCTCTAATTTTTGAAAGAGTTATCATTAATTCAAATTTTGGCTCCAAGAATCAATTACCAAATTACCACTAATCCCAGTCCTAAAACTCTATAAATATAGCTCTCATTTCATTCAAATTTCAAGCTTTTGATAGCCAAATCCACCTTGCTAAAAAATCTCTCAATTCTCTCCATCTACCAAATTCACTCAAAGCTCCATTTTCAAAAAGTTAGTAAGCTTTGCATTGAAGCTTACTAATATTTGAGCTAAACCTTCATCCAAACACTTTTTCTCCATCAATTCTCTACATCCAAGCTTGGTCAATTGATTCTTGTGGTTGAATTGAAGCAAATTCTTGAAGTTGTTTTGATAATTCTCTAGATCTACCTTTGGTAAGTTGGATAATTCATCTTTCACAATGTGATCTCTTGGTGATCTTTGGGATTGATTCTTTGAGCATTATTTTGTGATTTCAATGGTGTTATTTTCTCATAATTTGATGGAATTTTCGTGCTCAAGTGGATCCATGATCATAAGGTGATTGATGGAAAGTTTGAACAAGAAATTGCCCTTTTAAAATGTTGTTTTTGCTACTGTAACTGTGTGCAATCGATTTGCACTGTAGTGCAATCGATTGCACAGAAGCAATTTTGCACAATTTTTAGAAAACTGTACTGTGTAAATTGATTTACACAATAGTGCAATCGATTTACACAGGGACAGAATGCACTTTTTTGCCTTGTTTTGGGACAACTTTGATCCAAAATGCTTTTTCTACTCACTCCTTTTGATTGTTGGTTTGGATTGCAATTTTAAATGTCCAATTTGTCTTTAAACTCAATGGACTTTGTGATGTAGATGAATTATTTAATTCATTTTTGGTGCTTTGGATTAATGATATGTTTAGTGCTTTAATCCATCTAGAGGAGTGGTTGAATTTAAAGATGAAAGAATTTTGAAATGGTGATCCAAATTAGCTTATCATTTTCCTCCCTCTTCATCTTATCCCTTTCTTTTTTAATTGTGCTACATGTTAAGGGATGGTGATCTCTATATCATTTGTCCAAACATGAAGTACATAGATTGCTATTGACCGGCCTCAAAATAGGTGTGACTTCTACATAAGTCCACTTACGATTGCTTAACATAGCGCTAAATTTTGTCCCGATTCGAATAAATGATCATTCGTGGCCCAAACTTATGATTGCAAGCCCAAGTATTTTAATTTTATCTCTTTGATCCAATAACCTTGAGATTCATTGTACGGAGGCTTTGGTTCTACCAATCCTCTAATGGATCTATAACACCTTTGGTCAACGCGGATCACTTAAACATCGTTGATCATTACATGTTGCCTTGTGAGAATTCCAAAATGGATGATATACTTGGCAAAAAGCAAATGTAACTTGTTGTGTGGAGGCTTTGGTTCTACCAATCCTCTAATGAGTTCCAAATGCAATTTTCAAGATGGTCATCCAACTAACCACTAATTACTAAGAATTAACTTTACTTTACGCTTTTATTTTCATGCTTTATGTACCATTTACTTTTAGCATTTTACATTTCATGCTATTTTCATCTTTGCTCACTTGAGCATTTACTTTTATGTCATTTTTATTTTGCTCACTTGAGCTTTTCTTTCTTTTTAAAGACACCTAATAATCAACATAAACCATAAAAATCATTAATGATACTTGGACTACATGGTTACTATCCTTTGCATTATGGAGTGATGGACTTCTTGGACTTAGGATTAGAGACCTTGGCCTATCTTGGAGACTTTGTGACTTTATTTGATATTTTGTCTGGAGTTCTTGAGGTTTACCTCAAGACATTGGGTTGTTTGTTTGTTTTGTGTGCAGGTTATTGAGATTACGATTTTTGTTTGTAATCTAGAATTCACCCGTATACAGCCGTTACTCTGTCCAATTTTTGCGAGGACTTAAAACACTTGAAGTTTGGTTCTTTCAAGAGGTCTAGTATCTTTTCTTGCTTGGTTTCAATCCGAAGAATGGGAATTCTATATTGACTCATAATGTCAAGTATTGGCTTCTTGTTGGTTAGATGGTTCTTATCCCTAGCTCTTACCTTATGCTCTAGGATAGCCTCTTCTTCGCCTCCCATCTTCTTTAATTTCAAAAATATTCTCCCTCCTTTAAAAAAAAACTCTTCTTGTTTTGAAACTTGAAACATTTTCATAATAAAGTTGGACTTAGGTCCATGCATCTTCGAAACATTTTCATAAATAAATTTCAATCAATTTAATAATACCTTGACCTTTTTATGTGAGAAGACTAAAAGTTAATCAATCTCATTTCAAACCATTTTGCCACTTTGGCTTTTATCTTTAAACTTTTCTCAAAAGATTAGACTCTTGTCAATCCTTGTAGTGATGCAAACAACTATACTTCTACAATATGTAGTGAAGTGAGATATTTTCCACTTGGGTGTTGAGTGAGGCATTGTTGATTTTAAAATCCAAGCCATATCCTCCACTTTGAGATGATGCAAATTCTCCTTTCTCATGATTGTGGGTAGTAAGTATGTTTTTCACACGGACAATTGCGATGATGTCTTATCTCATAAAATCAACCAACACACTTGTGTTTCAAATTTTTAAAAGAGGAACTACGTGTACCCTGATCCCCTATTGCACGAAAGGTGGTACGTAGGCACTAAAGGTTCGCAACCGCGGCGGGTGAAAAAATCATAAAAATATTTCTTTTCTCACCTCCACCATCCCTTTTATATACAACACATTTTTATAGCCAAAACATACAGATTTTTCAAAGAGGTTCCTGCGGAGTACCGTAGATGTTTAGGGTGCTAATACCTTCCCTTTGCATAACCAACCCCCTTTACCTTGAATCTTTCCCCCTCTTTTTGGGTTATTCGCTCTTTTCCCATTCCTTTGGAAACAATAAAGCGCGATGGCGATTTTTATTTTGATTTGTATAAAGTCTAGTCAATCCAATGGCTTAGTCTTGCACATTTCTACCTCCACAATATCCATTCTTTATAAATTTGACAAATCCCTACACAAATTAGATGATCCATGATTTCTTTCTTACTATGTTTTGGTTCTTTATTTGCACAACGAACACATTGACAGAGAAAAAGTGTAGGAAGACTTTTTTCAGCATTACTTTCAGCAAACTGTAGAAATTCCATCACTCCATGTTCGTACTCATCACTTAATCGATTAGCTCTCATCCAACTACGATCCATAACTATGTTCACATGGAGGAAGGTGTGACGATGGGTGTGCCCGCGACTACTCTACTTCACAGAGATTCCGAGATCGAAAGTTACGCTGCTTCACGGAGAAAGAAAAATAGAATCAAATATCAATGGCAAGGTGATAACTCTATTAATTTTGATAGGTTAAAGATAAACTGTGTGTTTCTGAGAGGACCATTAACGTTTCATTCAGATGTTTCTAAGGAGACAATTTCTCTAATGAAAAAGAATGACATATACACAAGATGTACTATATTCTTAATTCTATACAAAATATATACTATTTATAACTAATTAGACCTAATTAACATCTCTAAGAATAATAAACTATTTAGTAATTAAAAAACATATATGAACAAAGGAATGGATTCACCAAGCCACTGAGTTAGTATCTAGTATAATCTTCTAATTGTTTTTATATGTACTTCTAATTTTTTATAATGTATCTCAGTAGCAAGCAAAGCAACAAGAATATCTTAAAAACTTTTTTGTATATATATATATATCTCTTAGAAATCCATAGATATACATTGAAGTTGAACAAAATAGAAAATTTCTTACTGGAATCGTAGTTCGACAGTGGAGGGGGTTTCGAAAAAGGTGGAGGGGGTTTCTTACCGGATCCGTCTTCGTGAACAGCGGAAAAGGGCGGCGGGCGGAGGCTGTTGGTAGCACACGTTCGGGGAGGAAACGGATGGAGGGCGTTCGTATAGGAGACGAACGGACAATGTTGGTGCAGCGGTGGGCGGAGACGAATGGACGGTGTTGGCGGAGCGGTGTAGCGGAGAGGAGTGCAGATGTCATTCGTAGGGCATCTGTTTTGAAGAGAAAATAACTAAATATACAACAGTAGGTTTTATTTCATAAATATATTTTACAATTTTTACATTGGTGGAATGAAATAACCGATGTAATAGTTATTTCGGAATAATGTTTTTACTTCGGTTCTAGTAAATAACCGATGTAATGGTTGTTTTTTACATCGGTGGAAGTTAATGCCCAATGTAAGGATTTTCTGGTTTTTTACATCGATGGAACGCAAGGCCCGATGTAAGGGTTTTCTGGTTTTTTATTTACCAATCTGCCACCTAGTTTTTTATATCGGTGGATCGCAAGGCCCGATGTAAGGGTTTTCTGGTTTTTTATTTACCAATTTGCCACCTAGTTTTTTATTTACAATACTGCCACCATGTTTTTTTTATAAAACCTTTTACATCGGTTTATTAATTGGACCGATGTAATAGCCAGCGAAATATTTTTTTTAAATATTTTTTATATCATTGCAAATAAATACCTGATGTAAAATCTTTTTAATTTTATTTTTTACATCATCTATTTTTATACCTGATGTAAAGTCCTTTTCTCAAATGTCATTTTTTTAGTAGTTGATTGTACAAATAATATGGCAGAATGTGAAGCTTATATTCTCGGTCTTGAAGAGGTATTGATCTCAGGATTTAGATCCTTTAGGTATTTGGAAATTCAACTTTGGTTATCAATCATATCAAAGGTGAATGGGAAACTCGTCATCTAGGCTTGATCCCATACAAAGACTATGCTAGGCGGTTGTTGCCTTTCTTTGATAAAGTTACTTTTTATCATATTCCTCAAGAGGAGAATCAAATGGAAGATGCTCCGGCCACTTTGAAATCCATGTATCGAGTACATTTTCCTAATGAAGCAACTCAAATTACGATCAGACATTTGGATAGGCATGCTCATGTGTTTGTAGAAGAACAAGAAATGGATGATAAAGCATGGTATTATGTTATCAAATGTTTCCTCCAGAGTCAAGTATACCCACCTGGGGAATCCATTAGAAGACTTTGAGGATATTGGCGTACAATTTATTTCTCAATGAGGATGTGTTATACAAGCGGAATTATGACATAGTCTTGCTCAGATTCATGGATAGACACGAAGTAGACATGTTAGTGCAAGAAGTTTATGAAGGATCCTTTGGTACTCATTCCAGTGAATATTATATGGCTAAGAAAATGCTCAGAGCATGTTACTATTTGCTGAAAATGGAATCTAATTAATGTCAATATGTTAACAAGTGTCATAAATGTTAGATTTATGTGGACAAGGTGTATGTTCCTCTGACTCCACTCAATGTTATTTAATCTCCATGGCCTTTCTCTATGTGTGAAATTGACATTATTGGCATGATTGAGCCCAAAGCTTCAAACATACATTGTTTCCTTTTAGTAGCTATTGATTACTTCACCAAGTGGGTTGAAGCGGCGTCATATGCTAATGTGACCAAGTAAGTTGTGGTTCGTGTAATATCAAGCTTCTCAAATGATTCTCAATGCACTTTGTTTTGATGAAGACAAACTATATTGGAAAGAAGGAAAAGATTTTGATCAAGATAAAAGCATCATTGGATAAAAGACTTTGAATCAAGTTCTTAGCAAATTTCATAAGGTATAATGACAATACTTACTTTAAACTTAAGTCTTAAATGCTCAATGATCAAAAGAAGTGTTTTATCTTCTCCAAACTTTTTCTCATGTTTTCTAAGAAAAAAAAATCAATTTTCACTTATGTGCAATCGATTTGCATGTTGATGCAAACGATTGCATGCTTCACATTTTCAAAGTGTTAGCTACTGTTTCTAAGTGCAATCGATTTGCATGTTCGTGCAATCGATTACTCTCTATCAAATTTTGCTACTGTTTTAAACTGCAATCGATATACACACATGTGCAATCGATTGCTCACTGAAAATATTTGAAATTTTTAACTGTTAAAACCCATGCAATCGATTTACACAAGGGTGCAATCGATTGCATGCTGAAAGTTTTTGAAAATCAGCAGCTTTGAACATACCTTTTCATAACACCATTTCATGGAAACTTTTCATTAAATCTTGGCAATTGTTCATGATTCATTTGCAGAAATTTATGTTGTTTCAAAGAGGTGCTATGAACATTTAAATACTGAATTTTCAAAATCATTTTGTACCTCTTCCAATCAATAGTTTCTGAATTTTAAAGTATTAAAACTCAAGCTTTTTCTTCACTTTCATACACAAATTTTTTCTGAACATTTTCATATATTGTTAAATAGAAAACTTTGAACATTCTATAGTCTTGAGTCATTGTATATTATTGTTATTGGAAGAGAAGATCAAGTCATTTATAAAATCACTCAAAGTGATTATTCCACTACAAACTCTATCAATCAAATATTGTTATACACTTTCTTATTTTTCAGGATTGTTAAAAATAAGTTCAAGTGGTTTTGTAATCTTGTTTTTCCAGGATTGTTGGATACAAGTAAGGTCACCTTGAGAGGATTGTTCTCATTGTTGACATAGTGAATATCCAAGAGGATTGTTCTTGGTCCAAGAGGATTGTTCTTGGTTTTGGTAGTTCTTGTTTTAAGTTTGCCACTATTAGGAATTCTATTTCATGTTGAAAGGGGACTGGAGTACTCTCAGATTGTGAGGGGAACTAGGATATATTGCTCGAGTCTCTTTATTTTTCCACATTTTACTCTTTCAGAAACACACCATAAACTATAAAAATATTATCCGTCATCACTAAAAACCAGAAAAATTGTAAAGTTCCTAATTTACCCCTCCTCTTAGGTGCACTTCATACTTACAGTCTGATTTATCTAGAATTAAATCATTTTCCGGTACAGTATTCCAAGCAACATCATTACTGAAAATGGTCCGAATTTGAATAACAAGATGATGAAATAACTTTGTGAAAGATTTAATATTGAACACGATAATTCTTCACCTTACAAATCCAAGATGAACAAATTTGTTGATGTGGCTAATAAGAATATTAAGATTATTATCCAGAAGATGGTGTTAACCTACAAGGGTTGGCATGAGATTCTTCCTTTTCCTTTGTATGGGCACGATACATCTGTTCACACTTCAACAAGGCCAACCCCTTTCTCTCTTGTTTATGGCATGGAAGCAGTGCTCCCCATAGATGTTGAGATCCCATTCAGGAGACTCTTGATGGAAGCCAAGTTGTTAGAGGTTGACTGGTGTTATAGTAGATATGATCAGTTGAATTTGATTGAAGAGAAGAGAATGACAACCTTGTGTCATGGTCAATTTTACCATAGGAGGTTGAATAAAGCGTTTGATAAGAAGGATCGACCTCGTGAATTAAGAGAAGGTAACCTCGTGCTAAAAAAGATCTTATCTTTTTGTAATGATTCCTGTGGCAAGTGGACTCCTAATTACGAAGACTCGTATGTTGTTAAGAAAGCCTTCTATGACGGTGTAATGACTCTTAAATTTATGGATGGCGAGGAGCTCCCTCGTTTAGTGAATGTCGATACAGTCAAGAAATACTTTTACTAAATAATCAAAAGAACAAATTTTTAAGTTAAAAACCCGAAAGGGTGACTTAGGAAAAAATGAGCGTCTCGATGGGCTAAAAACCCGAAAGGGCGGTCCAGGAAAAAATTAGAGACATAATTAAAAATAAATCATCCTAGTAGATTGAAAAAACGAAAGGGAAATCTAGGAAAATGTTAGGGATATGGCAAGTAACTACATCATGCTAGACTTGATCACTTAGAGCAGCAACATCATCACTAGAATGTCTCAGTTCAATCTCTCTCAACAGAAGCTTGATTACAGGAACTCAAAGTTGTTAGGGAGAATAATGGTCATTTTATTTGAATGTAGCCTTTCCATTTTACCATTTTCCAAACATTGTAAAGATCCATGGAGTTACACCATTTGCAGACTACCATTCTATTAATAAAATTTTGATCGTTCTCCAATTTATTTCAATTATTATATACTTGTTTCTTTTGAAAAATTTCATTTATTTTTTATAAAAATCTTTGAACTAGAAGTAATAATAATCATTCTTTTAAAAAAATTACAAAACATTTTCATTTAACTTTTGAATAAAACTAAAAGGAACGTCGGTGCTTGTTCAAATATGATTGAATCTTGAAGTGCAGAACTCCAATCCTTCAGCATGGTTGTGTGGAAGCTTTCCCCAACATATTCATTTGGAAGTGTTCCCCTAGCACAATTTTTTTTAGTTATTACCCACATATATCATTGGTTTGATGCTTTTATCTCCCTAGGAAGGATATTTACAGTGGATTTTCTTTAGCCAATTCATATTTTGCATGGTTGATTTGACTGTGGTGTTGAGGATTTGGTGCTAAGTTATCCCCTACAAATGGTCTATATCTTTTTGGTTTTATTTTTATTTTTTGATTTTATATTTTAATTGTTTTAATCTTCAAAAATTCATAAAAAATTCATTTTAACTTCTAAAATTCTGAAAAAAAATCTCAAAAATTCTTTTGATATTTAGATTTTCATAATTTTATTTTGTGATTTGATATTTTGTCTGATTTTTCACTTTATTTGACTTGTTTTAATTAGTTAAAAATACTTTTCTTGATTTTAAAATTCTGGAAAAAAATATGGAAGGATCCAATGATCTCTTGACAAATATCGGTGACCTCATTTTATTTTTTATTTTCTATTTTACTATTTTTCATAAATTTTTGCTTGTTTTGCTTCTTTAAATTTTAAAAATAGTTTCTGACTTTAAAAAATTCAGAATTTTTTGTCAACACTTATTGACTCATTTTTTACTTCTGATATTTTTTTAGAAATTTAATTTGGTGTATTAACACATTTTGTGTATTTTTCCAATTATTTCCCTTTTATTAATTATTTAAATATTATTTTATTAAATACTATTTTATTATTTTGTTGCTTGGTACTGATTTGGGTGTTATTTTGGACAAGTTCCTCAACCTCATTGGATCTTGGGTGTTGATTGGTTGAAAAACCAAATCCACCAAAATGGATGAATGATGTTGATGATATTTGAAACCCTAGTTTCATCTGATACATCCCCTTCCTCTTCATCTTATCCCTTTCTTGTTTTTGCTTGTGCTACATGTATTTGGATAATGATCTACATATCACTTCTCTAACACGTTGGTACATAGATTGCTATTGACTGGCCTCAAAATAGGTGTGACTTCTACATAAGTCCGCTTACGATTGCTTATCATAGCGCTAAATTTTTCCCAAATCAAAAAATAATCATTTGTGACCCAAACCAATGTTTGCAAGCCCAAGTATGTTTAAATTGAAACCTTTAATCGAATAACTTTGAAGTTCTTTGTTAGGAGGCTTTGATCTTATCAATCCTCTAATGAACTTCATGAACTTTGGTCTAAGTGAATCATTTGAACATCATTGATCATATGTGGTTGCTTTGAGCATTTGAAATGAATGATATACTTGACAACAAGCAAATGATACTTGTTCTTGAGAAGCATTGATTTTATCAATCTTTTATGAGTTTCCAAATGCAAGCTTCAAGATGATTATTCAACTAACCTCTAACTTCTAATTCACTAACAATTAACTTTACTTTATGCCTTTATTTTATGCCTTTATTTTTGTGCCTTTACTTTTATGCACCATTTATTTTAGCATTTACATCCCATGCCATTTTTATTTTTCTCATTTGAGCATTTATCTTTATGCCATTTTATCCTTGCTCATTTGAGCATTTATCTTTATGTCATTTTTATCTTTGCTCACTTAAGCTTTATTTTCTTTTTAAAACACTTAATAATCAACTTGAACATTAAAAGTCTTAAGGTTACTTGAACTATTTAGTTACTATCCATGGCATTGTGGAGTTGTGGACTTCTCAGACTTAGGATTAGAAGCCTTGATACTTTGGGACCTTGTGGCTATGTTTTTATTTTATCTAAAATCCTTGGGGTTTACTCCAAGGCATTGGGTTGTTTTTTCTTTGTATGCAGGCTATTCTTATTACATGTTTTGTTTGTGATTAAGAATTCCTCTGTATATAGCCGTCACTCTGCCAAATTTTTGTGAAGACTTAATTTATCTGAAGCTTGGTATTCCTCAGAGGTTTAGTATTTTTGCTTGCTTGGTTTCAATCCAAAGGATGATAATTCTACATTGACTTCATATGTCAAGTGTTGGATTCTTATTGGTTAGATCGTTCTTTTCCTTAGATTTTACCTTTATGCTTTAGAATAGTCCCTTCATCTCCTCCTATCTTCTTTAATTTCAAAAATATTCTCCCTCATTTTCAAAACTTTTCTTGTTTTCTAATTTGGACCGCTTTCATAATAAAATTGGACTTAGGTCCATGCATTTTCGAAATCTTTTCTTAATCAAATTGTAATCAACTTAGCCATACTTTGACGTCTTTTGAAAGACTAAAAGTCTATTAACCTGATTCAAACCATTTTCCACTTTGGCTTTTAAATTTAAAACTTTTTTCTCAAAAGATTAGACTCTTGTCGATTCTTGTAGTGACGTGAGCTATTATACTTCCAAAATATGTAGTAAAGTGAGATATTTTTCACTTGAGGGTTAAGTGAGGCTTTGTTGATTTTAAAATCCAAGCTATATCCTCCATTTTGAGATGATGAAAATTCTCCTTTCTCATAATTATGGGTAATAAGTATGTTTTCTACTCGGTTATGAAGATGATGTGTCTTCTCTTAAAATTAACCAACACACGTGTGTTTTAAAGTTTTTAAGATGAACTACGAGCACCCTGATCTCCTGTTGCACGGAAGGTGATACGTAGGAACTAAAGGTTTGCAACCACGGCGGGTGCAAAATTGTAAAAAAATACTTCTTTTCTCATCTGCACCATCTATTTTTGTATACACTTTTTATATCCAAAATACGCACATTTTCAAAGAGGTTCCTATGGAGTACCGTAGTTGTTTTGGGTGCTAATACCTTTCCTTTGGATAAACAACCCCTGTACCTAGCTTCTCTCCCCCTTTTTTTTGGGTTTATTCACTCTTTTCCCATTTCCTTTGGAAACAATAAAGCGTCGTGGCAATTTTTATTTGATATGTGCGAGTTAAGTCAATCCAATGGCTTAGTCTCAAAATTTCTACCGCTACAATACTCTAACAGACTCCCAAATATTTCTGAAGATCATACCAAGATCCGAAGAAAACAAGTTGTTTTTCATCAGAAGTTTAATAGTGACCGCTCTTCAAGCATGGAGTGTGATAGTTCATCCAGTGAAGACAACTTGATCTCATCTACACATTCTACATCATCTTTGTTCAATTTTGAACCTCTCCCCCTCCAAACACTCCTTCTATCTTCTTCCAAACCCACTCATTTCAATTTTTATCAAGTTGATGAATTCCTAAAATCTCTTGATGAAGGAACTTCTCCAACCCTGATCAAGTTGTTGTGATATCTTCTGATTCTGAAGAAGAGCTTATTTCAACCCATCCAAAGAAATGTATGACTCAAATATTCCCATGCAGGAATCTGATGACTCTAATCATGATACCTTCGTTCATACATCTAAACCATCCCATCTGATTCAATACTTGGAACAAAATATCCTCAATCAAATCCACTGGTTTCAAAAGGAAGTCATTATACTCCATCACTAAAAATAAACCACATAAGGCTTCCCTTCTCTGTATTCTATAACATCCCAAACACCTCTTACCATCCAGCTTTTCATCGAAATTTCGTTCGTCATCCTACCCTCACTGAGCTTATGAAACTATTTAAGAAAACTACTTTTCTCACCCTCCAACATACCTTGGAATTTTTTTTTGTACATGGATCTCGAGAAGACAAATGTTATCTGGATTTCCTTCAGAAGATGGATAGAGATCAACTCTGATATCATGAAAATCATCTGTCATTAAGAAACTGAGAAGATATTTGAAGAATGGATCAAGGCCTTTTCAAAAATTCCCTTGAGTTTACCTGCTCCAGAGATTCTGGGTTCTGAATATGAGCAACAGAGTTCCAATTCCATTGGTCCTTCAAATGCTGCTATTGTTGATGCTAATTCATATGGGTCTCTGATGTCGTTAATTTATGGTCAATCATCTAGTTAAAAGGGGAGCAAGTTATGGAAGCTGAAGACCTGCCAACTAGGGTGAAAGCAGTTATGGACAAACAGTAGGAAGAAAATCGTCTCATCCTTCAACGCTTGGTTAAGCATGATGAAAGGATTGAAGCTCAAGAGGATTTTTTCAAGAAACTGTTGGATGCGATAATGAAGTTCATGGCAAAGTTTGACAAAAAGGATGATTCTCAGAGCCTTAACTCTTTGTATTAGAACTTAAGAATAGTTTTTATTTTGTTTCTAAAAAAATTGTATCTTTATACTTTGTTTTTTCAAAGACTATAGGATTTTGATTTCACTTAATCTCATATCTCAAATCCAAACATGATATAATTCTTTTACTGCTAACAATTTGTTTGATGTTTGCTTCATGAACTTTGCAAGAGTTCACTGATTTTCATAGATAGGTTGAATTGGCTATCAGAAGATTATCATCTTCCAACCAGAAGATCAAGATGCATGAAGAATGCTCTGATGAGCAAAGCATCTAAGAACATGTATTTGTTAGAAGTTGTGAACTATATAAATTGAATCATGTCCAAACTCTATGATTTGGTCAGAGGTATATGACTAAGTTAATGGTTGAAATAGGACCTGATATACCTATTGTTTAGAAGTTGTGAACTCTCTAAAAATATGGTTGAATCAAGCTCTGATACACCTACTGTTCAGAAATTTTTAAACTTTCTAAAAGTAAGGTAATCATGCATTTATAACACCTATTGTTCAGAAATATTAAACTTCATGAAAATATGGTTAATCAAGCTCTGATACACCACACTATTCAAAAGTTATGAAATTTATGAAAGTAAGGAAAACCATGTGTTGATAATACCTATTGTTCATAAGTTTTAGACTTTATGAAAATATGGTTATCAGACTCTGTCTCTTTAGAGGTTGTAATCTATATGGAAGCTTAACAAAATTGATATGTTACTTAGCATTCGTTTCAAAATTTGTGGACTATCTGAAAGAATGTCAAACTAGTGCTTTGGCAATTTTTTCTTCGTATTTCAAGAGTGTTCAAAAGTTGTTAACTATCTGAAAGTTTTGTAACCATGTTATGTTTTACCAGACTCTGATACTTCAGAAGTTATGAACTTTCAGGAAGTATAGTAAGTCTGTTGTTAACTAAGAAGTATTTAGAGTTTGTGAAATTTCTGAAGACATGGTCAAATGACATGTTCTAAGACATGTTCTAAAGACATGGTATAAAACATGGTCTAAGACATGTTTAGAAGACATGGTCTAAGATGTGGCCTAAGACGTATTCATAAGACATGGTCTAAAGACATGTTCTAAGACATATTTAGAAGATATGGTCTGAGACATTGTAAGAAGACAAATTCGAAAGACATGGTTGGTCAGGAAATAGTTTATGTGTTGAACCTTATGATGACATGATGTTATGCACCTTCTGGAGGCACGATTCTAGTTTCTTGAAGAACCAACAAATTATTTCTGATGTTTGATGCAAGTCATCAAGAAAATGACTAAATAAGTTCTTTTGGCACATAATGTTTTGATAACAATCTAGGTTCTGAGATGAAGACCAAGTATCTCTAGTCAAACGCTAATGAGCCATCAATGAAGAAGTATTCCTTCTCTATGTTATATTGTGTACTACAAAATTCATTTTGTGAGTCTTGGGCTCAGGGGGAGACTCTGAACAAGCTTAAATGGAATTTTGAGTATTAACAGATTCAGAGAGACTTGTTATCTTTCTTGAATTTGCATTGTGTTGTACCCCAAAATTTACCCTCTTTTTATACACGCATCTTATTGGTTTTATGGTCATGGAATAAAGGCATATTTATCAAGCTTCGTCAGGTTACAAGTGACATTTATTTCACCAATGGATATTCTCAAAGTATTTTTCGTGCTGAAGATCGGTTCGCCGTTTCGCAACAATTCTGGGTTCAAAGATTTACAAGTCCAACCCGGTGCATCATATTCAGGTGTTCTTTCGCCAAGACATCCCTGATAACATCAAATTTAGGTTTGGCTCGAGAGACAATTCTTTGAATAAGGTCTCCGAATGTGCGATTTATCTAGAAGAAATATGGTGAAAAAGTGTGCTGAAAGTTCAGTTTTTATGCACTAAAAAATTCATAACTTGAAGATCGTGACTCATTTTGATCCCATTCCTGTGGCCAAAATTCCGTCTTGACGTCATCTATATTTTCATCTCTCACGGCTGGAAGCCAATTACAAACAGAAGGTCTTCAAAAATGCGGATTTATCAAGTATTTTTATACAGAAAATTTGTGACAAGTTTATTTACATCATGTTCCGAAAATCATAACTTGATCGATTTTCATCGTATCGAGCTGGTTCCAGCGCCAAAATTTCATAAATTAAGTTGACTATGTTTTCAAAAGAGGTATCGAGTAAGAACGGTATCCAAAAGGACTTCGTTTTTACCAAGAGGGCACGTGACGCGCCAAAAATCATGAATGCTGAATATCATTTCATCTGAGTCGAAACTTCAAAAATTCATAACTCGGTCAATGTTTATCGGATCGGATCCATCTTTTTACGCAAGGTCATTGACTCAGAGACCTACAACTTTGATTCTAAAGTCAAGACCGGGTTATGCTCCAATCAATACCATTTTTTATTGAAGAACGTGTCAGAGTTGACACTGGAGCCCAAAATAACTTTGTCTGAAGTGAAACTTCAAAAATTTATAACTAATTCACCGTTTATCCAATTTAGCCCATTTTCAGACAGAAGTTAGTTATCGATGTCGGCAACATTTTAATTTCACATTTCAACTTCAAAAACTGCACTTAAGTCCATGCGATTTAGCCTGGAACGTGATAGACTCAAGTGAATAAAAATCTGCACTATTGCATGTGGTTATTGGAGGCCCAATTGCACATTCAGACCCCAAGTCTTTTCTCTAATTTCCATTATATAATCTCATTCTTTTCACACAAACAACACGAAAAAAAGAAACTTTTTCCGTAACCCCGTCAAAATATCAAATTCTTTCAAGAACCCTAAAAATCTTGAAATACTTGTTACAAACCCCCATCTCACTACAAACAAGCCACCCTCGTTACAAACCCACATCTCACTACTTTCACTACTTCTCCAATAAGGGTAAGGGTAGTTTGATCTCCATGATCCAAAGGGTATAGAAGCATTCATACATGCCATATCGGTTCTAACATTACAAAATTTCATATATTTATTTTTCTTTGTATTTCATGGTATACTAATCTGTTTAATGTGTTCATGAGATTCAACACTACAGGTTTAGACCATCTAATGGTCCCATGCAGGGTTATTACAAAATGCTGAGGTCAAAATAGAACAATAACCAATACATGGCTCATGGCAACGCAGACATCCTGAGGAGGTTAAGGGTGTGGGTTCAACACCCACCCATATTGGTTTTGGTTTTCTTCCTTTCTATTTATCCTTTTACCTATTTTCATTCTTTCTGTTTAAAATCTTTTCTCATAAAACTTAACATTTTTCACAAACCTTTGATTTTTTATAAGAAACTCGAATAATTAATTTTAGGTTTTTTTTTTAATTTATAGATTTTAAATTAATTTTTGGTTCAACACCCACCCTTGACATTTACATTATTGATATTTTCTAACCCTATTTTTCACTGATGTTTCTTTCTCTATCTATTTTTTGGCAAACTTAATTCTTTCTTGTTAATTATTACACATAAACTTTTTTTAAAACCTTTTTTTTTAAAATTAATTAGGTTTTAGGTTTTTTTAATTAACCTTTTTTTAACCTTTTTTTAATTAAAATTAATTAGGTTTTTAGATTTTTTAATTAACCTTTTTTTTCTTTTCAAAATTAACCTTTTATTATTTAAAGTTAATTAGGTTTTTAGGTTTTTTTAATTAATCTTTTTTTCAAAACTAACTTTTTTTTTTAATTCGAACTAAGTAGGATTTAGGTATTTTAATTAACTTTTTTCAAAATTAAAATTTTTATTAATTAAAATTAATTAGGTTTTTAGGTTTATTTAATTAATTATCATAAATTATTTTTTCATAAAAAATCACCAAAATATTTTCTTTCCTATTTTCATCTTATTTTTATTTTCCTAGATAAAGTGTATAGGGCGCGTTCAACTGTAATATCGTTGCTTTATTTTTCCCGCTTTTTTTCATCATTATCATGTAATTACTTCCGGGATGTAATAGTTTTAGGATTTCTTTTCTACACTATTCACTATTATGTAACTGCCCCAATGCTCTGTAATAGCTTTGGTTTACATTTCCGCCTTTACCTTCTGCTATTATATTTTATGCAATGCTTAGATTAATAGGATTATATAGAAAGATAAAAATGAACGATAGAAAACCCTAATTGCATGATAAATTTAACTGAAAAAACACACTGTTGCACACTTGCACCCCTAGGGTACTCCCCACTTGTTTGCCTTCGGAAAAACAATGGTCATGTCCCTCGAATGTAGGGATACCTTTAGCAAAAGACACTCAATCTAAAAGTTATCATAAAGATCATAGTCCCTTAACGTCCCTCGAGTTGCCTACGATAAATGATCTTGTCCCTCGATGTTGCCTATATGATGACAGTCCCTTCGAACTACTAAGGTATCCCTATATGTTGCCTTCTATGACCATAACGATGACCCGCGCTAGGTCATTTTTAAATTTCTTTCTTGTTTCTTTTTCCTGCTTTATCTTTAAGGGTTTTTGTTGGGTATTGTTGAAGACCCTACACCCAGATCTAGGGACACTTTTTTGGTAAATAGCAATAGATTATGGAGACTGTACGACATAGACCGATATGGTTTAAGTGATGGATGTGTTGGTGTGACACTTTGGTTGGTACCGGTATCCTTTGTGTTGAAATGAGGAGAATACGGGGCCTTTGCGTGGTGTCGTAAAGCACTAACGGACCTTAGAACCTTAGTTGAACAAACCTGGCCATTAGAAAGTAGTGAGATAGTCGGCCTCAATATAAAGCTGAGGATTGGTTGATACTTGATGCTACACTCATTGAGATCAGACTTTTGGGATATTTCTGCCGCAAGAAAAGATTTCCTGAGCTGAAATAATGCCCGATAAAGGATGATCAATGAAATTGAGAATCCTTAGAACCCGGTTATTTTTCTAAGACAGGTTTGAAACGAACTAAACTTCAAGAGGGTACTCACGTATAGAATCCATGCAAGCCTAAACCCAAGGTTACTTGTGTGACTTGTTTGCTTTCTTTACCTAACTATTTGAACTCCTTGCAGGGCTTTGTTTATATTCCTTGCAGGACCTTGTTTGTATAAATACAATAAATTGGTTTCTTACCCTGCATTTTCACTTAACACATATCATACACATCATAGCATCATAACATGACATATCATACTAACCATTTCAAGGATCTCGAGGGCCTGTGATGCAGGTTATGATGAATCAGATGTCTAGCAAGGGGCAATGGGATTTATTTTCCTCTAGCCAATGCCGTCAAAAGACCAAAACACGACAACTTGAGTCAGGGGCTATGACCCACTTGATATGGTGAGACTCTTGTAGAAGGACCTTCAACGATACAAAGTTCTTCAATCAAAGCTGCAAAGTTCAACGCCTAACATTTTTCTTGTTTACCCTGCGAGATCCTTGAAAACATTTGCATATCACACATGTCATTGCATAACAGGTAGGCTCCAGTACAGGTCTCTCATGTTCTCGCTGTTTATTTCAGCAATGGCTCTCCAGCAAGACAACAGAGATATCCAAACTCAAGAGGCTCAATTCATGCAAATGTTCCTAAACCTATCCAAGGGGCAGGAAGAGTTGAGAGCACTCCTCACTGGGGACCTGGCCAAGAAAAGTCTTGAAGACAATAAGGACGAATGGTTGGAACAACTGCAAGCTGGGGTAGAAGCAATGAGAACCTAGATGCTGGAGCAGATGGATCTTATCCAAAGTCTAGCCCGGGGACAAGAAGAGCTGAGAGCCATTATCAAGAAACTTCATCAAGATGGCTGCAGCCGTATGAAGCAAACAGTCGAGGTTAGGGACCAAGTCATTGAGCAAATTCCAAGAAGATAAGAGGTTGGTTTGGTGAAAAGTGTACTTTTCCAAATTTCTACCGCATTACGGGTCCAACAACAACCTCGCCAAAAACAACGGGTTAATCAGAGTAAGTCGGATATACCCAAAAGGCAGTTTACCAAAATCAACATGTCGCTGTCTCAAGCTTTACAACACCTGTTGAGGATGAATCTGATTACGTTAATAGGACCTCATTTGAATCCCATGACTTCGTCCCGTAACTACAATCCTGATGCAAGGTGTGCATATCACTCCAACAGCCTGGGGCATGATACTGACGACTGTTGGGGTTGAAATATGAATTTCAAAACTTGATTGATGAAGGGGTGTTGGAGTTTACACAAGATGGTCAGGCTGAGTTCTTCTGCCATCCCTCAAAGACACACCATCTGAAGTGACAAGTTCAGGCAAAGAGGCTTTTGTTCATTAGAATTTTCAATTTGTAATTTTCTTTTGATGGTTCGAGCATCTATTCATGTCAAACTCTGTTAATTTATCAATGCATTGCGTATGTCTATTTTGAATCAATTCATTTGTATTCACTATATTTAAACGGCTTCCCTTTTTGTGATATTCAACTATCAATCAAAAGCTCTAATCCTTTAGAGGGAGGATGACGAAAATGATACCACAATCTCCACAGTATGCTTTTGAATAGACCCCGCTAACGATGTACAGGCGTTGTTTCAAATCCTAAACAGTGGAGTAATAAGGAAGATAATCCCTAGTCAACCCCTTTGAGCCTAAGAAGTAGGAGTTTTTATTTTCACACAAATTAAAACCCTTAATCATAACCTGGGGCAGGGTAGTTTTCTCAGTTAATTCAAATGTGCATTCAGTCGCAATATTCTACTTCATATATAATGAATGGCATCGAAGATGTCCTTCCCAAATCAGAAGATGGTGATGGTTCCGCATAATCATTAGGAACAAACAGTCATTATTTTTCAAAAGAAAAACCCGCTAAGTCAAAACCTATGAAGGAGACTTAAGAAAAAAACGGGGGAATCCCACTGACTGTAATCACAAAAAGAAACAGTTCAGGAAAAAGACAGGGATAGTAAAATAAAAAAGAAAGAGATCTTACAAATCCTAGACAAAAAAGATGACTGCCTGTTCAAAATAAATTATCAGTATCCGAACCATCACCAGAACATCAAGGACAATATTCCAGAACTCAACTGGGATTCTAAACGTGTAATTAACTGGGCATGGGACTGAAGAACATCACGAAGAGCGGGTGAGTACAAATAAATTTTGAGCCTTTATCCTTTGTTTCATGAACCGTGAACCAGACCATGTTATAACCCCTAAAAGTCCTAGCTGAAGCATGAGTTAGTTCAAAAGCATACTGTTACAAAAGGTATCCTGACTCCTATAAGGTTTTCCATACGAGTTGATATCACTCTCTTGCAAAATATGTTTTACTAAAAAATTGCATATTCAATTTTTTTCCAAGACAGACATAAGCTTTGCATTTTTAAAATACCATTGGTGGCATATGACTATTTGTTCAACAGTAGAGAAATTAACACAACGGATATTCGATGAACAAAAACCTTCTCAATGAAAAGGATCACCTTAAGTGGAAAAACACTTCCAACCAAGGGGCACGGCATGATCATTGTCCATCATCTGGGGCAGTTAAGTCAAGATTCAATGAATCTCTCAAAAATGCCAAATAGCCAGGGGCAGATCTCCATCTGAGTTACTTGGGGCATTTGACATGAATTCCGACAATGAATCATGTACGATCAAACAAACATCATTTGGCAGTGTGGAAACACTTACTACCATGGACAGTGATAATTCTCTGCACCCGATGAACGTGGACATAGTCAGAAAATACTATGCATGAATAAAGACCCGCTAGGTTGACGGGCCTAGGAAAAAATAAGGGCATCCCGGCAAACCAAAAGTGATCGGGAAAAAATTAGGGATAAAAACAAAAAATCTGTACACCCGACAAGTCAAAAACCTGAAAAGGCGACATGGGCAAAAAAGGGTATCCCGGTGGACTGAAAACCCGAAAGGTTGGTCCAGGAAAAAGTTAGGGATTAAAGCATACAACTATGTCCCGTCAGCTCGTCACTTTCCTGTCAGTTGAAAACTTATCACCCTAATCAACATTTACCCAAGACCCCAGGAGCTGGGATGACACTCAAACAATCCACAGAATCTCCACAGATACTTTCTCCAGCATGGTACGGGGGCAGAAACAGGTTGAGACGAAGTCACCATCGCATACGAATCTGTGACATCTATGCTCCCCACATAGTAGAGGAAACCAAAGCTCTGACATTTTCTTCCCCGAACAAGAGCTACTTTCCCTAGCAAAGTTCCTTCAGAGAGCTGACATCTATATTCCCCAGCCGAATTTCATAATCACAAGCGGGTCATAAAGTTTTCTCCCGAACAGAGTTTATTTCTCTGAATGCAGAAGCTCAATCCTCGACAGAGTTTATCCCTTCAGTTATGGAAGCTCCTCTCTAAGACAAATTTATTCCCCTGCAGAGGTATTCTCAAGCAGACTCTCTCCCCGGCAGAATATCCGTAAACAAGGAGCAAATCTCCAGCATAGTCATCTTCGCTCACCATACCCAGCGGATGTAGAAGAACCATGGTTTTCTACAACAGTCAGAAATGCTATTTTCAATACTCTCTAGCAGCAGTCAGGGATTTATTTCCTAGACTTGAATATGTCACGATACCATGTCGTGTTCATACATCATGACATGCGCATACATATCGCATACTGCATAATCTCATTTATTTTGAGAACATCATCCCACAATGCATTTCATGCATCGCATATAATTAACCCTGTTATCTTTTTGAGAAAGACAATTATCATCAACAATCCCTGCAGTTCAAGATTAAGTCCATAAAGTTATACATGTCACATCTACAAACAACTAATGGAAAATCAGTTCCCGAAACCAAACGGGTCAACTAACCTACGCGATCAGATGAAGAAACCCTACTATCCAGGTTCCTTCCCATAAGCCCTACTATCCAGGCTTTCATCTCGAAGTAACCCTACTATCTAGGTTCCTTCCCATAAGCCCTATTATCCAGGATTTCATCTCGAAGTAACCATACTATCCAGGTTCTTTCCCATAAGCCCTACTATCCAGTCTTTTATTGCAAAGTAACCCTAGTACCCAGGTTCCTTCCCATAGACCTACTATCCAGGATTTCATTTCGAAGTAACTCAACTATCCAGGTTCCTTCTCATAGCCCTACTATCCAGGCTTTCATTTTGAAGTAACTCTACTATCCAGGTTCCTTCTCATAGTCCTACTATACATACTTTCATTTCCAAGTAACCCTACTATCCAGGTTCCTTCTCATAGCCCTACTATCCAGGCTTTCATTTCGAAGTAACCCTACTATCAAGGTTCCTTCTCATAGCCCTACTATCCAGGATTTCATTTATAAGTAACCCTACTATCCAAGTCCTTCTCATAACCCTACTATAAAGACTCCTTTTCATGAATTACTTAACGCAGTTTGCATGGACTTATCCCGAAAAATCCCTATACAGGTTTCTTCTCTTTTATCTCCGGACAACAGTTTACCACACTGTAAAACCTGGACCTAACCAGATACGGTCGATTTCACATTTCCCCAGTAAGTCGTTATGAATCCTGGATTCTGACCAGATAGCAGTTCACTCCCATCTCTTTAATCAAGTGATGACTCCCCAATAGAGTAATGGACAACTGAAGCTCCTAAAACTCTATGTTCTAAGACAGAGACCAACATTCCTCAGCGAATTCCTCCCTAACAACACGAACAGGAAATCCCACGAAGGAATATCTCACGTAATCATCATTATTCTGGATGGCATCTTTAAACCCATCTCCAACGACTCCATTCTCAGGATGGCGTCTTTAAGCCCATCTCCGACGACTTTCAGTCATCTTCTCCAAATGGAATCTATAAGCCCATTACCGAAAATATCTACATAGTCAAGCATCATTACAGATGAGTGCAAATTTCTGGGCACTCTAGTGTTCAATCACCTTCCACCTTCAGACCACGAAAGGCATACAAGCCAATCTAAATCTTTAGGTTTAAGAAGATTGAACATGGGCAGTTGTTGTAACCCAAAATTTACCCTCTTTTCATACACGCATATTATTGGTTTTATGGTTAAGGAATAAAAGTATATTTATCAAGCTTCGTCAGGTTACAAGTGACGTTTATTTCACCAATGGATATTCTCAGAGTATTTTCCGTGGTGAAGATCGGTTCGCCGTTTCGCAACAATTCGGGGTTCAAAGATTCACAAGTCCAACCCGGCGCATCATATTCAGGTGTTCTTTCGCCAAGATATCCCTGATAACATATTTTCATATTTAGGTTCGACTCGAGAGCCAATTCTTTAAAGAAGGTCTCCAAATGTGCGATTTATCTTGAAGAAATATGGTGAAAAGTGTGCTGAAATTGCAGTTTTTACGCACTAAAAAATTAATAACTTGAAGATCGTGGCTCGTTTTGAACCCGTTCCTGTGGCCTAAATTCCATCTTGACATCATCTACGTTTTCACCTCTTACGACTAGAAGCCAATCTCAATCAGAAGGTCTTCAAAAATGCGGATTTATCAAGTATTTTTATACAAAATATTTGTGACAAGTTTATTTGCATCATGTTCAGAAAATCATAACTAGGTCGATTTTCATCGTATCGAGCTGATTCCGGCGCCAAAATTTCACAAATTGAGATGAATACGTTTTCACAAGAGGTATCGAGTTAGAATGATATCCAAAAGGCCTTAGTTTTTACCAAGAGTGCACGTGACACGCCAAAAATCCTGAATGCTAAATATCATTTCATCTGGGTCGAAACTTCAAAAAGTCATAACTCGGTCAATTTTTATCAGATCGGGTCCATCTTTTTACACAAGGCCACTAACTCAGAGATATATAACTTTTCTTCCAAAGTAGTGATTAGGTTATGCTCCAATCAATACCAGTTTTTTTATTTAAGAACGTGTCAGAGTTGACACTAGAGCCCAAAATATGTTTGTCTCAAGCGAAACATTAAAAATTCATAACTAATTCACTACTTATCCGATGCAGCCCATTTTTGGACAGCACTTAGTTCTCGATGTAGGCTACATTTTGTTTTCACATTTCAACTTCAAAAACTGCACTTAAGGGCCTGCGATTTAGCCTAGAATGTAACAAACTCAAGTGAATAAAAATCTGCACTATTGCTTGTAGTTATTGGAGGCCCAATTGCACATTCAAAGCCCATATCTTTTCTCTAATTTCCATTATATAATCTCATTCTTTTCACACAAACAACACGAAAAAATGAAACTTTTTCCACAACCCTGTCAAAATATCAAATTCTTTCAAGAACCCTAAAAATCTTGAAATCCTTGTTACAAACCCCCATCTCACTACAAACAACCCACCCTCGTTACAAACCCACATCTCACTACTTTCACTAGTTCTCCAGTAAGGGTAAGGTTAGTTTGATCTCCATGATCCAAAGGCTGTAGAAGCATTCATACATGCCATATCGGTTCTAACATTACAAAATTTTATATATTTATTTTGTTTGTATTTCCTGATATACTAATTTGTTTAATGTGTTCATGAGATTCAACACTACAGGTTTAGACCATCTAATGGTCCCATGCAGGGTTATTACAAAATGCTGAGGCTAAAACAGAATAACCACCAATGCATGGCTCATGACAAGGCAGACATCCTGAGGAGGTTAAGGGCGTGGGTTCAACACCCACCCCTATTGGTTTTGGTTTTCTTCCTTTCTATTTATTCTTTTACCTATTTTTATTCTTTCTGTTTAAAACCTTTTTTCATAAAACTTAACATTTTTCACAAACCTTTGATTTTTTTTATAATAAACTCGAATAACTAATTTTAGAAGTTTTTTTTAATTTTAGGTTTTAAATTAATTTTTGGTTCAACACCCACCCTTGACATTTACATTATTGGTATTTTATAACCCTATTTTCCATTGATGTTTCTTTCCCTATCTATTTTTTGGCAAACTTAATTCTTTCTTGTTAATCATTACACATAAACTTTTTTTTTAAAACCTTTTTTTTTAAAATTAATTAGGTTTTAGGTTTTTTTAATTAACCTTTTTTAATTAAAATTAATTTGGTTATTAGATTTTTTTAATTAACTTTTTTTTTCAAAATTAACCTTTTTTTTAATTAAAGTTAAGTAGGTGTTTTTTATTAACCTTTTTTTCAAAACTAACTTTTTTTTAATTCGAACTAATCAGGATCTAGGTATTTTAATTAACTTTTTTCAAAATTAACATTTTGATTAATTAAAATTAATTAGGTTTTTAGCTTTATTTAATTAATTATCATAAATCATTTTTTCATAAAAAATCACCAAATATTTTCTTTCCTATTTTCATCTTATTTTTATTTTCCTAGATAAAGTGTATAGGGCACGTTCAACTGTAATAGCGTAGCTTTATTTTTCTCGTTTTTTTTTTTCCATTATTATCATGTAATTGCTTTCGGGATGTAATAGTTTTAGGATTTCTTTTCCGCACTCTTCACTATTACGCAACTGCCCCAAAGCTCTGTAATAACTTAGGTTTACATTTCCGCCTTTACCTTCTGCTACTATATTTTATGCAATGCCTAGATTAATAGGATTGTATGGAAAGATAAAAATAAATGATAGAAATTCCTAATTGCAAGATAAATATAACTGAAAAAACACACTATTGCACACTTGCACCCCTAGGGTACTCCCCACTTGGTTGCCTTCGGAAAAACAATGGTCATATCCCTCGAACATAGGGATACCCTTAGCAAAAGACCCTCAATCTAAAAGTCATCATAAAGATCATAGTACCTACACACTAATAGTAGGATAGCACTGTCTAAAGGATAGGGTGAAAAGAACGACCTTTTCGAGTATAAGTAGATAAGTTCTTAGATACTTGCTCAAAACAACTTTTTGCACCTACACAAAAATATTCCAAAACACTTTCAAAAACATTCGTCTTGTCAACACTCTTGAGGACTGATACAATAGTTATCACAAAGCGAATCACCGTACTAAGGCATTTTCAAAACAATTTTTAAAACACACAAAGCATAAGCAATTTTAAAAATGAGCAAGTATCTAAGAGCCCATAGATAACTACGGATGGAAAGGGTGCTAAGACCTTCCCTTTCCATAATCTACCCCCCTTACTCAGAAACTCTCGAAAAAGGTCTTTTTCTATTCTTTTCACGCTTTCCATTGTCGGATAAAAGAAAAGTCGGTGGCGACTCTTGCTCACCACAACATTTGCGAATACAAACGCAAAACCAGTATTAAATAGTCGGTTCTACCACCGTATCATACATTCCATGGTGATTACCCTGTATAAATTATTTTATCACAATACATGGTTTTGTCATCATCAAAAAGGGGTAGATTGTGAGAACAAGACTGGTTCTACATATGGCCTTAGGTTTTGATGATAACTTTATATGTTATCTTAGAGAATAATTGTATACTCTAATGGTTTCGGTCTAGTGTGTAGCTTTTTCTAAACAGGTTCTGACTCTGGTAAGAAGGTATGTGAAATTCTGGTATGACAAAACTAAGATGTCCTATGACATGTTAGGACATCTTATTCGACATAAACAAATAGGAAAAGTATTAACAATGAAAACAATACTGAAAAGCATAAACAACACACCAGAATTGTTAACCTAGTTCATAGAAACTCTCCTACTATGAGAGCATACCAAGCCAGGGACAAATCCACTATGATAGTACCAATTTGAAGCTACCCCCCCCCCCCCCCCCCCCCCCCCCCCGTTTACAACATCTCACTTAATCACTACCCGTGCTATATTTCTATCTAAGACTCACCTAGATATGAGACCCTCATCAACCCCTCTTCAATAACAGACAATGGTTGGACAACAATAATTCTGAACAACCATGAAGACACACTTCCATTATAAACTCTAGCCAAGACTCTTGACTAAGACCACAACTTGGAGTTGCTTACAAGATTCCTCCAAGAAAAATACTCACTCTTGCTTCATAACTTCGAGGAGAACACAGTGACGATCTCACAACCCGAGTGGTTCACTTACACCAAATCTCCTAGAGAGTGGCTATAGACTCAGTCCTAATGATTACATCTTTTTAAAGCGCAACTGGTACAAAACCTAGGTTACAAAGTTTTTATTTATAACCAATACCCAACTATATTTGGGCCTTCAAAATATTGCTTGTTGGTTGTTACAAACAGTAGTAACTTCTTCTACAAACAACGTCTTAAATCAAATCTTCCTAAATTATCTCCATATTTAGAAAGTCAATATTCTTCAATATTCTTCTTGAACTACAAAACAACCCCACATAGGATAATATAGATACTTTATTATCCTCAAGGTATATTTTGTTTTTGTGACTTAATAGAATATAATACTCCAGTTCAGCTTAGGCACGATGTCATACGCTTCTTAATAGGACATCTCATCTGACATGTTGCTCTAGATGTTGAAATACTTCAACTTAACATGTATCAACTTAAGATAGGACTTCTTGCTCAACATGTACCTATTGGCAAGTTAGAACACCTTATCTAACATATTACTTCTATATTAGTTTTACCAAAGATAATGCCAATTACAAATTCAGAGAATTAACAATATCCCCCTTTGGCTTATTTTGGCTAAATCTAATTTACATAACCTTTGTACATACATAAAAAAAACAATAACTCAAAGTTTAGCAGCAACCATGAACTAAAAACATCAGAAGCAATGTTTATAGTCTTGACAATCTTTTGTCTTCATTGTCTTCACATGATGTCACAACATCAACAATAGGACTTCTTCATGACAACCCTACACATATTCTCTCCCCCTTTTTAGCTAGAATATGACAAAGGAACAATGTCAGAACATCATATCCAACATCTATTCACAACATCTCTAAACATACCTATTCCAGATTCAAACACTCAACCACCACATACTGCTCCTTTTCATACTCAGCCGAACCAATCCTCTACGGCCAACACCAAATGGTGTTAATTCTAGAAACATTCCTCCCAGGCTGAATTCACTCCTCATAGATCTATAAACATTCCTCATAAGGGGACAAATCTTCCTCTAAGAAATCACAAGAGGAAACTTAAGAAGTACTCGGCCACTTATTTGAGAAATCCATTTGACGACACAGGGAACCTCATCATTACTCCTGAGTAACGCAAAACACAAGACACAATTGTGTTCATAACTTAGATCACAAGATAGAAAAAAATGTTCAAAGAGGACCAAAAACAAAATAGAACATCCTATTCGACATTTTTGCAAAAACACTTGCAAAGACAGACCTCAGATTTATCAACATCTGAACAATATGTTTCTCCCCATAATTTTCAAGCTCATGAAATACAAAACCTTCACAAAACTAGACCCAAGGAGAACTCACCCATACCTAGACAAAGGACATGAGAACTTTATTAAACACGAAACATACACGAGGTGAAGAAAAGAATGACATCAATAAATAACCATGCAATGACATAAGAATTAAAAATTACAAACTCATTCAATGTTCTTAATCAAGAGCATTGATTGAGAAAAAAAACAAAAGCAAATGCAACTTCCAAAACAACTTTTGAATGACTTCTTGACTGATTCTTCTAGAAGAAGATATTTCCCATAACAGCTCATGCAAAGTCAAAACTCATGTTTTACACTCCATTCTTACGTGTAGAGATTGCACCATCCATAAAACTTCCTTGTTTGGATCAAGGTGAAAACATGTCCTGAAATATGTTATGACATCCTGTAATACGGTGGGAGAACTGACTTTTTGGGTTTTATAAAAAATGTGCGGATATCTAGAGTCGCCACTGACTTTTCTTTTATCAAATATTTAGGAAAGGTGAAATGAACAGGAAAGAAATTTGATAGATTTTGAGCTCGGGGGGATAAGATATGAAAACGGAAGGTGTTAGCACCCTTTTCACCCATAGTTATCTACAGATTCTTAATTACTTAGCTCACCTTTGAAAATTTTCTTTTTGTATGATTTGTTTGAAAGTATTTTGAAATTGCCAATGTAAGGTGAACTTTGGAATAATTCTTGTATCAGTCCTCAAGAATGTATACAAAGTGTTATTTTTGAAAATATTTGTTTAAAAGTGTAGTGTGAAAAAAAGTTTTTAGAAAATTTATGAGCAAGCAATTAAGAATTTCTTACCCACTAAAGTCTTTCTTATTATTTTCCTTCTCCTTCAGAGAGAGTACTATCCATACCATTAGTTGGTAGGTAGCCCTTTCTATTAGATGTGAAGGGAATGGTCATCGAAGGCAAGATATAGAGATACTTTATCAATTGTATCAGAGTGACTAGATCATTTTTCATAGGAAACATCGAAGGACATCGAGGGACTATGATCTTTATTCGTAGGGACTATGATGATTTGATCGATGGTCTTTTACTAAAGTATCCCTACTTTTGAGGGACATGACCAATATTCGTAAGGCAACAAGAGAGGTTACCCTAAAGGTGTAAGTGTGCAAAGTGTGTTAGTTTCAGTTATTTAGTCATGAAAATTAGGGTTTTCTAGGTTGTTTTTAGTCTTGCCATACAAACCCTAGTTACTAGAAGTTGAATAAAATATAAGAGCAGAAGGTAAAGTGTAGAAATTTAAACCTAAGCTATTACATGGCTTCAGGGCAGTTACATAAGTATAAAAATGCGGAAAAATAAACCCTTAAACTATTACATCCTGGGAGCAGATATATAATAGAGAAAAAGCGTGAGAAAATAAATCTAAGCTATTACAATTAAAGAGTGTAACCTATACACTTTTCTAAGAAAATAAATAGCAAAAAGAAATAAGAAAAAGAAAAAATAGAAAATAGAAAAGAAAATGTTTTTGTTATTTTTGTAGAAAATAGTTTAAGTAATAATTAATTAAAACCTAAAATTCTAATTAATTTTAATATTAAGAAAATATTAATTAGCCTAATTAATTAATAAATAAAAAATATGTCAAAATTTGATTATTGATTAAAAGAACCCTAATTCTAATTAATTTTAATATTAAGAAAAATGTTAATTAATTTAATTTATCAAGAATATTAAATATTAGTTAAAAAAACCTAATCCTAATTTATTAGTAAAAAATTTAGGTTAGTTTAATAATTGGTTAATTAAAAAAATAGGGTTAGAGAAGAGAAAAATGAAAGAAATTAAGTTAAGACAAAAGTAGGAAAAAAATTGCATGGGGTGGGTGTTGAACCCACACCCTCTTGGTTTTTTACTGCATCTCTTGCCACTAAGCCAGGCGCTCATTGGTGTTTGAGAATAGGCGCTGCATAGTATATGTGAAACCTGCATTAATTCATCTCACTAACACATTAGAATTGTTAGTTTCAATCAAAGCATCATGAATATTAAGATATGAATTTCCCCCCCAAAAAAACATGAAACTGGAGATACATGGAATGTAAGTTTCAGACCCTTTTGATCATCAAGAATGATCCCAACTTACTCTATGGTACCACAGGAATTGATTTGAATGGTCGCTTGGCCTTGAAGATGGTTGATTCATTGATTTCAAGTTTGCCCTAGTTTTGACAAAAGTTGAGATTTTGACATTTTTTAGGGTTCTTCTTGAGACAATTTCGTGATCCCTTTGTTCTTAATGTGTTCTCTATTTATAGACCATGAATTAGGTCAACAAACATGAATCAAATCTTTGTATTTCATGACAAAATATTTGATTTGATTTTTTTGCATGGAAACATATCTTGTTTATCTCAACCTTGTGTCAAATCCAATATTCATAACCCCTCACAATTTTTTAGCGTGATTATGTGATATTGGACTCATGATTTGATTCAAAATAGATCCCCACTCCTTGTATCATTTATTTGATATTTGATTTGATTTATTTTGCTTTTAAATGAATAAAAATCAAAATAAAAAGAAATAAAAACCATCAAAAAATGAATGAATTTAGGATTCTATTATGACATCAGGAACATGTTTGGACCTTAAAAGATAAGCCCATTAGCCAAAAAGTTCAAATTTTCTCAATTTAGGTTTCATGCATTTTCTCAAAATTTCCCAACTTGCATAAATCATAACTCTCTCAATTTTTGTCATATGAAGGTGATATTTGACTTTTTGGAAACCTCAAGATGTCCCCTAAAATCTTCATGTTAGTCATTTTTTCATATGAAGAATTTATTTTGATGTAAATTGCTTTGACAAAAAAAGTCTTTTTATTGACTTTTAAAATGACTTGTAATGTTTTTACCCATATCTCTCAAATGAAGTATTTTTGGACTTGAGCTTAGAGAGTCAAAGTTGTAGATAATTGAATTTCCTTTAAAATGAGCTTTGGCTTAGAATTTTCTGATGAAGCATATGAAAGTTACGCTTGCTCTAAGTTCAGTTGACTTCTCCTTAAGAAAACCCTAATTTAGTAACTTTTGACTTTTTATGAATCTTTAGTTTTCTTGATGTATCATGATAAACCCTTGATAAAATGATGAATATGACTTCAAAATGTTGATGTTGACAAAAAATCATGAAGTTTGACTTTAAATTGGTCAAAGTTGACTTTTTGCCCAATATAGTTAATTTTCAATCATCTAACTAATTGACTGAGCAAACTTGTGCTGCAAGGCTTGGAATTTGGTATGAGGATTCTCCAAGACATATGAGAAACCATGAAATCCACTTGAGGCATTATAATTCCAATCTCCTTTGAGAAAAGTGAAACCTTAGTTGTAGAGCAACTGCTTAAGAGGAGGGTTTGTCTGATCAATCCTTGGGTAGTCGTGACCCTTAAGAACCCTAGAAGCATGAGGAGGTACCTTGAAAAAATGGTAGGGGAAATTTTTGGGTATAACAACTTCCCCTATTCAATCTTCTTAAACCTGAAGAGTTTGATTGGCATGCTCACCGTTCGTGATCTGAAGGTGGAAGAGGATTGAACACTTAAGTGCCCAGAAATTTGCACTCACATGTGCACGAAGTAACACTGTTGGTTGATTGTATTGCTTGAATGGGATTATAGATGCCATTCAAAGTAAATGTTGATAGGAGTCTCAAAATGAGTCTATGTTCGACTGTATCTGAGAAGTATACTAAAATGAGTCTGTGTCAGACTTTATCTAGCAGATGTGCTAGGGAGTATCAGAATGAATCTTATGTATTGATTGTATCTGAATGATATTCTAGAATGAGTCTATGTCTTGATTGTATCTATAACAGGATTATAATGATTCTTCGCCCGACTGTATCTGAGATCTGTATTACAATGATTATTCGTTTGACTGTATCTAAGAAAGGCTTAGAATGAGTCTCCACAAAACTGTATTCGAGACTTGTATTAGAATGAGTCTACGCATGACTATATCTAAAAGATGTACTGAAATGAGTATCAGAATGAATCATCGACTGATTATATTTGAACTTTATCTGAAAGTTGTACTGGAATGAGTATCAAAATGAATCTACGTCTAGATCGTATCCGAACTGTATCTAGAAGATGTAATGGAATGAGTATCAAAATGGATCTATATCTTGATCATATCTGAATTGTATATAGACAATGTACTGGAATGAGTCTACTCTTGACTGTATCCAAAGGAGTGTCAGAATAAATTATTGACTGATTGTATCTGAAGGATGATAAGTTATTGACAATAATTATCTATTTTTGAACTAACATGGAAAAAAACAAAGTTAGTTTTATGCAATGTCACGATGTATGAAATGCATTGGATAATGATTCTTCTTAAAACAAATGAGAATGTGTTTTATATGCATATGCTATGATATTTTGTAGTGATGTATAAATATAATATGTCGTTGACGACGACGGTAGATTTGTATAGCATCTTTGGCTAGGAAAATAAATCCCTGACTATTGTTGGGGATGAATAATATGATTCTTCAATCTTGTTTAGAACTTATTTAATGGGGATTCCTGCTTTCTGTTTGAGGACACTCCGCTGGGGACGTTCGACTTATGCTTAGGGATAGAAGAATTCCAGGAAAGCTGGTCGTTCATCATTATTTTGAAGGATTTGATTCTTATGTACCCTGATTGGGGACAAAAGAGATGGATAATCCTCTGGTGTGTTGTCTGACCAAGTTTTAGATATGGATATCAACTCTTTTAGGGAGGACAAAGTTGAATGAAATATGGCCGGGGAAAAAATCTTATCGGGGAATTGGAGAAATAAACTCTGTTGGGAAAATAAACCTTGCTGCAGAAGAGAAATTTGTCGGGGATTTTACGGTGTTGGAGAAATAAACTTCGTTGGGAGATTAAATCCTGTAGACTGCATTGAGGAGGTAATCTCTTATTGGGATTGGAATTTCATAGGCTATGCTGAGGAAGTTTCCATCGTATGTTGGGGAAATGATTAAAGATTCTCATCCGCTAGAGGATCTATTAGGGAAGATGATCAAGTTGAGATAGCCATCAGAGATATAGAGGTGAAACGTTGGAAGATGCCCCAATTTATGTCTGATGGCATATTAGATTTTCTGGGGAATATATCTCTGTTGGATGAGCTTGTGAAGATAGCTTTGCGGGGATAGTTCCATAGAGATTGTTCCGTGGGGATTTATGGATAACTTAAACATTATCCCAACTCCTAGAGTGTTACATATTCTACTGATAAACAAGTGATGAGATAACAGGACATAGTCGTATGCTTTAATCCATAACTTTTGCCTAGAATGTCTTTTCATATCTTCAGTCCATCGGGATGCCCTTTTTTGCCTAAGCCACATTTTCAGGTTTTCAACTTGCCGGGTGTACAATTTTATTTATATATCCCTAATTTTTTCCCGAACTCTTTTAGTTCGTCAGGATCCCCTTATTTTTTCCTAGGCCAATCAACCTAGAGGGTCTATTTTTTATGCATAATATTTTGACTATGTTCGCATTCACAGAGCACACCGAATTTTCAATGTCTATGGTAGTAAGTGTTGTAGCACTACCAACAAATATTTTCTTGATCATACATAGCCCTTCGTATGCAGGAGTCCATTTACCCCTGTGGTTAGTCTGGTGCACCCGGTGTTTGAAGTTATTGATCAACCATTGATTGCCAAGTTTCTGTTAGTCTTGACATTCCTCCGTAATTTTCTAAGAACTGTCACAGCAGAATGACACCATCTGATACTGGTGACATAGATAAGCATTAGGTGATACCGAAGATTCAATTTTCATAGTGGATTTTGTTGAAACTCATGATCAATGTAACATGCCCCAAGTGATTCAGATGGAGATCTACCACTGGCTATTCAACACTTTGGAGAGATTCTTTGAATCTTGACATAACTGTCACATATGAGTTGGACAATAACATGTCATGCCCCTTGATTTATAACGAATTGTGTCCACGAAAGGCCCGTTAATGGAAGTGTCTTTCTCCTTGATACATCCTTTGAAATAATTATGTCCATTGGGAGGATTTTCATTCATTGAATATTCATCATGCGAATTTCTCTGCTATCAAACGCTTAGTCATATGAAAATAATGGTATTTAAATGAAAAGCTTATGTCTGTCTTGAAGATTTTAAAAATTCATTTTTTAGTAAAACAAAATTTGTAAGAATGTGATATCAACTCAGGATTTATAGTAAGCCTTACAGAAGTCAAGATACCTTTTTGTAACAGTATGTTTTCGAACTAACCCATGCTTCAGTTAGGAATTTAAAGGGTTGTAAAATAGTATGGTTCAAGGTTTAGGAAACAAAGAATAAAGGCTCAAAGTTTATTTGTACCCAACCTGTTATCCATGATGTCCTTAAGTCCTATACTCAGTTAATTATGCATTTAGGTTCTAATAGAGTTTGGAATTATATCTGAAGAATGCTTTTCAAGATGACTCTCTGGCGATAGATCTTAAGTAGCTGCTTGTCAAATTTAGTTTCTGAGAGAAATGCTTGTCATATAGATAGTTGCCCCGTCCTGCTTTGGGAATTGATCCACATTCTGTTTTTGTTGGTAAACCCATCTTGTTTCGAGAATTCATACCACCTGGCCATGTCGATAGTTGCCCTGTCTTGTTTCAAGAATTAATCTTTTCCTGGTTATACAAATAGTTTTCCCGTCCTGTTTCAGGAATTCATTTGGTATTGGTCATACAGATAGTTGCCCCATCTTGTTTCGGGAATTAATCTATGACCTATTTTTTGTTGGAAAACCCATCTTGTTTCAAGGATTCATACCACCTGGTTGTATAGATAGTTTCCCCGTCTTGTTTCGAGAATTAATCTTTGACCTGGTCATATAGATTGTATCCTCGTCTTGTTTCGGGAATTAATCTTTAACCTATTTGCAAATTGCTGATGATATCCATGTGTTTGTGAACTTTACCTGAAAAGATAAAATTAACTTATGCAATGTCATGATGTATGTAATGCATTGCGTAATGATGTTCTCAAAGTAAATAAGAATGTTATATGCATTTCGTATGCATATACTATGATGTTTTGTAAATGATGTATGGATGCAAAAGGTTGCTTGACCGTAACGGTAACTTCGTATAACATCCTTGGGCTGGGGAAAATAAATCCCTAACTGTTCCTGGGGATGAAGAATATGAATCTTCAATCTCATTTAGAATGTTACACTAGGGATTCCTACTTTCTCTTTTGAGGATACTCAGCTCGGAATGTTTGACTTCTGCTTATGGATATAAAAGTTCATAACATTGGTCGTTCAACGCTCTACTGGGAATTTAGTTCTTATGTACCCTGACTGGGGATAAAAGTGATGGATAACCTTGTAAGGTGCTGTCTGACCAAGTTTCTGACATGGATACCAAATCTTCTAGGGAGGAAAAATTTAAATGATATTTGGTGGAGTTTTAAATTATGTAGAAACTCTCTAGGGATAGCAACCTTAACTACAATTAGCTGGAGAAGAGAATTCTACCGAGGATTTGTAGTAATCGAAGAAATGAACTTTGTTGGGGAAAAACATCCTGCTGGAGAAGTAAACCCTGCTGGATAAGAGATTTATGCAGAGTATTTTACAGTGTTAGAGAAATAAACTCCATTGGAGAATTAAATTCCTATAAATTGTGTTAAGGGAATAACTCTTTATGGGAGTTGGAATTTCATAGGCTGTGCGGAGGAAGTTTCCACTATAGGCTGGGGAAATGGTCAAACTTCTTTGTACGCTATGGGACCTATTGGGGGAGATGATTATGTGAACTGCTAGAAGATGCCCCATATTCTGTCTGAAGGCAAATTAGTCTTTCTGGGGATTGTATCTCCATCAGGGATGAGCTTGTTAAGGTAGCTCTGTGGGGATTTATCTGTGGGGATTTCTAGATAACTTGAATACTATCCCAACTCCTAGTGTCTTTAGTAAGTTCTCATTCCTATTTTTTATGCACATATTTGTTAACAGTAATCATATTCATATGCATATGTTCATTAAGTTTAGTCATTGGACGTTTTTGTAAAAATAATAGAGAAAGTAAAGCAAATTTGAATTTTGAAATTGACTTTGTATTGAAAGTTTGCCTATAAACAAGAGTTTTTTACAAAGAGACAAAAATTCTAGTAAGAGGAAGTCGTCGTAAAATGAAAAGAGTACAAAGTAAAACTAATAAAAACAGCTATGTGGAAACGATCTCATCAAGTTTCAACTCTGCTATTGCCCTTATATCTTCAAGCATCTCATCCCTTATTGTCGGAAGAAGTTGACTGAATTGATCTATACCATTGATAACAAAGCATGCTGTAAGTAGATGATCCAACGGGACATAGTTGTACGCTTTAATCCATAACTTTTTCCTGGACCTCCCTTTCGGGTTTTCAGTCTACCGGGATACCCTTTTTTTCCCAAGCAGCCTTTTTTAGTTTTCGACTTGTCAGGTGTACAATTATATATATATATATATATATATATATATATATATATATATATATATATATATATATATATATATATATATATATATATATATATATATATATCCCTAATTTTTTCCCGAACCCTTTTGGTTCATCGGGATGCCCTTATTTTTGCTTTGGCCAGTCAACCTAGTGGGTCATTTTTTCATGCGTAGTATTTTTTTACTATGTCCGCATTCATAGGGTGCGGGAAATCTTCACCGTTCATGGTGGTCAGTATCATAGCGCCGCCAGAAAATATCTTCTAGATTACAAATGATCTTTCGTAGGTGGGATTCCATTTTCCCCTGCGATCACGTTGTGGTAGGATGATGCACTTTATTACCAAGTCCCCAGCCTGATATACCCGATGTTGACTTTCTTGTTGAATGCTTTGATCATACGCTTCAGGTACATCTGATCGTGACTAACAGCCGCAAGCCTATTCTCCTTAATTAAATTCATCTGGTCTTTCCTAGTTTGAATCCACTCGTCTTTGTTTAAACCTGCATCTTTCATGATCCTTAAGGAAGGAATCTGGACTTTGACATGTAAGACAACCTCCATACTAGACTAGAGAGAATGAGGTTGCCCCAGTTGATGTCCGCACTAAAGTGTGATAGCCATGAAGAGTAAATGGTAACATCTTATGCCAATCTTTGTATGTCACTGTCATTTTTGGTATAATCTTCTTGATATTCTTGTTGGCGGCTTCCATTGTTCCATTCATCTTCAGCCGATACAGAGAAGAATTACGATGTTTACTCTTGAATTGTGTACAGATTTCCGCGATCATAGTGTTGTTAATATTAATACCATTGTCTATGATAATCCTTTCAGGGATGCCATACCAACAAATAAGGTTATGCTTAATGAATCAGCCTACTACATTCTTGGTAATAGAGGATAATGAGGTTGTTTCAACCCACTTTATGAAATAGTCAATAGCGACTAGGATGAAACGATGTCCGTTAGAAGTAGTGGGCTTAATTTCACCAATCATATCAATGCCCCATATTGCAAATGGCCTAGGAGCATTCAATATGTTCAAAGGAACCGAAGGCACATGTACTTTGTTAACATAGATCTGGCATTTGTGACAGGTTCTAGAGTGGTGATGGAAATCAGTTTCCATAGCCGACCAATAATAACCTGCTCTCAGAATCTTCTTAGCCATCGTATGCCCACTGGAATGAGTACCGAAGACTCCTTCGTTTATATCTTCCATAATTTTCTCAACTTCCTTCTTGTCTAGGCACCGAAGCAGGGTCAAATAATGATTGCACTTTTATAAAATTTTGTTGCTCAGGAAGAAATTAGCACAAAACCTTCGTAGAAATTTCTTGGCATTAATAGACGCCCCCTATGGGTACTCTTGAGCCTTGAGGTATCTCTTTACCTCATAAAACCAAGGCTTTTCCTCTACTTCGTCAGTATCAACCTCTTAGCAATGTGCCTGTTCATCTAGTATTTCAATAGTAATTCGAGGAACTTCGTTGTCTCATCTGACTTTGAACATAGATGAAATGGTAGCCAATGCTTCTTCCAACTGATTCTCTTCTCGTGGAACATGTTCAAAAGTGATTTCCTCGAAGTACGGGATTAAGGTCAATACATGCTCTCGAGAAGGAATGAGATTCATGTGTTTTGTATCCTATTCTCCCTTAATCTGAGTAATCACTAGGGCGAGTCCATGTACACATTTAAGAACTTGATTCTCATATCAATGACAACTCTAATGCCCATGATGCACGCTTCATATTCAGCCATGTTGTTCGTATAGTTAATGTAAAGTATGGTGGTGAAAGGCGTATGGAAACCCTTGGGAGATATAATCAAAACACCAAATCCATTTCCAAGCGCGTTGGAAGCTCCATCAAAAACCATAGTCCATCGGGATCCTAGCTCAGGTCTTTCATACAGTCCAGGTTCTTCACAATTATGACTAGCATAATGTTCTCGTCCGAGAACTCAAAATTCATAGACTGGTAGTCGTATACAGCATCATGAGCCAAATGATCTTCCAGTACACCTCCTTTGATTGCCTTCTGAGTCGTGTGTTAAATGTCGTATTCTGTTAAGACCATTTACCAACGGGCTATTCTTCCAAAGAGAGCAGGATTCTCGAATATATACTTTATGAGATCCATTTTAGAGATCAACAAAGTGGTATGGGTCAACATATACTATCTTAATCATCAAGCAGCCCAAGCCAAAGCGCAACAATTTTTCTCGAGCAGTGAGTATCTTGTTTCACAATTGGTAAACGTTTTTCTAAGGTAGTATATTGCATGCTCTTTTCGAATAGACTTGTCATGTTACCCCATTACACACCCTATTGAATTCTCTAATATTGTTAGGTACATGATCAATGGTCTTCCTTTAACTGGTGGCATCAGAATCGGAGGTTCCTGGAGGTATTCCTTGATTTTATCGAAGGTTATCTAACAATCATCATTCCACATCACTACCTGATCTTTCTTCAGCAACTTGAAGTTTGGCTCACAAGTATTAGTCACATGAGAAATAAATCTAGCAATATAGTTTAGTCGTCCTAGGAAATCTCTGACTTCCTTCTCAGTGCGGGGAGTTGCCATTTCTTGAATGGATTTGACCTTGGTGGGATCAACTTCAATTCCTTTACCTCTAACAATGAAACCTAGGAGTTTACTGGATCTTACCCCAAAAGTTCACTTGTTCGGATTCAATCTCAGCCTTTATTTCTTCAATCATTCAAACAGTTTGTGTAGGTGGTCGAGATGCTCTTCTTTAGGCTGAGATTTGTATATCATTTCGTCAACATAAACCTCTATCTCGTGATGTATCATGTCATGGAACAAGGCTACCATAGCATGTTGGTATGTTGCCCTGACGTTCTTTAACCCAAAAGGCATAACCTTGTAGAAGAAAGTGCTCCACTGTGTGACAAAAGTAGTCTTCTCCATGTCTCTGGATGCCATCTTGATCTGATTATAACCTGAAAAACCATCCATGAAGGATAATACTTTATGATGAGCGGTGTTGTTAACTAGAAAACTAATATGTAGAAGCAGAAAGTAATCTTTGGGGCTTGCCCTGTTCAGATCCCTGTAGTCTACACACATACGCACTTTTCCATATTTCTTTGGTACCAGGACCACATTTGAAACCCACTGAGGATAGGACGTAACAACTAAGAAACCTGCATTGAATTGCTTCATAACCTCATCCTTGATCTTTTCTGACATCTCAGGATGCATACGATGAACCTTCTACTTTATTGGAGAACAACCCTCTTTCATTGGCAGACGGTGAACCACAATATCAGTATTGAGCCATGTCATGTCTTCGTATGACCAAGAAAAGATGTCAACATAGTCATGCAACATCTGGATTAATCTGTTCTTGATATTGTCCTATAGGTTAGCACCTATCTTGACTTCTTTCCTGTCTATTTCAGTACTTAAGTTTACAACCTCAACTGGCTCTTCATGGGGGTGTATAGCATTTTCATCTTGTACTAATAGTCTGGAAAGTTCTCCAGGTATTTCACAATCTTCCTCACCTTCGTCCTCGGCTTGGTAGATCGTATTTTCGAAGTCATAAATGGAAATAGCAGAATTGTTGTCAATGGAATCCAGAGTGGATATGGATCTACAATTTATTGTATGGGTGTGTGTAAGAACACATAGCTATTTTGAAAGTAAATAAAAGAAAGACAAAGAGTGCAAAATTTGAATGCAAAACATCCAATGATTTATTGAACAACAATATATTAATGAAATAACAACCCTAACAAAGTGGACCACTGTGTCTCGGGTAAGGCACAAGGTTTAAAGTTATTGGTTTAAAATTACATAACCAAAACATGAAAGCGATAAAATAGAAAGTAGCATTTACTCCTGACTAAAGGAGATTGAGATAAGGTCTTCAGTCTTCCAGTTGTTGAGCCTGTTGCCGATGGTAGGAAAAAATACAAATGTCTAGGTCATAGTCACTATCAGCATCTTCTACCACGTTGAATCCATTGTTGCTGATGCAGAATGGTGGTCTCTCAACACTAGCATGAGGAACAACCCTCTGAGCCTCTATAGTGAAACCCAAGCCAAATTTATCAGATTTATGTGGAATATAGGGAAGATGACCCAAGTAGTGCAACCACCTTCTTCTACTACAGCTCTATCATCCTTCAAAGAAGCCATTCTGGGCGGGACCTTAGTAACCTTGGGAATAGCAGAAATGTCTTAAGTAACTGTCCTAGGAATAACTTCAAAAGTCTATAAGGGAGTTTCGATGAACTCGCCGTCCATCTCAACATGCTTGAATGAGTTCAAATGACTCATCATATACTCTTCTTCATCGTAAACTATAACAACCTTTCCTTTCACGGGATATTTCAGCTTTTGATGCAGTTTTGATGTAATAGCGCCTGCCCCATGATCTAGGGGCATTCAAGTAAACAAGAATAGGCCGATTGAATATCCATTATATAGAAAGTGGAATCGAATACCTGTGAACCTACTCTGATCCGAAGATCCACCTCTTCATCCACCATCCTATTTGAACCTTCAAAGGCTCTGACCATAATGTCAATGGGTTTCAGCACAAACCCTTCACAGTCAAGTCTATCTAGAGCACCCTTCAGTAGAATATTTAACGAGGAAACCGTATCAACCAATACATGATCTAAAGTAGTTCCCCTACATTCAATAGAGACATACAGGGCCTTGTTATGACTTATTCCTTCCGGAGTTTGGTCGGCATAAGAAAATCCTAGCCCATTATCAATCGTCAGGATAGCAACATAACTTTCAAACTGATCAGCAGAGATTTCTTGCGGCACATGCACGGATTTCAAGTAACTTCTAGTAACTTTACTAGTCCCAGCAATATTGTCAATGTTGGGATCAACGACTTCAATACCTTCATTCTCAACATTCAATGGATCTTGGTTGATGTCATGGTATTAAACGTCAACTCCATAGTTCCAAGGGACAACTTTGTTCGAGGAATATGGAATATATGGTGCAGTAATTATCAGAGGAGCAACTATGGGTTTAGCACTAATCTTTATAGGACCCTTGGAAGTGATCCTGATAGGAGTGCTAGAAATTACAAACCTCTTCAAGCTCTAAGTCTTGAAATAAATTCTCAACAGTAGGAATCTTCTCAACTAGAATCATGTGGTTGTCCATCAGAGGCTGAATACCTTCTTTCAGCAGTTTTCAGCCATTGGGTTGGGTTGCTTATTAGTAACAACTTTCAATAAAACCAGAAAATAAACCATCTTGCAACAAATTCTTCTTAATAATTTGGAGGGGAGTAGTCAATTCACTTACATTAGAAACATATGGAACATCATCAATTACATTAATGCCTTTGTCATGCTTAGGCATAGGTACAGTAATTACATTGGGGGTCTCAGGAGGATCAAACTCAATCTCTTTATTGTCAATCATATCCTAAATTTTATTCTTCAAAGCCCCAAAACTATTGGTGTCATGTCCTATATTATTGGAATGATAAGCTCATCTTACATTGGGATTGTACTTAGGGGAGGAAGTGTTGGGATTCTGAGGAGGATCTCTTAATGTTATCAGCTTTTACTTCAATAGATTTTGTAATGCTTGAGACAATGGAATTTTTATCTTGGTAAATTGTCTTCTTGGTGCGTATAACCTGCGTTGATTGCCCTATTATTGTTGTTGCACAAGCGCAGATTAGAAATTAGCACCGACCCTACAGCTTGGTTGCGATCACTTATAGCACGAACCTTCTGGCCATACACAACATTTATTTCCTTCTTAGCATTGAACATATTATTCATAGTACTTGAAGATGCAGCCACTTGAATTTTTCCACTCCTGATTCCACTTTCAACACGTTCCCCAATTAACATCAGCTCAGTGAAACCAGATGAAGAGCTTCCAATCATATGATTAAATAAAGGCCATGTCAAAGTTCCATTAGACATATCAACCAACTCTCTATCAGACAAAGGAGGTCGAACTCTTCCAGCTAGATCCCTCCTTTTCTGGGCATATTCCTTAAAGCCTTTGTTCGAGCCCATAGTCATACTTTGTAATTGCACACGGGTTGGTGTAAGATCAATATTGTATTGGTATTTTTTTGTAAAAGGCATCAGCCAAGTCTTCCCAAGTACGGATGTTGGTTCCTTCTAGTTGATAGAACCATTCTAATTGTGTCCCTGGTAAGCTCTCTTGAAAGAAGTGTACCATGTCGAGAGGGTCTTAGACTTTGACTCAAAATAATGCACTTCCATCTTTGACGGTATTTGATTAGAAGAAAATAAATCCTCTTGCCCCTTGCTAGACGTATGGTTCAGGATAAACCTGTACCACATGTCCTTGAGATCCTTGAAATGGTCAGTAAAAATGCTATGGTATGATGTCATGATGTTATGATGTCATTTTTGAACAGATAGCCAACACAAGCAAATCACACAATATCCTTGGGTTTACAGGATTGCATGAGGTTCGTAGGTAAGTACCCTCTTGAATTTCAGTTGGCTCAACCTGTACTAAGAATAGTAACTGGGTTCTAAGGATCTCATATCACAGATCTTTCTCGAAGGTTTTATTTTAGTACAACAACTGATTTGCCTCCAAAACATCCTGCGAGTCGAATCTCAATGAGTGTAGCATTGAGTATCAACCAACTTTTGAATGCACCAAAGCCGGCCATATCACTACATTCTAATGGCCAAGTTGGGTAAATTAAGGTTCTAAAAGTCAGTTAGTGCTTATGACACCACACAACAACCTAGTATTCTCCTCGACTGATTCAAGGGACACCAGTACAAACCAAGTTGTCACGCTAACATAGACATCACTTCAAGCATATAAATCTACACCGTACAATTTCCATGGTCTATTTCTGCTTACCTAAAGTATCCCCAGATTCGGGTATAGGATCTTTGCAAGTAATTAAAACCCGAGGAACCCTCAAATGTAAAGCAAACAAGGAAAACAATTTTAAGTAAAAGTGATCTAACTCTAAGGTAACCCCTCTTTTTAAGTTCCCCAACAGAGTCTCCAGCTCTGTAATACGGTGGGAGAACTAACTTGTTTTTGCGTTTTATCGCAAATGTTACAGATAGCAAGAGTCACCACAAAATTTTATTTTATCCAATAAGGAAAGGGTTAAAAGAACAGGAAAGTCCTTGATAGATTTTGAGTTCGGGGGGTAGGTTATGAAAAGGGAAGGTGTTAGCACCCTTTTCATCCGTAGTTATCTACGGGCTCTTAATCGCTTAGCTCACTTTTTGAAAATCTCTTTGTGTCGTATGTTTTAAAATATTTTGAAAAGTTTGTGTGGAATGTTTTTTTGTTTTGAAGAGCTTTGTGGGCAAGAGATTATGAGTATCTACCCACTCAAGTTCGTTCTCGTAATTTTATTTCTCCTATATATATTATTATCCGTACCATTAGTTAGTAGGAAGCCATATCGTTAGATGTGAAGGGACAGGCGATGGTCATCGTACAGTCATCAAAGGCAACTAGTAAGGACGCTTTAGCAATTTTCATAAGGGACCAGATCATTTATCGAAAGGCAACATCGAAGGATCATTGAGGGACTATGATCTTTGAATCAATGGACTTTGCTAAAACCGTCCCCACTTTCGAGGGACATGACTGTTTTCCGAAGGCAACAAGGGAGGTTACCTTAGAAGTGCGAGTGTGTGAGGTGTGTTATTTTAAATTATTTTATCTTTGAGTTAGGGTTTTCTATTGTTTGTTTTTATCTTGCCATACAACCTAATTACTAAGAAATAGTAGCAAATATGGAAAATAGTAGAGGTGCGGAAAGTAAAGGTAGAAAGTAAACCTAAACTATTACATCGCTTCGGGGCAGATACATGATTGTGAAAGCAGAAAAGAAAATCCTAAGCTATTACATACTATTAGTAGTTATATAATAATGAAACTAAGGCTACGCTATTACATTCGCGAACCTATACAGTCGATTTAAGACATAAAATTTAAATTGAAGGAAAAAGAAATGTTTTTGATGATTTTTTTTATGAAAAAGGTTCATGATAATTAATTAATAAACCTAAAAAAACTAATTAATTTTAATAAAAAAAGTTAATTAATTTTAATTACAAAAAGGATAATGCTAAAAAACCTAAATCCTAATTTTTTTAGGGTTTAAAAAAAATTTATTTTTAGGTTTGTAAAAAATGTTTGTTATTTATGGTTAAGTGAAGTTAGGGTTAAGAGGAAAGGAATTAAGGAAAATAGGGTTAAGAGGAAATTAGAAGCAAAACAAACACAAACTGCCCGTGGTGGGTGTTGAACCCAAGCCCTCAGCCTTCCCCCCTACATGCCTTGCCACTGCGCCAGGCGCTTGTTTGTGTTAGTAGAATAGAATAAAACGTGTTACATGTTATACCTGCAAAAACATGAATAAAAAATGTGAAACATCTCAAAATACCAAAAGGCATGGATCGAACCCACGCCTTTGCATAGTAAGACCTTAACGCCTGCTCGCATGCCACTGGGGTGATCATACATCCAGTGATATAACTGAAAAACAATTATATTTTAAAACCATTTCCTAAACTGGAGATGCGCGGGAGCCATAGCTTCGTTCGTCTTCTCCGATGAGTATTTTTTTCAACCTGCAAAAACAACGGTTGTTAGTGATCCAAAGGGACCCTACCCCTCTAAATTAAGCCCTGCGAGTTTAGTGGGACCCTTGTTTTTGGCTGATTCACGCTGGTTTGTGAGGTATGACAAAAATAATATGGATCGGTGTAAGCATGGTCGTTCAGGGTTCCAGTGGCATGGAGGCCATGCGATTGTTCTAACCTGCACCTTAAAATTTCAAACACATGTTAAATAAGTTAGTACACAATAAAACATAATGAAAGCAAAGATATGAATTCACGAAATATAGGGCAACCGGAGATGCATGTAATGCAGTTTTCATGTGGTTTGGATCACCAAGTTTGATCCATTCTTACCCTAGAGAGCTTTTGGAAGTGAATGGAACGACTGGATTGCCTTAAGAGTGGTTGCAATTAGGGTTCTAAGATTGCCCTAGTTTTGATATTTTTTGAGATTTTTTGGGATGGCTTCTTCTAAGGATTTTTCGTGTAAGGGTTTGTCTGAATGAATGAGATATATAAAAGAGAATTAGGTTAAAAGATAGTGGGCATGGACTTTGTAAGAAAGAGCCTTGAGTTTATCTAATTTATTTTGAATTTAAAATAAATAAAAATCAAAATAAATAGAATAAAAAAGTCCATGGGGTGTATGAGTAAGTCTTGAGGTTTATAATGAGTTATATATCACGCATGGACCTTGAAATAATATCCCATTATCCCAAAAATTCAAGTTTGGTCACTTTCGATTTTATGCATTTGCTCAAAATTTCCCAACATGCACCAATAATAACTCTCTCAATTTTTATCATTTGAAGGTTATTTTGGAATTTTTGGAAATCTTAACATGTCCTCTACAGTCTCTATTTTGTTTATTTTTACATTTGAAGATATTCATAATGTAAATTGCCTTGACGAAAAGTGTCTTTTTGTTGACTTTTGAGATGACCTATAATGTATTGGCCCATATCTCTGAAAAGAAGCATTTTTTGGACTTGAGCTTAAAGATACAAAGTTGTAGAGAATTGAATTTACTTCAAAATGAGCATTTGTTGAGGAAAATATGATGAAGCATGTGAAAGTCATGCTTGGTCAAAGTTCAATTGACTTCTTCCTAAGAAAACCCTAATTTGGTAACTTTTGACTTTTGATGAATATGGAGTTAGCTTGATGAATCATGATCAAACCTTGATCAAATGATGAATATGACTTCAAAATCTTGAAGTTTGACTGTATGTTTACCACAGTTGACTTTTTGTCCAATACAGTTGATTTTTAGTCATTTGAGCAATTGACTGAGAAAACTTGTGATACAAGGCTTAAAACTTGGCATGAGCATTCTTGGAGACATATAAGAAACCATGACATCCACTTAAGGCCTTATAAACCCAATCTTCCTTGAGAAAAGTGAAACCCTAGTTGTAGGTCAATTGCTTAGGAGGAGAATTTGTCTGATCAATTCTTAAGTAACCTTGAGCAAATGAAGACCCTAGGAGAATGAGAAGATGTCTTGAAGAAAATAGGAGGACAAATTTTGGGGTACAACAGGGTACAATAAATACGGTCAGACATTGTCTTCTTCCTCTTGTAAACACACACCCGTGAATACAACTTCTGAACATACTCATTTCAAGGTAATCACCCGACCCCCCTGTCATCGATAACTAAAGCTCGTGAGATTCATACACGACACATTTGATTTATAATTTCTCATATATTCCGGAACAAATGCTCTTAGCTTTCTTTCTACACCAGTTCTAGATTTCCACCATCTTTTACTTGTAGTATAAGAAACCAACACTTCACCAGGCATTCTGATCAGACCTCAATATTTGATTGCCTTCTTCTGCCCTTTCATTCACTAGAAATTGATAATACCAGTGAAGACTTAAAAACAATAGTAGTATTGCATTGTCCAAGCATGCTACTATAGACAAGATTAGAATTTGCACATTCTAATCCACACAGTCAAAACTCTATTTTCTGACAATAATGAGGATCCTCCATAATAACAATCCCAGACCTCTTTCAGGGATAATAAACAAAAAGGTGTTACAACATCATTTAGGACATCAACTTTTCTTTAATAAATTGATTTATCACCCAAAGCGCTAATTATGTATGATTGTCCTTTTAACTAAGAAGATCTCAAAAGCATAAACCTTCTGCAACTTATTCAGGTAATCATAGACACTTGAACACTTAATGAGAGAAATAAAATCTCATAAACTTTCTTAAACAAGGAGTTCAGAAACCAGATTTAGATCCACGCCTCAGATAAGTACCCAGCTCCCGACAAGGTCTTTACCATTAGTAAAATGCACACCTTCACAAGATCAGACTTATACCCAACTCCCGACAAGGTATTTGTCACCAGAGGAAAACTTCCTCACACACACAGCTGCAGATGATACTTGCTTTCATCATATGTTAGAACATTTGTTTTGGAATCCTTCTTCTTCACATGCCTAGCACAAGAGGATTCTTCATAATAATCCAGACTTGGTCAATGACTCGGCTTCAAACTCTATCGTGGTCATTCATTCCAAGTTGGGAATCCAATGGTGAACAACAATACTCACTCCATGATCTTTAAACCAACTTCCTTATGAAGCAGCACACACCTGAGATGATGGCTATCTGCTTAGAGCCAATTAATCGCTCTAATGCAGAGAGACAAGAATAATGAGACGGGTTGAAGCTTGTGCGCATGGTGTTTGATCTTAAAACTCCAAGTTCTTGATCTGCAAAATTGGAAGGCTGGAGGTTGAAGACGACTAATTGTGCATGTTTTGGTGCCAATATTCAAAATCATCCAACCAGTGTTTCACACACCACTAGCCGTTGGTTTTAATTTGATTTTTAATATTTCAAACTTCTCTTATTTATTTCTCATAGTTCCTTTGACCTTTTTGACTCCAATTTTTTTCATAAATCACTAAAAGTATTTTCTATCACATATTAATTTTTTAGAATTTAAAGGTTTTGTTTATAATTTTTTGCTTTTTTCTCTCTTTTTTGATTTATTTTAATTAACTTCTAACAATTAATTTTTAACTATTTTTAAACATTTTAGGGTCCAACTTTTGAGATCTTCATCCTTTGAGTTTTTATGACTTTCGCAAATTTTTGTGGCTTTTTATTTCATGTTTTGTTGCATCATTTAAATTTTCTCTTTAATTTCCATTATAAACCATTTTAAAATCATTTAAAATCAATTTTAAATATTATTTTGATTGTTTTGGATGTTTGATGGTTTTAACTTTTGGTTGGCTTGGTCAATTTTGGTTGATTGAAGTTCATATTGTTCAATTAAACTTTAGATTGGTGCTTGATGAACTTTGAACTTTTGGTTTACTTTCTATCAATAAATGATATTTTCATCATTTTTGGTACTTTGGATTGATGATAAGTTTGTCTCAAGGTATCATGAAGAAAATTGATTGAAGTAATGATCAATCTTCTTCTTCTTCTTGTTTTTCTTTTGTTTTGACTGGTGTTACATATTTAAGGAGAATAACTTTGTGTCATTTCTTTAACATGTATGACAGATAAATTTCTATTGTCTGACCTCAGATATTTTTGACTTCTACATAATATAGAAGTAGAAATGTTGAGAATAAGCCATTAGATTGACTTGACTCGCACAAATCAAATAAAAAATATCGCCATCGTGCATTATTGTTTCCAGAGGAATGGGAAAAGAGCAAATAAACCCAAAAAGAGGGGGACAAAGACTAGGTACGGGGGTTGGTTTTGCAAAAGGAAGGTATTAGCATCCTAAACATCTACCGTACTCCATATGAAGCACTTTGAAAATTTGTGTATTTTGGCTATAAAAGGTGTATACAAAAATAGATGGTAGAGATGAGAAAAGAAGTATTTTTTACAATTTTGCACCCTCCGTAGTTGTGAACCTTTAGTGCCTATGTACCACTTTCTGTGCAGGAGGCGATAAGGGTACTCGTAGTTCATCTCAAAATTTTTAAAACACATGTGAGTTGGTTAATTTTAAGAGAAGAGGTGTCATCGTCACATATGAGTGGAAAACATACTTACTACCTATGCTTATGATAAAGGAGAATTTTCATCATCTCAAGGTGGAGGATATAGCTTGGATTTTAAAATCAACAAATCCTCATTCAACACACAAGTGGAACTTATCTCACTTCTCTACATATCGTAGAAGTAAAGTAGCTCACATCACTACAAGAATTGACAAGAGTCTAATCTTTTGAGAAAAAGTTTTAAAGTAAAAAGCCAAAGTGGAAAAATGATTTGAATGAGTTTGATTGATTTTTAGTCTTCTCACAAAAAATGTCAAAGTATGATTAATATTAATTAAAATTTGAATAAGAAAAGATTTTGAAAATACATGGACCTAAGTTGAAGTTTATTATGAAATCGGTTCAAGTTAGAAAACAAGAGGTGTTTTGAAAAGAAGGGAGAAGATTTTGAAATTAAAGAAGATAGGAGGAGATGAAAGGACTATCATAAAGCATAAGGTAAAAGCTAAGGAAAAGAACGATCTAACAACCAAGAAGGAAACACTTGACATAAAGAGTCAATGTAGAATTCCCATCGTTTGGATTGAAACAAAGTAAGCAAAAACACTAAACCTCTTAGGAATACCAAGCTTAAGATAAATTAAGTATTCATAAAAATTGGGCAGAGTAACGGTTCCATACAGAGGAATTTTCAATCACAGATAAAGCACATAATCAAAATAACCTACACACAAAGAAAATAAACCCAATGTCTTGGGGTAAACCCTAAAAAGTCCAGACAAAATAACAACAGAATCACAAATTCCCAAGGGTAATAAAGGTTTCTAATCCTAAGTCCAAGTATTCCACAACTCCATAATATCAAGGATAGTAACCAAATAATCCAAGTAACCTTAAAGTTTTTTAATATTCAAGTTGGTTATTAAGTGTCTTCAAAAAGAAAAGAAAGCTCAAGTGAGCAAAAAAAAAAGACATAAAGATAAATGCTAAAATGAGCAAAGATAAATGCTCAAATGAGAAAAGATAAAATGGGATAAAGATAAATGCTCAAGTGAGCAAAGATGAAAATAACATTAAATGTTAATGCTAAAGTAAATGGTGCATAAAAGTAAAGGCATAAAATAAAGGGAACAAAGTAAAATCATAAAGTAAAGTCAATTATTAATGAATTAAAAGTTAGGGGTTAGTTGAATGACCATTTTGAAATTTGCATTTGAAAACTCATTATAAGATTTATAAAATCAAAGCTTCTCAACAACAAGTTTCATTTTCTTTTTGTCAAGTATATCATTCATTTCAAGTACTCAAGGCAAGCATATATGATCAATGGTGTTTAAATGATTCACTTAGACCAAAATTCATGAAAGTTCATTAGAGGATTGATAATATCAAAGCCTCCTAACGATGAAACTCAAGGTTATTGGATCAAAAGTTTCAAATTAAACATAATTGTGCTTGCAAACATAGGTTTGGGCCACGAATGATCATTTTTCGAATTTGGACAAATTTAGCGCTAAGTTAAGAAATCGTAAGTTGATTTATGTAGAAGTCACACATATTTTGAGGTCGGTCAATAGTAATCTATGTACCACATGTTAGAGAAATGATATGTAGATCATTATCCAATAACATGTAGCTCAAGTAAGAAAGGGATAAAATGAAAAAAGGAGGGATGTATCAGATGAAATTAGGGTTTCAAATATCATTAACATCATTCATCCATTTTGGTGGATTTGGTTTTTCAACCTATCTCACCCAAGATCCAAGGAGGTTGAGGAACTTGTCCCAAAATAACACCCAAACCAGGATCAAACCAAAATAATAAAATAATATTTAATAGAACAATATTTAAATGATTAATAAAAGGGAAAGAAATGGTAAAATGCACAAAGTATATCAAAACACCAAATAAAACTCCTAAAAAAATGTCAGATGTCAAGCAAAAATCAATAAGTGTTGATAAGTTTTTTATTGGAATTTTTTAAAGTCAGAAACTATTTTTTAAAATTTAAAGAAATAAGAAAAATGAACCAAAAATTGTGAAAAATAGAAAAATAAGAAACAAAAATGAGATGAGGTCACCAACATTTGTCAACAGGTCATTGGATTCTTCGAGAATTTTTCCATAATTTTAAAATCAAGAAAAGTATATTTAAAATAATTAAAATAAGGCAAACAATACAAAAATTATAAAAAATATCAAACATCAAAATTAAGATATGAAAAAATATTCACAAAGTCAGAAACAATTCATAGTATTTTTTTATATTTTTTTCATAATTTTTGAATAAAAAATAACAGAGTTATGAGTTTTTAAAATTAAAACAAATTTTAAAACAAATTTTTGCAAAATAAAATAAATCATAAATGATATGAGGCGTTGGATCTGGCTCATAAAAACATGCTAGCGCATCTAATGGCTCAGGAGTGATGATGTATGGTGATCTATGGTCAACAAGCACGCACTAAAGTCATAAAAGTAAGACCAATCACAATATTTCAATTGTCACGCTCTCATTGGTTGGAGAAGATACATAGGTCATCTTTTACCTCCAGCTACCCTGCAACTAGGGCGAGGTCAAGATTCTTAAATATGTAAATTTATATGCAAATAGTGGTATCATTGGATGCGTCTCTTTAAGAAGGTCACAACCATATCCTCGCGCCAAATTTATATAAATCACATCTTACTCGGTTTGGAAAAAACCAGAGAGTTTTGAAAATTTTGAAATGAACAAACAAAACCATTAAATGTATTGGTTCACCAAAATTAATTTAATAGAAAGCATTAATGAATATCATAGATCACTCTAGTAATTTGAGTTGGAAGAATTCGTGCCTTAATCTACCTGAACGAAGTCCACTGAAATTGCTCTGAAACTTGACTTTGGTTGAACATAATATGGCACAATTTGGCTTGATTTTTGTTTGAGAAGCTCCACACAAGTTCACTAAAGAATAATATCACAAGAAATTGAATTGAAAAATAAAAAAAAAGAGTTAATTTGAAAACTCAGAAAAGTTAATTGTGGAGAGAAAGTGGCAGAGTAATTTTGGTTATCCAAGCTTGAGGAAATGAGTGCAATATGTCCCTCTATTTATAGGAGAATGAATGCTCAAAAGAATTGGAAGGAATAGTGAGGTTTGGATGGAAATTGAGTGAAGCCTGAAAATGAGAAAAGTCTGAGTTGAGCTTGCTCAAAAATCAGTTAATTCTTGCGTTTCAATGCTCTAATCATGCTTTGGAACTTTGATAAACATGTTTAAATAAAAAATGTGCAGCAAAATGGAAATTGCAATCTAACTGCAAGCAAAAATTTGGTTTCATGGAAGCAACTTCAAGAGCATGGGGCACATAATCTAGGAGGATTTATCATCTCATTATTTTTGAAATGGAAATATCTCACAATATACTTCACAATGTGCCAAGAAAGACATCATTTGGATGTTTGAGCAAAAAGTTATGTCTATTTGAATTTGTGAAAAACACACAGATATTTTATACTTGAAAAAAATTCTACTTGTTGAATTTCAAAATGACTTATAATGTTCTTCAAAATTTCATGACTTTCCACTCAAAATTTGATCTTGATATCCGAAGATGGCATAAGGTAGACCCTTTGAATTGAATTGTGGAATTGAGATCACTCAAAAATCATAAAAATTGAAAGAGTTATGGTCTTTGGAAGATACAAATTTGGGGAAATTTACAAAAGACCTATAATCTTTTCAAATCTTCAACCATTTTCCAAGCATCTTTGAGCCTTGCACATAAAAATAGATGTAATTAACATCCCAAATATTTTTATGGAAATAGAATGGGCCCAAGGAGATGAAAATTGACCAAGTTATGATAATTTGAAGTCAAACCCTGAAATTCAAAGGCCTTTCAAGGAGACTTGTAATCTTCCTCAATCATTAATGACCTTCCATTCAAAATTAGACTTAGATTTATGAGGAGATCTTATTAAGGACCCTTTAAAGAGAATCATGGCTTTGGAGGCACTAAAAATCTAAAAAACTGAGCAAGATATGGTCCTTAGAAGTCAATAAACCCTAGCTCAGAGAGTGTCAAAATGACTTGAAACCCCTTTCAACATTTGATGATTTTTCTTGCACAATTGGATTTTGTCATGTGAAGAGAGGTTGTTGTTGACGATAATTAGAATCCATATAAAAAATAACCAACTCAAAATTTTGAAAATTGAGAGAGTTATGCACTTGTGATCACTGAATTAAGCATTTGTTCAATTAGGTCAAGTTTGTTTAACCAACCATAAATATTTTGATCTTTCTTGGAAAAATAAAGCATGATGAATCACAATAGGCCTTGAAATGATATATTTTTTTAAGCACACTAAAATATGGAGCTTAAGCCTCAATAAAGCTTATTGAAGAAGGCATGGAAATAAATACATGAACCTATCTTCTTGATGAATTCTTTCACTGACTTTGAAGAAATATTAACCTAAATTAAGTGAGGGAACTCCTTGAACCAAAATCTTTGATATGATAGGAATAGCCTTAAATATTGAGCTCTTGCCATCCGTTGAAGAACCATTTGACTGAGGACCAACCCTTAAAACCTAGGTTAGATGGTGAGATGAATGCAATTGTGATCACCTACAATATGTACAATCAAAGAAACATATATACATATTTTGATGTTAGTTAAAGAAAACATGTAAAAGATACAAAATTCAAGGTGCTTGGTGATCCCTTAAGAGTAAACTTAAAGATAGGATGAAGAAAGGGAGAACCAACCCTGATGTGTGATCTTGATGTATTGATAAAAGTGAGATGATAAGAAATCTTAAGGGCAAAAATTGGGGTATAACAGCTGCCGTTATTCTATCCGGAGATACGAAGGTTAAAATCTTCATCTCGATGTGATTGAAGATACTTAAATATAAAACAAGCCCTATTTTTGGCCATAAGATTACATGCAATGCTTATGATCATGAAAGCAAATGACCTACTCCAAAAGTGTCATATAACACCACTGGGGAAGCGGGAGAAAAAACAAAAAGTCAAAAAGAGAGTTTAACTAGAAAAATAAATCGTTGGGGAATAGAAGAAACAATTCTACTAGGGTAAAGCTCGTAGAGGAGATAAAGTGTCATCTAATCAATAAATGAGGAAAAAGTAATGGAAAACAATGATCGACAGATAACTGAGAACTACCCACACCTAGAGGAGATAAAAAAAAGAAATTAACATTGACTCACAGGGGATCGAGAATCAAGAACCAGAAGGATGCAAATAAAAAAGGTAAGATAATACCAGCTAAGATATGACGGTAAACATCGACACTGAGGTAGGTAACAAATGATTAACATCAATACTTATAACTGGAAACAAAAGTTGACATCAACACTTAAAGTTGGGAGCATAGTAACTCTAAAAGAGTAAAGTGAATCTCAATGACGAATTACCCCCTATAATGCGGACACTATCATCCATCAAAGTAAAACATCTCAACAACAAACTATCTCTCATAATGAAGAGACTACCATCCATCAGAGTAATAATCTAAACAATGAAGTATCTCCCATAATGAAGAGACTACAATACATCGGAGTACAAATCTAAACAATGAACTATCTCCCATAATGAAGAGACTACCATCCATCAGAGTACAAAATCTCAACAATGAACTATCTCCCATAATGAAGAGACTACCATCCATCGGAGTTCAAATCTCAACAACGAAATATCTCCCATAATGACGAGACTACCATCCACCAAAGTACAAATCTCAACAACGAACTATCTCCTATAATGACGAGACTATCATCCATCAGAGTAAAAAATCTCAACAATGAACTATCTCCCATAATGAAGAGACTACCATCCATTGGAGTACAAATCTAAACAATGAACTATCTCGTATAATGAAGAGACTACCATCCATCTGAGTACAAAATATCAATAACAAACTATTTCCCATAACGACGAAACTACCATCCATCGGAGTACAAAATCTCAACAACGAACTATCTCCCATAATGAAGAGACTACCATCCATCGGAGTACAAATCTCAACTAAAAACTATCTCCCATAATGATGAGACTACATTCATCGGAGTACAAAATCTCCACAAAAAAATATTTCCCATAATAAAGAGACTACCATCTATTAGAGTAAACATCTTCTCTGGCATTAACAGACTTATTGGGGAAGAATAAGTTGCTCAAATAAAGAGACCCTCCACTTGTTGTTTACGAAGAGGATTGTGATAGTTCTACTAGGAAATGAATCTTAACTTACTTGGGAAGTGCCAATACATTCCTTTTGAGGAGATAAAGTCTTCACGTGCAAAATAAATCCACATTCTCAATCCAGGGCTCAAAGCCTTTAGAAAACGAAATAAAAAAGTTGACGGGGACCACAAATTCAAACCAGGAACAAACCGGAGTGAAACAGTCAACCAAGACAGTACTCAATGAGGAATAAGCTCAAATGGGGTTCATATTCCATCCAGATAATGAGCTAGGTCGGAAGGCTAAAGCAAACTTCTTCCACGAGGGATAACTCAGTGGGGAAATTGAAAGGATATACACTTTTTGCTTTAGATTGACACTGTATTGGAGAGAGGATAACTCAACTTTGCAACAAGGATAAAATATCAACATTAACATAAATGAATGCAAATGAGCAATGAATTTTAATTACAGCTATGTATGATGTATGTATGAGTGTATGAATATTATCATGTATATGCTGACAAAACAAACATATTGCACTGGGGATAACCAGACAAAACCAGCTTGGGTAAGGACAACACCGGGCTAAATCACATCCAGGATAAAGATTCTATAAGAGACTAAGCGAGAGTCGAGGAAACAAACTCCTATTTCACGACTTAACTCCATTGGGAAGAAATATGGCTTGAAAATAATAATCAAAGCACAATCTGATAACAATAAACCAATACAGTTGCAGGGATATAACTCCTTCCTCCAGGCTTCACTGGAGAATATAATACAAACTTTACTAGGGAAGACTATGTCAAATCACCTAGACTTCAACTGGGGATTCCACACCGACTTCACTAGGGAAAACAATGCCACATAGTCGAGGGCAGCCCAAATACATTCTTCAATATCAAGAGTAATGGTTGTGCAAACTTCTCTGGGGAGAAATTAAGAAACTTCATTCGGATAACAACTTTTAGAGATAAGTATCATCTTTGCTTCATTTGGAGATCTAAGAAGTTAATAACGTAACAGGAAATCAAAAGTATGGGGGTTTTAAATCAACTCCGCACTTGGCGAGAGAAAACCAAAAAATTTGACAGCTGTCTCAACACTTCTTATAAAAGGTACCGTCCTTGTCTAGCTGATCCGCTGGAAAAAAAATCTGCGTCAAGTCTTGACTGGAGAATCTGGGATATGGCATCAGATCGTGAAAACCCTGTAATATGGTGGGAGAACTGACTTGGTTTATTTTGCATTTTATCGCAATTGTTTCAGATAGTAAGAGTCACCACCGACTTTTCGTTTATCCAATAAGGAAAGGTGAAAAGAACAGGAAAGTCTTTTGATAGATTTTGAGTTTAGGGGGTAGGTTATGAAAAGGGAAGGTGTTAGCACCCTTTTCATCCGTAGTTATCTACAGGCTCTTAATGACTTGCTCACTTTATTTGCTTTTTTGTGTGTGCTTTCGAAAAAGTTTTGAAATGTCAATAGTAAGGCGGTTTGCTTTATGATAACTCTTGTAAGAGTCCTCAAGAGTGTTGATAAAGCATTTTGAAAATGTTTTTGAAAGTGTGAGGTGTGACAAATTGTTTTAAGTTGTGAGAAAGCAATTAAAAGTTAACTACCCACTCAAGGTATTTCTTGTATTTTTACTCCTCCTTTAGATAGTGTTATCCATACCATTAGTTAGCAGGAAGCCCTATCTTTGGATGTTCGAGGGACAGGCATAGGGTCATTGTTATGGTCATTGAAGGCAACATTTAGGGATGCCTTTAGGAATTTTAAGGGACTGTCATCATATATATTCGTAGGAAACATTGAGGGACAAGATCATATATCATAGGAAACTTAGGGACATCGTGGGACTAGGATCTTTATGATGATTTATAACTAAGGGTCTTTGCTAATTGTATCCCTACGTTCGAGGGACATGACCATTGTTTTTCTAAGGCAACGAGAGAGGTTTCCCTAGAGGTGAAGTGTACAAAGTGTGCTTGATTCAATTAATTTATCTTTAGGGTTTTCTATCGTTTGATTTTCATCTTGACATTCACACTAATTACTAACAACAATATAGTAAAATAATAGCAGGAAAAGTAAAGTGCAGAAAATAAAATTCCTATGCTATTACATGGCCTTGGGGTAGTTACATAATAGAAAAGCGGAAAAAATAAATCCTAAGCTATTACATACTAGAGAAGTTACATAATAATAGAAAAGCGGAAGATAAGGCTATATACAAATTGTGAACCCTATACACTTTATCTATGAAAACAAAACAAAATTAAAATAGAGAAAAAATAAATAAATGTTTTTGATGATTTTTTTTATGGGAAATGTTTTTTAAATGATGATTAAAATAAACCTAAAAACTAATTAATTTTAATTAACAAAATTATTGATTAATTAAATTAACTAAAAAGAGGTAAATGATAAAAAAAACCTAAAAAATTAATTAATTTTAATTAACAAAACAAAACAATTATTTTAGGTTTGTAAAAAGGTTTATGGTTTTATGGTTAGGTGAATTTAGGGTTAAGTTTGCCAAAATATTTATAGTTTATGGGAAGAGAATTAAGGAAAAAACCACAAGTTGGAAGTAAAATCAAATAAATGTCAGGGGTGGATGTTGAATCCACGCCCTTAGCCTTCCACACTGCATTAAGAGAAAAAAACAAATTAGAAACAAAATCAGACAAAATGTCAGGGGTGGGTGTTGAACCCAAGCCCTTAGCCATTGTTATACAATGGTTGATGTTATGATCTGGCCTCAGTATGTTTTGTAATAAACCAGTATGGGACCATTACAATGGTCCAAACCTGCAGTTTTGAATCTCATGAACACATTAAAAAAATTAGTATACCATGTGTGATCGATGAGAATGAGAACTGACTGTTTTGGAATGTTGGTTCGCGTTTGCGTTTGTTTTCGCAAAATGTCGCGGTAAGCAAGAGTCGCCGCCGTATTTTATTTTATCCAACAAGGAAAGGACAAAAGCACAGAAAAATTCCTTTTCGAGATGTTTCTCGAGTTCGGGAGGTAGATTATAGAAAGGGAAGGTGTTAGCACCCTTTCTATCCGTGGTTATCCACGGGCTCTTAGGTACTTGCTCACTACGTTTTCAAAAGTTTGCTTTTCTTTGTGTTTGTGGGTTTTGAAAAGAGTTTTGTTTTTGAAGAGAGTGTAAGTGCGAAAAGTTTTGTTTTGTTTTTAAAGAAGAAAGTACTTAAGAACTTCTACCTACTCAAAAAGGAATTAAACTGTGCAAATGTCCTTTAGACAGTGCTATCCCACTATTGAGGAGTAGGTAGCACCGTCATTGGAGTTTTTCGGGTCAATTCGATTTAAGGGACGTGTGGTCACTAAAGCAATGTTAGGACGCCTTAGTGGTAACCCTAATGTCTTAGATCATTTTATCCGAGGCAACCGTTTCGAGGCAACTTATGATCTTTGGACAAAAGGGAGACCTCTAAAACATCCTATACTCAATGACCACGTTCGAGGCAACCAAGTGAGGCGTACCCTAAGAGTGGCATGTGCGAGTGTGTCAATTTTCAGTTTATATTATCTTTGTACATGTTATGGTGAGCTACGGTTGATTTTAAATAAAGATAGATCTTGACATGCAATCCTAGTTAGCATACATCTAAACAGTTAATATATGTACAAAAATTTAAAGTGCGGAAATTGTAAATCCTACGTTATTACAAGGCTTCGGGGAGGGGGATTATTTACATGTCCAAAAATTGGGGGAATAAAAAGCAGTAAAGTGTAAAAGTCTTAGTTAAGCTATTACAAACCAATAGGAAGTTACAACAAAATAAACACGCGCGAATATGAAAATAACCTCTAAAAATCCTAAGAATAAAATCATTTTGTTGTTTTTTATATAAAAGAACATAAGGCCTAAGTCAATTAATTTTTTTTTAATTTTAAGAAAAATGTTAAAATAATTAATTAATTTATTTAAGAAATAAATATAGTTGGAAAAACAACTAGCCTAATGTTTTTGTGATTTTTTTTTATTTTAATGTTAATTAAAAGATAAAAAAGATGTCAATGAAAACAAAAATAAAATACAAGGGGAATCCTTCGATCCAGGGAAAAAAAGGAGCTTAGAGCCAAGGAGGGAATGGAAGCTTCGATCAAAACAGGGTCATGGTTCTTTCAATTGGGCCAGGAAGTGGGCATGAACAGCCTTCGATCCAGGGAAGGGGATTTCCCTTCGATCCTGGGAAATATGCCTTCTTCAATCCAGGAGGACTATGGGAAGCTTCGATCCATAGAAGGTGTCTCCTTCGATCTGGGATTCTATACCTGCAAAAGTATGTTAGCAAAATAAAACTCAGGGCCTGATATTGAACCCCAGGCCCTTCGATCCTGCGTGCGCTGAGTCTTTTCAGGCTAAATCTGCAGCAAATGTTAGCAAACGAAGAACATAACCTGGGGCCAAACCCATGCCCTTGAATTCTGTCTAGGATGGCAAATCGAATAGGATAGAAAATATGGAGGTGTTATGCAAAATGAAAAGTTTTGACAATTTACCCTCTCTTACCAGCAGATTGAATCTTCGATTTGGGTACTGGCTGGATGGGAGCACTTTCAATCTGAGGGCTTCTGGGCGTGGGCACCTTCGATCTGAAGGACTGATTTGGCTTGGAAAATTCTTACAACCTTTGATGGATTGTAGGCAGTGTATCTCTAAATCTTTCATGTTTCTTTTCTCTATTTTTTCCTCTGTGTTTTTTCGTCTTTCTGTTGTATAATTTTTGTAATGTTTTTGTTCCGCCCCCTCTTGGATATGTATGCTGGCCCTTGTATTTATAGGGGTGTGGGGGTCTAGTAACGAAAAGAGACAGCCAATTAAACAGGCCATTAAAGCCATGAGACAAGAATCAAACACATTAAAATATTTCCTTTTTTGAAATATTTGTGTTTCTTGAATGAACCTGGACACTTTTGAATTTCGAATGCCTTCAGGCGCTGCTCTTTGATTGGTCCTAAGTTGCCTCCTTCGAATGGACTTCTTCTGCTTCGACTGCTTGATTTGAAAAGAGTCACTCTGGTCGAATCAACTCTTTAGGAACAGAAATGGAAAGAATCTGGCCTTTAACTCAGGAATTAAATCCACAATCAGCATTTAATTATTGCCATATTTGCAAGGAAAACATGCCATCTTCTCATGTTCAGTGTACCTGGACATGTTTTTTGAGTGCCCTCTTGATGGCCTCTTTCGAATGGCCTGGAAGGAGTTCTTCAAATGGCCCTTGTCCAAATATCAATCGAAGGGTCCTAATTAAAATTCCAATCGAAAGGCTTTGTTAACAGGCTAATCGAAAGGTGTTGTTCATGTTAATCGAAGGACATGGTTAACATGCCTGTCGAAGCTGCCTTGACACAATGCTAAATCGAAGGATCCCTTGGCATGCCAAATCGAAGGCCTTGACATAATGCCAATCGAAGTGCTTGTCCATAATGCCAATCGAAGTGCTTGTCCATGCCAATCGAAATGCTCCTTCAGAATACCAATCGAAGGGTCTTTCAGAATTCCAATCGAAGTGCTTGTCCATGCCAATCGAAATGCTCCTTCAGAATACCAATCGAAAGGTCTTTCAGAATGCCAATCGAAAGATACTTAAAGCACCACTCAAAAATTTTCTTTTTCCTTAGGCAAGGGTTTATGGTCAACCATGCAGGGGGAAGACTTTGGAAAACATGAGAGGGAAAATTTTGGGGTACAACAGTTGCCCCTGTTCATTTTTTTAAACCTGAGGATATAGATTAGCTTTCGAGCTTTTCGTGATACGAAGGTGGAAGATAATTGAACACTAGAGTGCCCAGAAATTTGCACTTACATGGTGTAGTATCAGCATTGTGACGTCGGGAATGGGCTTACAGATGCCATTTGGAGATTGTTGGTAGGAGGATGGGCTTATAGATGACATCTGCAGGAATGTCGATCGCATAAGAGATTCCTTAGCGAGAACTTGCATACCTGTTGTTGTAGAAGATTCCGCTGGGGAAGTCTAACTTTGTTGAGGTTTAGGAACCTGCCTGTACCTCAACTGAGAGAATGCTTCAGCTGAGTTTTAAGAACCTGTTCATAATTCAATTGGGGGGAAACATCTTCATCAAGATCTAGGAACTGTCTCGTGCTCACCGGGAGTATACCGTTGAGATTATAGAACTTGTCCACACTATGACAGAGGAGAACATTAAGATCTAGGAACTGACTTGTGCTCAATGGAGTATACCGTTGAGGTTATAGTACTCGTCCTGTCTGGTTCCAATTATTAATCTTCAATATCTTCATGTAGATAATTTTCCTGGCTTGTTACAGGTATTAATCTACAACTTAAAATAGGTTGGCCGATGAGATAGCTGTCCTGGCTGGTTTCAAGTATTAATCTCTGACCTGAGAAAGAAAGGTCTTCCTGGCTTGTTACAGGTATTAATCTTCAATCTCTTCATGTAGATAATTTTCCTGGCTTGTTACAGGTATTAATCTACAATCAGTCGTCCACAGATATTTTCCTGGCTTGCTACAGGTATTAAACTGGGACTTGAAAAGGTTGGTCGAGGAGATACTGTCCTGGCTGGTTTCAGGTATTAATCTCTGACCTGAGAAAGAAAGATGGTCTTCCTGGCTTGTTATAGGTATTAATCTTCAATCTCTTCATGTAAATGATTTTCCTGGCTTGTTACAGGTATTAATCTACAATTAGTCGTCCACAGATATTTTTCCTGGCTTATTATAGGTATTCAACTGGGACTTAAAAAGGTTGATAGGTTGTCTCTTCTGACGGGGTGTCTCCTTTGACGAGTTGTCTCCATTGACATGTCTCTATTGACAGGTTGTCTCTATTGATAGGTTGTCTCCATTGACGGGTTTGGCCACAGAAAAATCTTTAGGAATCGATTTAACTGATTTTGTCTCCATTGACTGGCTTTGCCTCAGAAAAATCTTTAGGAATCGATTTAACTGATTTTATCTCCATTGACTGGCCTTGCCTCAGAAAAATCTTTAGGAATCGATTTAACCGATTTTGTCTTCATTGACTGGCTTTGCCTCGGAAAAATCTTTAGGAATCTATTTAACTTATTTTGCCTCCATTGACATGCTTCGCCTCAGAAAAATCTTTAGGAATCAATTTAACTGATGTTGTCTCCATTGACTGGCTTCGCCTCAGAAAAATCTTTAGGAATTGATTTAACTGATTTTGTCTCTATTGACTAGCTTCGCCTCAAAAAAATCTTTAGGAATCAATTTAACTGATTTTGTCTCCATTGACTGGCTCGCCTCAGAAAAATCTTTAGTAATCGATTTAACTGGACCAGAGAAGGTCTTGGAATATCTTCAACTGGATCGACATCAGAAAAATCTTTAGGAATCGATTTAACTGGACCAGAGAAGGCCTTTGACTAGATCGGCATCAGAAAAATCTTTAGGAATCAATTTAACTGGACCAGACAAGGTCTTGGAATATCTTCAACTGGATCGGCATCAGAAAAATCTTTAGGAATCGATTTAACTGGACCAGAGAAGGTCTTGGAATATCTTTAACTGGATCGGCATCATAAAAATCTTTAGGAATCGATTTAACTGGACCAGAGAAGGCCTTTGACTGGATCGGCATCAGAAAAATCTTTAGGAATCGATTTAACTGGACCAGACAATGTCTTGGAATATCTTCAACTGGATCGGCATCAGAAAAATCTTTAGGAATCGATTTAACTGGACCAGAGAAGGCCTTTGACTGGATCGGCATCAGAAAAATCTTTAGGAATCGATTTAACTGGACCAGACAAGGTCTTGGAATATCTTCAACTGGATCGGCATCAGAAAAATCTTTAGGAATCGATTTAATTGGACCAGAGAAGGCCTTTGACTGGATCGGCATCAGAAAAATCTTTAGGAATCGATTTAACTGGACCAGACAAGGTCTTGGAATATCTTCAACTGGATTGGTGTCAGAAAAATCTTTAGGAATCTATTTAACTGGACCAAAGAAGGTCTTGGAATATCTTCAACTGGATCGGCATCAGAAAAATCTTTAGTAATCAATTTAACTGGACCAGAGAAGGCCTTTGACTAGATCAGCATCAGAAAAATCTTTAGGAATCGATTTAACTGGACCAGACAAGGTCTTGGAATATCTTCAACTGGATCAGCATCAGAAAAATCTTTAGGAATCGATTTAACTGGACCAGAGAAGGCCTTTGACTGGATCGGCATCAGAAAAATCTTTAGGAATCGATTTAACTTCACCAGACAAGGTCTTGGAATATCTTTAACTGGATCGGCATCAGAAAAATCTTTAGGAATCGATTTAACTGGACCAGAGAAGGCCTTTGACTAGATCGGCATCAGAAAAATCTTTAGGAATCGATTTAACTGGACCAGACAAGGTCTTGGAATATCTTCAACTGGATCGGCGTCAGAAAAATCTTTAGGAATCGATTTAACTAGACCAGAGAAGGCTTTTGACTGGATCAACATCAGAAAAATCTTTAGGAATCGATTTAACTGGACCAGACAAGGTCTTGGAATATCTTCAACTGGATCAGCGTCAGAAAAATCTTTAGGAATCGATTTAATTGGACCAGAGAAGGCCTTTGACTGGATCGACATCAGAAAAATCTTTAGGAATCGATTTAACTTGGACCAGACAAGGTCTTGGAATATCTTCAACTAGATCGGCATCAGAAAAATCTTTAGGAATCGATTTGACTCGACCAGAGAAGGCCTTTGGCTGGATCGGCATCAGAAAAATCTTTAGGAATCGATTTAACTTGGACCAGACAAGGTCTTGGAATATCTTCAACTGGATCTGCATCAGAAAAATATTTTGGAATCGATTTGACTGGACCAGAGAAGGCCTTTGGATATGGCTGAGAATTTAACTGCTTCCTTCCTGAAAGGTAAAGGTCAATCATATGCAATGCATGATAGAGATCAAGCAATGATGTTCTCAACATAAATGAGATTGTATGGTATGATGTGTTTATGCATGTATCATGATGTATGGAAATGTAATGTTTTAGCTGGGGAAAATAAATCCCGGATAGCTTGCTGGAGAATAGAGTTGAATTCTTCGTTTCCACTGGGGATGATGAACGAAGATGATTGCAAGAATAAACCTGCAGGAGAGGATGACTCCGTTGGGGAATCATTTGATGAAGAGATTACTCTGAGGGGAATTACTCTGTAGGGGAGAGATGTTCTGCTGAGATTTTAACGATAAACTCCACTGGGCATTCCATTGATAAGCTCTGTTGGGGATTTGTATGATAAACTCCGCTGGGGATAGATTATCGTTGCTGGTGATATTGAACTTGTTGAGGATAGAAGTCCTGCTGGGGGAAAGAAAGAACTTTGTTGGGGATAACCCAGTTAGACTCTTGTGAGGATAACCTTCTGAATTTGGCTGGGGAGATTTATTTGTGCTTCGCAGGGGATAAGCTTCCAGAATCTACTGGGGAAGATGATTCAACTCCATTGGGGAAACGTTTTTAGACTGCACTGGGGAAATGGATCCAATGGGGGTATCTTGCATTCTGCCGGGCAACATTCTTATATTCCGTTTGAGGAATATTAAGACTGCCAGGGATACTCTTATGCATGCTGGGGAATATCTTTATACTTCGTTGGGGAATGTTAAGATCTTTTGGGGATACCCATCCTTTTAAGCGCTGATGGTAGATTGACTTTGCTTAGGGGAGAGCATTGCTGATTTGTATATAGCCGCAAGTCTCAGCTGGGAGAGCTACCATTACTGCCTTATTCTGCGGGGAGTGAAAGTATCTTAGCCATGTTCTTCAGCTGAATATACCTTTGTACCTGGTGAGCAGGGCAGCTGTACAGTTTGCACAATTTTTACTGCCCCTGTTTCTGTGGGAGAAGGTGCCTGCGGAGGCCCTGTGGATCGAGTATTATCCCCACCTATGAGGTGCTTGGAATCTTTCGGTCAAAATGACAAGTCTTCTTCTGGTAGGCTAGTGACGAGACATAGTCGTACGCTTTGATCCCTAACTTTTGCCTGGACCGCCCTTTCGGGTTTTCAGTCCATCGGGATACCACTTTTTTGCCCAAGCCTCCTTTTTAGGTTTTTGACTTGCCGGGTGTATAGATTTTCATTTTCATCCCTTATTTTTGCCCGAACCCTTTTGGTTCGCCGGGAAGCCCTTATTTTTGCCTAGGCCAATCAATCTAGTGGGTCTTTGATTATGCGTAGTACTTTTTGACTATGTCCACGCTCTCAGAGTGTAGGGAGTTGCCATTGTCGGTAGTGTCGTGTTGCCATACTACCAGAAGGTGTTTGATCATGCAAGATTTGTTGCTGGAATTCCTGTCTAATGCCCCAAGTGATTCAGATGGAGATCTGCCCCTGGCTATTTGGCATCTTTGAGAGACTCCTTGAATCTTGACTTGACTGCCCCAGATGATAGACAATGCTCATGTCGTGCCCCTTGGTTGGAAGTGTTTTTTCCACTTGAGGTGACCCTTCTTATTAAGAAGGTTTTTATTCACTAGATATTCGTCGTGCGAATTTCTCTGCTATTTGAACAAATAGTCATATGCAAACAATGTTATTTTAAGAATGCAAAGCTTATGTTTGTCTTGAAGTTTTTTGAAAATACATTTTTTAGCGGAAAACTTTTTATAAGACAAATTCAACATAATATTTAGGGAAAAGCCTTACAGGAGTCAGGATACCTTTTGTAATAGTATGGTTTTGAACTAACCCATGCTTCAATTATGTCTTTTGAAGGGTTGTAACGTGGCTTGGTTCACGGTTTAAGAAACAAAGGATAAAGGCTCAAAATTTATTTGTACCCACCCGCTCTTCGTGATGTTCTTCGATCCTAAACTCAGCTAATCGTGCATTTAGATCCCGTTTGAGTCTTTGCTCTGGTATTCTGGTGATGGTTCGGATACTGACAGTTTATTTTGAACAGGCAGTCATTTTTTTTGAGAGTTTTTAGGACCTCTTTTTGATTTTATTATCCCTGTCTTTTGCCTGAACTGTTTCTTTTTGTGACTACAGTCAACGGGATGCCCCAGTTTTTTTCTTAAGTCCCCTTCACAGGTTTTGACTTAGTGGGCTTTTATTTCGAAAGGTAATGACTGTCTGTCCTTATGATTATACGGAACCATCACCGTCTTTTGTTTCGGAAGGACTTCTTTGATGCCATTCATTGTGCACCTGGATCAACTGAGAGAACTACCCTGCCCCAGGTTATAATTAAGGGTTTTAATTCATGAAAAGAAAAAACTCCAACTTCTTTGGCTCAAAGGGGTTGACTAGGGATTATCTTCCTTATAACTCCACTGTTTAGGATTTGAAACAATGCTTGTACCTCATCAGCGGGGTCTATTCAAAAGCATACTATAAAGATCGTGGTATCGTTTTCGTCATCCTCCCTCTAAAGGCTTAGAATTTTTTAATCGAGAGTTGACCATCACAAAAAGGAAATATGAAGCAATTTAAGCATAGTGAAAACAATTAATTCAAAACAGACACGTGTAATGCATTAATGAAATAAAAGAGTTCGACATGATAATAATTGTTTGAATAAGCAAAGAAAAATACAACTTCGGAATTCAAATGAACAAAAGTCTCTTAGTCTGAACTAGTCATCTCAGATGGAGAATTCTCAGCATAAGATTTTCATCTCGCCATCCGGCATGAACTCCAGCACCCTTCCGTCAATCAAGTCTTGGATCTTGTTCTTCAGAGTCCAACAGTCGTCGGTGTCATGTCCAGGACTATGGGAGTGGTATACACAAAATGCCTCGGGACGATAGCCAGGAGCAGAGGTGTTGGGATTCCGGGGAGGATCCTTTAAAGTAATCAGATTGACCTCCAACAAGCGTTTCAATATTAGAGATGATGGTATATCAGTCTCAGAGAAATGTCTTCCAGACGTATTTCACTTACGCCGATTACCCCATTGATGCTGGCGAGGTTGATGCTGGGCTTGTGACCCTGAAGCAAGCTGATGAGCTTTTCCTTTGTCTTCTTGCCCCAAAGGTGGTTGAATGATGACTTGATCTTCAACCCTAGTTGTTTGCCCCACTTGGTTATTTTGAAGCAGCTTATTGACGAGGACCCTGAGCTCTTCTTGTCTTTGAGCTAAGTCTTAAATGAGAGCCATCTGGCCCACCAGCTGTCCCATCATCTGGATCTTCATTGTTGCCAGCTCAATTTGTAGCCCTTCCAACTGATCATTCCTAATGCCTCCTGGATTCCCTAGGACCAAGCCCCTTGTGAGGAGAGCTTTTATTTCTTCTTGCCCCTGGGATAGGTTCAAGAACATTTCTTGAAGTTGGGCATTTTGAGCCCTGAGATCTTGGTTGTTTGGTTGGAAAGCCATTGCTGAAATAAACAACGAGAGCATGAGAGACCTGTATCGGATGACCTGTTATGAAATGATATGTATGATATATCTATGCAATGTTTTCAAGGATCTCGCGGGGTAAACAAGAAACGGTTAGAATTTGAATCTGATAGCTTGATTGAAGGAACTTCATGTTGCTGAGAGTCTTTCTTCAAGAGTCAAGCTCACCATATCGAGTGGGTCATAGCCCCTGACTCAAGTTATCATGCTTGGATTTCTAGACAACCTTGGCTAGAGGAAAATAAATCCCCTTTTCCCCTTGCTAGCCATTTGATTTACCATAACCTGCATCACAGACCTTTGAGATCCTTGAAATGGTTAAAGAAATGCTAAGGCATGATGTTATGATGTGTATGCTATGCGTTTAAGCACAAGTGTGAGGTGATGTAAGTAAGCCCTGCAATAAATCCAGATTATTGGATAAGGACTATAAACAAAACCTGCAAGGAACCCATGTTGTCAGATAACAAGTATGTGCAAGTAGTTCAAGTTTGAAGGCACACAAGTCACACATATAGCCTTAAGTTTAGGCTGGCATGGAGTTTAGGTATTACCCTCTTTTAGTTCAGTTGGTTTAAACCTGTCCTAAAAATAGTAACCGGGTTCTAGAGGATCCCAATATCACTGACTACCCTCAATCGGTCATAATTCCAGTTTAACAACCTTTTCTTGCGGCCAGAATCATCACGAGAGTTTAGTCTCAATGAGTGTAGCATACTGCTACTGTTCTATGGCCAAGTTGGTTAATTTAAGGTTCTAAGGTCAGTTGGTGCTTAATGACTCCTCAGAAGACCCATATTCTCCTCGTTTCAACACAAGGGATATCGGTACAGACTAAGGTGCCACACCAACGTAGCTACTGCTTCATCTGTGTCGGTATACGCCGCACAGATCCCTCACAGTTTATTGCTACTTACCTAAAGGGTATCCCCAGATCCGGGTTAGGATCTATAAAACTCTGATACAAGCCCACAAAATTAAAAGCATACAAAGCATACAATTGAAAACACAAGTGATCTAATCCTAAGGTACACCTCACTTATATACTCCCCAGCAGAGTCGCCAGTTCTGTGATCGGTGGGAATGAGAACTAACTATTTTGGAATGCTGGTTCGCGTTTGCGTTTGTTTTCGCAAAATGTCGCGGTAAGCAAGAGTCACCACCCTCTTTTATTTTATCCAACAAGGAAAGGACAAAAGCACAGAAAAATTCCTTTTCGAGATGTTTCTCGGGTTCGGGAGGTAGATTATAGAAAGGGAAGGTGTTAGCACCCTTTCTATCCGTGGTTATCTATGGGCTCTTAGGTACTTGCTCACTATGTTTTCAAAAGTTTGCTTTTCTTTGTGTTTGTGGGTTTTGAAAAGATTTTTGTTTTTGAAGAGAGTGTAAGTGCGAAAAGTTTTGTTTTGTTTTTAAAGAAGCAAGTACTTAAGAACCTCTACCTACTCAAAAAGGAATTAAACTGTGCAAATGTCCTTTAGACAGTGCTATCCCACTATTGAGGAGTAGGTAGCACCGTCGTTGGAGTTTTTCGGGTCAATTCGATTTAAGGGACGTGTGGTCACTAAAGCAATGTTAGGACGCCTTAGTGGTAACCCTAATGTCTTAGATCATTTTATCCGAGGAAACCGTTTCGAGGCAACTTATGATCTTTGGATAAAAGGGAGACCTCTAAAACATCCTATACTCAATGACCATGTTCGAGGCAACCAAGTGAGGCGTACCCTAAGAGTGGCATGTGCGAGTGTGTCAATTTTCAGTTTATATTATCTTTGTACATGTTATGGTGAGCTACGGTTGATTTTAAATTAAGATAGATCTTGCCATGCAATCCTAGTTAGCATACATCTAAACAATTAATATATGTACAGGAATTTAAAGTGCGGAAATTATAAATCCTACGCTATTACAAGGCTTCGAGGAGGGGGATTATTTACATGTCCAAAAATTGGGGGAATAAAAAGCAGTAAAGTGTAAAAGTCTTAGTTAAGCTATTACAAACCAGTAGGCAGTTACAACAAAATAAACACGCGCGAATCTGAAAATAACCTCTAAAAATCCTAAGAATAAAATCTTTTTGTTGTTTTTTATATAAAAGAACATAAGGCCTAAGTCAATTATTTTTTTTTTAATTTTAAGAAAAATGTTAAAATAATTAATTAATTTATTTAAGAAATAAATATAGTTGGAAAAACAACTAGCCTAATGTTTTTGTGATTTTTTTATTTATTTTAATGTTAATTAAAAGATAAAAAAGATGTCAATGAAAACAAAAATAAAATACAAGGGGGATCCTTCGATCCAGGGAAAAAAAGGAGCTTAGAGCCAAGGAGGGAATGGAAGCTTCGATCCAAACAGGGTCATGGTTCTTTCTATTGGGCCAGGAAGTGGGCATGAACAACCTTCGATCCAGTGAAGGGGATTTCCCTTCGATCCTGGGAAAAATGCCTTCTTCGATCCAGGAGGACTATGGGAAGCTTCGATCCAGAGAAGGTGTTGAAGAAGTGAAAAACACAAGAAGGGGGGTTGAATTGTTGAAACTTGAAATCAAATGCAGACAACACGTTATTTTTATCCTGGTTCGTTTGATCTCAAACTACTCCAGTCCACCCGTCAAGGTGATTTCGCCTCTCTCCAACGAGGTCTTAATCCACTATATTCAACTGAATACAAAACTACTTTAACAACTGCTAAAGCCTTCTTGAGTCTAAACCACAGACCAATTTCTCAAGGAAATTCTTTCTTACAGATAAATGAACTATTATGTGTGTTTGATGTTTTCTATAAAAACTATATATCACAACTGTGATAATACACAATATGAAGCTTATGTGAAACTAGATTGCTAGAACTATAGAGTAAGCAATTTGAGAGCTTTAGCAAACTGTATGAGTGACGATGAAGATGATTGGCTTATGCGTGTAGGAGAATTGTAGAGTATTGTAGATCATTAACCTTTTCCTTTCTCACTGATTTGTTTAAATACTTCTTGGAATAGATACGTAGATGCCAATAATTCCATTTCAATGCTCATTACGTTCTTTCCATTTTGAGAAGATCTTTGTCTTGGAATAAAGCCGTTGGTAATTAATCTGCCTTGAATGCAGTAACGTTAACACTTTAGAATGTTCTGCTTAATAAATATCTGAGCGTTCTTGGATTTGGCTTATCTTGGAGCTTCTGAGTGCTGATGACATAGTTAAGATCTTCATCAGAGTCAGAGTATGGTAAGCGCAAATTCTGTTCATCAGACTTCAGCATAGCACATGTTTGATCTTTTGATGTGACACATCTTCTGATGCTGATGTTGATATTATGATGTTCTGATGCTGATTCCATCAGAGTTTCCTGTAAATACACAACATAATTTTAGGTAGCATCTATGTCTTATATAATTCTCATAATTCATTTAATCTTGTATTTTGTTATCATCAAAACTCTAACTGAGGGTTGTAGAATCAAACTATGTTCTAACAATCTCCCCCTTTTTGATGATGACAAAAACCAGATTTTTTCATTTAAAATAAAATGATGAAAATATCAGAGTTTAAGGATATGGAGGAAACGATATCAGAGATAATCAGATAATGAGTAAAAAGTATCAGAGCTAAGAAGGTAAGGAATAAAAGTATCAGAGTAATGATGAGAAAAACTCCCCCTGAGTTGATTATTTCCCTTTGATTCCTTGAGACCTTGAGCATCAGAACTTTACTGAACTTTCTTGGAGCATCAGAATTTTACTTTATCAGAGTTCATCAGATTCTTGTGCCTGTAAGCTTTTCAGAACATCAGATATATAAGGATGTTAGAATGTTTGGGACTTTTGTCTCAGTAAACCGTTATTGAAAAATATCATTCTTTCTCCCCCTTTTTGTAAGCGATCAAAAAGCATATATAATCAAAGTTAAACAGATCAGAGTAAAAACACGTTTGTATTAAAACAGAAGCAATGATAGTTTAGAACAAGTAGAAATATTACAGACAAACATGTAAAGAAAACAAGGAAAACACAAGAAAAATATAAGAAGAAGGAGGAAGGCGTGTGAACAGAACTTCCAACATGCTTTTGATTTGTTCGCTGGTTTCGTTTTGCTTAGCTACCATGTTTACTATAGATTCAATCTTGATATCCTGCTTGTCCATCCGTTCATTCATCAGCATGTCTGATCTCTTCAAATCTTCCAGAGTTTGCCTGTCAAGAGAGGAAGCTTGAGGATCTTCAGATACAGGCTGCTTCTCAGAGCTTTCTGTAGCTTCTTCTGCTTGACCCAAGTCTTCAGCTTGAATAGTCTGTTCTTCTGCAGGTTGAACTGTAGATGCTGGACGCTTTTCAGACCAAGGCTCACTGTCCACATGGAGAACTTCTTCCTTCAGCAGCTTGCTCAGAACTGGACCTTCCATTTCCTTCAGCAGATTGCTGAAGTTCTGTTGAGCTTGTCCATAGCTCTGGTCTTGCAGCTTGAAGGTTTCAGCGCATACGCATCTTCTGAATTGAGTCCAGAGATGATCTGATACAGCAGGATCAACCACTTCCAGACTTGCTTATTTCAAAGAAGTGATCCACTTCTGCATATCTGATTCAAAGTTTAAAATGCTGGAACCAACATCTGGTTGTTTCAGTTTAGGGATGGCAGTTTTCTGGTTTATTGCAGCAAGGCGTTCAAGGATTGTTAGGTCAATGACTGTCTTGCTATGGTTTTCTGTATTTTTCTTAGGTGAGGGAGTGGGAGAGTCAGAAATAACGATTGGACTATGTGGAGTATGTGGTGGAGTTGTTTCTAGTGATGAGGGAAGTTGAGCCACATTAGCAGTTGTACCACACGGCAATTGAATGGCCAAGGGTTGTGGTTCAGGGGACTCAGAGGTTTGAGCCTCAGAGTTTTGAGTCTCAGGTTGTGGAGTTTGTTCATGTTGAGGAGAGGGTGGATTACTTTCTGGTTGAGGAGAGGAAGGTTGTGGGATTTCTGGTTCTGGTATTGGAGAGAGTGGAGTTTCTGGTATTGGTGAAAGTGAAATGTCAGGTTGTGGAGAAATGGGAATTTATGGTTGTGGATTTGGATTATTTGTTTGGGGAGCGGAAGTATGTTGGTCTATGTCAGACAGAACTTGTGCAAGTTATGGTTCTGGTATGGTTGCAGTGTTTGGATTTTGTGGTTTGGAGCGAGATCTTCTGAGGGTTAATTACTCAGAAGGGTCAAAGTCAGTGTCGAAATCTTCAAAGGTTTGTGGTGTTTGGATATTAGCTGGTGTTGGAATGGGAGTAGGAATAGATGAGGAACCAACAGTTGAATTTAAAACAGATACAGAAACAGGATTACCTCTTTTCTTTGGAGTCTGTTGTGATGATCCTTCTGGAGCAGCTTTTCTCTTCTTAGTCTTCTTCAGAACAACCTCTGGTGCCTTTTGCTGAAGATCTTGAATGTTTAGATTAGGAGTTGTACCATCAGCTTTACAAGCGTCCAAGTATCTCAGAATGATCCGAGGCTTGGAGTCAATCTCTGAGAACATGGGGAAGTCGTCCAGAGGGACTCTTCTGCTAGAGATGTCAGCAAAAGGAGTGACGCTGGGCTCCTTCTTAATGTTCTCTATCAGCTTCATCTTCTTTAGATTCTTGGCATTCAACTGCTTGCCAACAGAAGGTTCCAGGGTGCTGATCTCTTGTGCCTCTGTCAAGTTTTCAATCAGCCTATTCTCAGTCAGAATATCTGATATCAATCTGCCCAAGGGTATCCAATCCCTTTTAGTGCGTTCATCTTCTCTTGTCTCCTTGATGCTTGTTCTCAGATGGTTGAACAGAAGATGAGCTAGATTAATCTTTACCCTCTGAGAAATAAAATAGATCAGAAACTTCTGATCTATGTTTATGTAATCAGGAGAACTTGTAGGCTTCCTGTGGTTGAAACAGCCCAGAATAATCTTTGCCCAAATTCTATGCTTATCTTTCAGATCCCTTATCTTGCTGGAGGGAAGCCCCAGCGTGAAAATTTCCCTTGCTACAACAGCAACATCTGAGCACCTTTCAGCCATGTCTATACAGCGAATACCACCACCATTGTACCCAATCAGTTTTGCAATCAGCTCTTTAGTAATTACTATCTTCTTCCCCATGATGTAAGAAGTGACTTGGTGATTTGAGGAAGACGCGTGAATCCAGAATTCCTTAACCAAAATAGGAAAAGTTGGACCCACCAACCTGTCAAAATACCTTTCCCATCCTTGAGCTTGAATCTCTTCTGATAAATCAAAACCATTTTCCTTCAAACTGTTGAAATCCACTATAATCTCTGACAGAACTTCAAGGTTCTTGACTGGAGTAAGTAGCATTCTGAGAAGAACCTCATATTGCTCAGCTGATACATCTTTCTGGGAACCTGAAGAGAGATTGCTGCTAGAAGCCATGTTCACACGAGGATTTTTTAAAAAAGGTTTAGGGGGTTTCTTGAGAAAGAAGAACACAAACACATATATCAAAAAAATTGATTGAAAACGAATGTTAGGGTAAACGTTGTGAATGGTGTGAATGGTGTTTAAATAGATTTCGAAAAAGTTTTTGAAAACATAAATGCTTAAGAGAGAGAAATAAATCATGATTAATAGCATTAAATGACAGCTGATTTTAGGGGATTTCAGAAAGATACTTAAACGGTTACCAGTGACATGTGTCTCAATGCATCCAATTAGCGCTTTGCCTTTTCAGAAGCGTGAACACGTGTTCAGCCTAAGGAAAAAGTTGATGACTGGATGACACTTGTTTTCTTTGAGTGAACATAACTTCTATCCTTGAACTGAAGAGCTCAGAGCTTCATGGATAGATCTGATACAATCTGCATTTCTGAAAATTCTGAAAGAGGATTGATCAGAAGTTCACAGAGTAATAAGCAACATTTTGAAGGTTAATATATAAAATTAAAACAGTTTTATTCTGGACAGAGCTTCATGCTGAGATGATTCAGAATGAAGTTGAACCTATCTTTAGAAAGTGATTTTGTGAAGATATCAACCCATTGATGGTCTGTATCAATAAATTTTAAGTTTAAGATTCCTTTCTGAATATAGTCCCTAATAAAATGATGTTTTATTTCTATATGCTTAGCCCTAGAATGCAAAATTGGATTTCTACTTAAGCAAATAGCAGAGGTGTTATCACAGAGGATATGAATGTTACTCTCATAAATCTGGAAGTCCTCAAGTTGACTTTTCATCCAGAGCATTTGTGTGCTGCATCTAGCTGCTGCTATGTATTCAGCTTCTGCTGTTGATAGAGCAATGGTGGATTGTCTTTTGCTGGACCACGAGATCAGATTTTCTCCCAGAAACTGGCAGCTTCCAGAAGTGCTTTTACGTTTAACTCTGTCTCCAACAAAGTCAGCATCACAGTAACCTACTAAGCTGTAATCACTAGATTTTCTATAAAAAAAACCCAGATTAGTAGTACCTTTCAGATACTTGAAAATTCGCTTAATAGCTATTAAGTGAGATTCTCTAGGATCTGATTGGAATCTTGCACAAATGCATACACTGAATAAAATATCAGGCCTTGAGGTTGTCAGATAAAGAAGAGAACCAATCATACCTCTGTAGACCTTCTGTTCTACCTTTTTGCTTACCTCTTCTCTTTCCAGAATGCACGTGGGATGCATTGGAATCTTTGATGGCTTACATTCTGAGAGATCAAATTTCTTCAGAAGTTTTCTGACATATTTGCTCTGATGAATGTAAGTTCCTTCTGGGGTTTGATTGATCTGAATTCCCAGAAAGAATTTCAATTCTCCCATTAGGCTCATCTCAAATTCTGCCTGCATACACTTAGCAATTTTTCTTCCCATAGAAGGATTAGTAGATCCAAATATTATATCATCAACATAAATATGGCAGACTAAGATGTCATTCTTAACTGTCTTACAGAATAAAGTTGTGTCCACCTTCCCTCTGGTGAATTTCTTTTATAATAGGAAGTTACTTAGTCTTTCATACCAAGCTCTGGGAGATTGTTTTAGACCATACAGTGACTTCTTTAGTTTGAAAACATATTCTGGATTTTTTGAACTTTCAAAACCAGGGGGTTGGTGCACATATACCTCTTCTTCTATATAGCCATTTAAGAATGCACTCTTGACATCCATCTGATACAGAGTGATGCCTTTATTAACAACAAAAGAAATTAAAAGTCTGATAGATTCTAACCTGGCGACTGGAGCAAAGGTTTCTGTATAGTCTATCCCCTCTTGCTGACTATAACCTTGTGCTACCAATCGTGCCTTGTTTCTGATGACTTTACCTTGTTCATTCAGCTTGTTTCTGAACACCCATTTTGTTCCAATGATGTTGAATCCTTTTGGTTTAGGAACTAGATCCCATACGTCATTCCTTGTGAATTGATTCAGCTCCTCTTGCATTGCTAGAATCCAGTCATTGTCCAGAAGTGCTTCATCAATTGAAGATGGTTCAATCAGAGAAACAAGTGCCATGAGGGATTCTTCAGAGTTTCTGAAGCTGGCTCTTGTTCTGATTGGATCTTCCTTTCTTCCTAAGATTGTTTCTTCAGGGTGATCCATGCTGCTTCTGGATGGTCTTTTCTGAGGTTGATCAACAGAAGATGCTGGATTGCTTGCAGTGCCTCTTTCTGATGTTGAGGGACTGTCTCTATTAAGAGCTTCTGATGACTTGTGTTCAGTACCTGTGAATTCAACTTCCATACCTGCAAATACTTCATTATGCTTTGACTTTTGAGAGTCAAGCTTATCATCAAAACGAACACTGATTGATTCTTCCACAATCTGTGTTTCTGTATTGTATACTCTGTACCCTCTTGAGCGTTCAGAGTATCCTAACATAATACACTTCTGTGCTTTAGAGTCAAACTTGTTCAAATAATTTTTAGTATTCAAAATAAAGCAAGTACATCAAAATGGATGAAAATATGAAATGTTGGGCTTTCTGTTCTTCCACAATTCATATGGAGTCTTTTCTAGAATAGGTCTTATGGAGATTCTATTCTGAATGTAGCACGCTGTGTTTATCGCCTCTGCCCAGAAGATCTTAGCAACGTTAGTCTCGTTGATCATGGTTCTGGCCATTTCTTGCAATGTTCTGTTCTTTCGTTCTACAACTCCATTTTGCTGGGGAGTTCTAGGACAAGAGAAATCATGCAGAATGCCTTTGTCATTAAAAAATGATTCAAAATCTTTGTTTTCAAACTCTCCACCATGATCACTTCTGACATTGATGATTCTAAGATCCTTTTCATTCTGAACTTGGTTACAGAAGGTAACAAACACAGAGTGTGACTCGTCCTTGTGTCTTAAGAACTTTACCCATGTCCATCTATTATAGTCATCTACGATTACTAACCCATACTTCTTGCCACTGACTGAAGCAGTTTTAACTGGTCCAAATAAGTCAATGTTCATAAGTTCTAATGGCTTAGAGGTGGAAACAACGTTTTTAGATTTAAAAGAAGGTTTTGCAAACTTGCCTTTCTGACATGCTTCACACAGAGCATCTGAATTGAACTTCAGATTAGGAAGTCCTCTGACCAGATTGAGTTTGTTAATCTGAGATATTCTTCTCATACTAACATGCCCCAATCTTCTGTGCCAGATCCATTGCTCATTGTTAACAGACAGAAGACACTTTACATTCTTACTTTTCAGTTCAGAAAGTTTGATTTTGTAAATGTTGTTTCTCCTCTTTCCATTAAACAGGATAGTCCCATCTTTCTGACTAACAGCTTTACATGAATTTTGATTAAAGATTATATCATAACCGTTATCACTTAATTGACTTATGGATAACAGGTTATGCATTAATCCATCTACTAATAAGACATTACTGATAGAGGGAAGATTTCCATTACCTATTGTTCCAGAGCCAATGATCTTTCCCCTCTAATTGCCTCCAAAGCCTACGTGGCCTCCAGGCTTAAGTTCAAGGCTTTGGAACATATGCCTTCTTCCCGTCATGTGTCGTGAGCAGCCAGAGTCCAGGTACCATGACTGGTGTTTCTGCTTTGCTGCTAAAGATATCTGCAACATGTATTATTTTATCCTTAGGTACCTGTTGTACCCCAAAATTTGCCCTCCCATATTCTTCAAGAAATTTCCAAGTCAAGTCACAAAATTCCCCAAGGGTTGTGCAGTGCAACTGTCTCCTATACAGTCAAAACTAGGGTTTGAGTCCTGATCAAGAAAATGAAGTTTTCAAAGGTCCAATCAAGTCTCACATGCCTACAAATGTGGTCAAGCATCCTCATATCAAGTTTCAAGGCATTCAGCTCAAAATTGCACAGTCAAAACCCTAAATTGCATTACAGTCAACTGTAGGGGCAAAATGGTCATTTGACAGTCAAAAGTTCAAATTTTTGTTCAACATATCATTTTGAAGCCACAAACATCATTTGATCAATGCTTGATCATGATTCTCAAAATTTGGCTCAGAAATCATCAAAGATACAAAAGTTACTATATTTGGACAGCTGAAAAAGTCAACTGAAATTGACCAGGGCATAACTTTCACATGGATTATCATAAAAATTCCATCCAAAGCTCATTTTGAAGAGAAAGACATTTCCTACAATTCATCTTCATACTTCAAGTCCAAGAAATGCTCTCACAAAAAGTTATCAATTTCAACATTATAGGTCATTTTCAAAAGTCAACAAAAAGGGACTTTAAGTCAAAGTCCATAACTTGAGATTGGTAAATCAAAATGACATGGGTCCAAAGGCATTGGTTAGAGGACTCAAAGACCTTTCCAAAATGTCAAAGAACATGTGAAAAGCTTAAAAATTGAGCAAGTTATGCCTTGTGGAAGTTGGGAAATATTTAGGAATTTTGAAAAGTCAACATTGATGCAAATGATTCAAAATTGCTAATGGGCCCATTTTTCTTCCAAGATTCATCATTCCAAGCCTATGCACGACCACTTGGCCCAAAGGGAAGCATTTTCTCATTTTTTATTTATTTATTTGAATTTATATTAATATTAATTCATTTAAATTATTTAAATATGTGAAAAATATAAAACTTGACCTAAAAAAATCTTTTGTACACATTCTAGACTCAATATTTCGTGCATAGGCTAAATATGGCAAGATTTGGTTGATTTGAGCATGATTGAACAAAAATGCACATGAAAAAGATTCAAAAAAGATCTTATAAAATCAAATATTGAAACCATTGAATTCAAAAGATTTTGTGCAATTTTCTTAACCTAATATGCTCACTACATAACCAGGAATCAAACCCTAATGCTGGAACACTCGAAGCTGCGCAAGAAAAGCCTTTGTGAAACTTAAAATTTCTCAAAAAATAGCAAAACTGAATTCATTGTTGGAGGACGATTCAAGCCTTAATCTTGATTCCAATAGCTTCATTGTGGTTCTCTGAACGTGTGCCAATCACAAACAACAACCCAAGCTCCAAGAATTGGTAGTTTGAACTCAAACTGTATCAAGCAATTTTTGAAATCGTATATCATAATTCACGCATCCTTTTGCATTTTTATTTATGGATTCTTGTTCAGTGTGATGTTTCTAAGCTAACCAATGCCTTTGATTGAATTATTACACGTTATATTCGATTCCACCATGTTTGAGATTCTAGGGTTACAGGTTTGCAAAATTGGGGTTTTCTACCCAAGGTAAAATTAGGGTTCCAGACCCACACCATTACACTCAACGCATCTGGACGAAGAGATTGATATAGTCGCGCCCAATTTATGAATTACATAGCTCTAATCGCTATTTTCTGAAAACCTGCCTAAAGCCACGCCCAGAAAACCGTGGCCTATGCGTTTGATGTTTCAGGAACAGGGAGAACGATGACATCGTGGCAGCCAGTGATACGTTCTTTTGAATTTCGCGCTAAAACTTTATCCATATGCGTTACTTGTTTTATATTATTTGTTTAATGTTTAATGTTAAAACGTTTGAAGTGGCTCAGTTGGCAGGTGTATGTGCATGTAAAGTCCAAGACCTGGGTTCGAGTCCCAGGTCTTCAATATTCCTATTTATTTTTCTTCAATAAACGTTCACATGCAGTGCTGAAGGGAGGAACCACGCTACACCTCCAGATCTAAGCATACACGCGTCCGTCCAATCCAGATCAAAGGCGTGGATTCAAAGAGTAGGCTATGCCCAGGTCAACGCGCTAATACACAAGCTAAAAAGGTCAAACAAATTGCAAGCTTATTGGGCCATTTGCTTGGACAACACCTCCTAATTGGGACTGAAACCCCCTGGGTTTGCCTTCTCTATTCTTTTATATTGTTATTTTTTATTGTCATTTTCTTTATGGTTTATTTAATTAATTAATTCTTTATTTTTTATAAAAATATAAAAAACATCATAAAAATCAGAAAAAGAGAAAAAATATAATATTTATTTACTTAATTATTTTCTTGTAAATAAATTAACGTGTAATTATTTAGTTTTTATTAGGATTTTTGCAAGTTTAATTCTTTCTAATAAATCTAAAAAAGGTAGAATTAGGTTTAATTAACAATTTCCATTCCTTTTAATTTTTCCTTTTTATCATAATATTATTATTTATTTATTTTCATAATTAAATTGTATATAAATAATTTAGGTTTAAATTAGGTTAAAAGTTCAATATTTTTCTTAATAACTTAAAAATAATTAGAATTAGGTTTAACATTTCATTTTAATTTTAATTAATTCTTTTTTCTCCTTAAATCCTAAAAAACACAAAATACCAAAAACATTTGACTTTAATTTTAATTCCTCATTAACTTTAATTGTTTGCAAAAGGGTCCAACGCCCATGTTCGTAACTTATTTAATGTCGCGTATTTATTTTATATCGTTTAAATAATTATGTACATGTCCCAAAGCGTTGTAACAATTTATACTTTTCGCGCTTTCTTTTACTTTATTTATTTTCCGTCAAATCGGGTCCGGTTTAATTTTGGCGATGTGGACCCGCGCCATTTGTAATAGTTGTAGATTTATTTTCCCGCAACTTTTAACTGTTAAATAAGCATGAAAGAATGAATGTCTTAATTAAAATCAAGCGTAGAACACAAATAAACATGACAAGACAAATATCTGAAAACGACACACGAATCGCACACACCACCCCTAGGGTACGCCTCACTGTTGCCTTTCGAAAGGTGATCGTCAAGTAGAGGATGTCTTAGTAAGTCCTCATGATCCGGGAACCTGGCATGAGGGTAGCTTCTGAGGTGTCTTCCCATTGCTCTGGTGATCACCATGTCCCTAAACTCGAATTGACCCGAACACCTCCAACAGTGGTGCTACCTACCTCTCAATGGTGGGATGACACTACTTTTAAGGACATTTACACAGACGAATTCCTTAGGGTAGGTAGGTTCTCAAGGATACTTGCTCTCTTCAAAACAAACTGAAATCTTTTCACACCAACACTTTTCAAAAGCTTTCAAAGCAAATTTTTCAAACACTCTGACGTACGAGTCGAACTGAAATTTTTCAAAGAAACTTTTTTAAACCCACATTGAAAAGCAAACAAACATTTTTGAAAACACATTGAGCAAGTATCTAAGAGCCCATGGATAACCATGGATAGAAAGGGTGCTAACACCTTCCCTTTCTATAACCTACCTCCCGAACCGAGAGCAATCTCTTTAAGGAATTTTTCTGTGCTTTTGTCCTTTCCATTTGGAGAAAATAAAAGACGGTGGCGACTCTTGCTTCCGCGACATTTCGCGAACCAGCGTTAAACAGTCAGTTCCAGATCCACCGATCACAGAACTGGCGACTCTGCTGGGGATCTTATAAAGTGAGGTGTACCTTAGGGATAGTTCATAACTGTGTTTTCAATTGTACTGATTTGCTTGCTTTACTATTGTGGGTTGCATCGGAGTTACATGGATCCTAACCCGGATTTGGGGATACCCTGTTTAGGTAGCATAATCTGTGAGGGACCTGTCCGGCGTATACCGACATGGGTGAAGCAGTGGCTACGTTGGTGTGGCGCCTTGGTCTGTACCGATATCCCTCGTGTTGAAACGGGGAGAATATGGGTCTTCCAAGGAGTCATCAAGCACCAACAGACCTTAGAACCTTAAATGACCCAACTTGGCCATTAGAACAGTAGCAGTATGCTACGCCCATTGAGGCTAAACTCTCGTGATGGTTCTGGCCGCAAGAAAAGATTGCGATGCTGGAGTTATGACCGATTGAGGGTAGTCAATGATATTGGGATCCCCTAAGAACCCGGTTACTTTGATAGGACAGGTTGAACCCACCAACTTCAAGAGGGTAATACCTAGACCTCATGCTGGCCTAAACTCTAAGGGTTTCTCTTGTGTGACTTGTGTGCCTTTGTACTTGCCTACTTGCATGCTTGTTAGCTGACACGTGAACTTCTTGCAGGTCTTGTTTATAGTCCTTAACTAGGACTCATGACAGGGTTTGCCAAATTTCTTGCAGGTTTTGTTTATAGTCCTTAACTAGGACTCATAACAAGGTTTACCAAATTTCTTGCAGGTTTTGTTTATAGTCCTTAACTAGGACTCATGACAGGGTTTACCAAATTTCTTGCAGGTTTTGTTTATAGTCCTTAATAGGGACTCATAACAAAGTATACTGAATTTCTTGCAGGGTTTGTTTATGGTCCTTAATTGGGACTCATAACATGGTTTACCTACACGACCCCATGCATAGCATGACATCATACCATTGCATACATCCTAACCCATTTCAAGGATCTCAAGGGCTTGTGATGCAGGTCATGGTGAATCAATTATCCCAGCAAGGGGCAAAGAGGATTTATTTTCCTCTAGCCAAGGTTGTCAGGGGCTATGACCCACTGGATATGGTGAGCCTTTGACCCTTGAAGAAGGGCTCTCTACAGCAGGAAGTTCCTTCAATCAAGTTGCCAGTTTCCAACTCTAACAAGTTTCTCTGTTTACCCTGCGAGGTCCTTGAAAACATTACATGCATATCATACATCTCATTGCATTGCAGGTATCCCTTTGACAGGTTGCTTACCCTTCTCCGCTGTTTATTTCAGCCGATCGTCATGAATCCTGAATCGTCAGCCGAGCAGACTATCAAGGACCTCCAGGCTCAGAACGCCCAGTTCCAAGAGCTGATCATGAATTTGACTCAGGGGCAACAAGATCTGAAGGCTCTACTCTTGAAGAAGGACAAGAAGAAGAAGAGGACTGTTTTGTTCAGCCCTAGACGCAGATCTGGGAACACACCGCAAATTGAAACTGAGAGGACAACCCCATCTGTGGGAAAAAGCAGTCATCAAGAGGAAAGGGTGCCCAGTCCAGAGGTCTCTGACAATGAAACAGATTTCGACGACGAACAGTACCCTCCGGCTGAGGACAAATACAAACAGTTGGAGGATAGGCTGAATGCTATGGAGATCCAACAGGTACCTGGGCTGGATCTTGGAGATTTGGGTTTGTCAACTGGTGTGGTTATTCCTCGGAAGTTCAAAGCACCATCCTTTACTAAGTATGACGGGGCGTCTTGCCCCAAGCTGCATCTAAGGTCCTATGTTCGGAAGATTCAGCCATATACGGTGGACAAGAATTTATGGATCCACTTCTTCCAGGAGAGTCTTTCAGGGACTCATCTCGAATGGTTCTATCAGCTGGATGGGACCAAAGTTCGTAACTGGGAGGAGTTGGCTACTGCTTTCTATAAGCAGTATCAATATAATGCCGACCTTGCCCCTACGCGTACCCAACTCCAGGGTATGTCGTTAGGATCAAGTGAAGGTTTTAAAGAATATGCGCAGAAATGGAGGGATCTTGCTGGGAGGGTACAACCACCTCTGACTGATCGGGAACTTGTGGACATGTTCTTGGGGACCTTGTCTGGTCCATTTTATAACCACTTGATTGGGAATTCGTCTGCTGGATTCACAGATCTTATCTTGACTGGAGAGCGAATAGAAGCTGGCATCCGGTATGGGAAAATTCAAGAGGCTGCACCTTCTGATAAAAAGCCTCATCATGGAAAGAAAGAATCCAATGCTGTGCACGGTAAAAAGAGCCGTCATGAGGCAGGGGCAATCCAAATCTCCAATCCCGGACCTGCTCAACAAGGACAGGGGCAGCAGCGCAAGGAGAAACGGCAGTACACCAAACTCAACATGTCATTGGATCAAGCACTGCAACAAATGTTGAAGGCGGGGCTGATCACCTTAAGGGCTCCTCTCCGGAATCCGAACACTTCTGCACCCAACTATCATCCCAACGATAGGTGCGCATATCATTCAGATAGCCCGGGGCATACTACAGACAACTACTGGCCTCTCAAGAACAAGATCCAAGATATGATTGACGCCGGAGAGATTCAGTTTGAAGTGCCAGAGACTCCGAACATAATCACTGCTCCATTGCCCAATCATTGAAGCCTTTTGTTTATTTGAATTTTTGAGTTGTATTTTTCTTTGCTTATACAAACAATTAATGTCATAGCAAACTCTTTTATTCTATCAATGCATTGCATATGTCTGTTTTAGGAGTTAATACAATTGTTTTCATTATATTTAAAATTCTTTTCATATTTTTCTGATGATCAACTCTTGGTTAATAATTCTGAGCCTCTTGAGGGAGGATGACGACAACGATACCGCTATCTTTTACAGTATGCTTTTGAACAGACCCCGCTGATGAGGTACATGCATTGTTTCAAATCCTAAACACTGGAGTTATAAGGAAGATAATCCCTCGTCAACCCATCTGAGCCAAAGAAGTAGGAGTTTTATTTTCGAAAATTGAAACCCTTAATCATAACCTGGGGCAGGGTAGTTCCCTCAGTTGATCCAAGTGCATGACGAATGGCACCGAAGAGATCTTTACGAAACGAACAAAGACAGTGACGGTTCAGAACAATCATAAGGACAGGCAGTCATTATCAAAAACAAAATCATAAATGAAAAGCCCAAGAAGTCTAAACCTATAAAAGGGACTTATGAACTGGGGCATCCCGCTGACTGTAATTCCAAAAAGGAAACAGTTCAGGCAAAAAAAGAAAAGGATAACACAATCAAAAAGAAAGAGGTCTTACAAACCCTCAACCAAAACAAAAATGACTGCCCATTCAAAATAAGTTATCAACATCTGAACCATTATTGGAACATCAAAGCAAAGACTCAAGCAAGGTCTAACGCACGATCAACTGAGTTTAGGTTTGGAGAACATCACGAAGAGCGGGTGGGTACAAATACTTTGAGCCTTTATCCTTTGTTTCTTAAACCGTGAACCAGGCCACGTTATAACCCTTAAAAGTCCTAGCTGAAGCATGGGTTAGTTCGAAAGCATACTGTTACGAAAGGTATCCTGACTCCTTAAGGCTTGCGGTAAAATACGGAGTTGACATCACGTTTTACAAACATTCATTTGTTTTATGGAAAAGAATGCATTTTCAAAATCTTCAAGACAGACATAAGCTTTGCATTTTTAACATAACTTTGTTTGCATATGACCTTTTGTTTGAACAGCAGGAAAATTCGCACGATGAAAGCCTAGTGAACAGAAGCACCTCCAATCAAGGGGCATGACATGATCATGGTCTACCATCTGGGGCAATCCAATCAAGATTCGGAGAGTCTCTCAAAGGCCAAATAGCCTGGGGCAAGTCTCCGCCTGAGTTACTTGGGGCATTCCAACAACAAATCTTGCCCGATCAGACATCTTCTGGTAACATGGCAACACAAACAGCCAGGGGCACCCCCCTGCATTCTAAGAGTGTGGGCATAGTCGAAAAGATACTACGCAGAGTCAAAGACCCGCTAGGTTGACACACCTAGGCCAAAATAAGGGCTTCCCGGCGAACCAAAAGGGTTCGGGCAAAATGAAGGGATGACATGAAAATCTGTACACCCGGCAAGTCGAAAACCTGAAAAGGCGGCTTGGGCAAAAATGGGTATCCCGGTGGACTGAAAACCCGAAAGGGCGGTCCAGGCAAAAATTAGGGATTAAAAGCGTACGACTATGTCCCACCATCTGTCTACCAGAAGAAGGTTTGTCCGCCAACAACTATCAGCACCCCACAAGAAACAGGGGCAATAAAGGTTGGTCTGAGCAGTCTGATTGTTCTATCCTCCAAGGTATCAGGGTAGGTCCTGTTGAAGAACATAACCAATACAGTTCAATACCTCCCCAGGAGAGTCCAACCCAGCTTCCCCAGGAAAGTTGGAATCCATCTCCCCAAGCAGTAAGCTTATCCCCAGTAGATTCTGGAAGCTTACCCCCCTCGCAGAGCACGAACGCGTCGCCCGACTTGATTTAAAGAGTTAGTTCCTTAACAGGATATAACTGGGTTATCCTCAGCCAAAAGCCACGGAAAGATCGTCAGTGACAAAATCTTCTCATCCCCAGCAAAGTCTATCAGCACTTCCAATACAGCAGAGATATCCTCAGCAAGTCATTCTCAACAATTCAGCAAGGCATCCCTCTGTCCCACAGAGTATTGCTTCCCAGCATGGTCGCTAGAGTATCTTTTCTCCCCGCAGAATCCGTCATTTGCCAAGTTCATCCCCCAACAGAGTCATCTTCTCCTACCGGTATTCTTGCAGTTATCATCCCCAGTGGAAGCAAAATCTGTTCCTCAACATCAGCCCAGGATACGACTTCCCGGCACCCGTCAAGGATTTATTTTCTTAGACAAAAATACATTCATAAACATCACATCCTCATACATTATAGCATGCATATGCATCATACTACACGAATCTCATTAATTTTAAAGACATACAGTTCATGCATCATGATTTTGCATACAATTATGTTTTGCCTTTTCAGGAAAAAGATCAATACAAAAAATGATTACTACCAACTATCGCAATTCTTTCTAGATATAGTTTCAGATGTAAACCAGACATGGTGACGTTCTGATGCTGCTTCCAGATTTCCTTCTAGATATAGTTTCGGATATGATCCAGACATGGTGACGTTCTGATACTGCTTCCAGAATTCCTTCTTGATATAGTTTCGGATATGATCTAGACATGGTGACGTTCTGATACTGCTTCCAGAATTCCTTCTTGATATAGTTTCAGATATGATCCAGATATGGTGACGTTCTGATGCTGCTTCCAGAATTCCTTCTTGATATAGTTTCAGATATGATCCAGATATGGTGACGTTCTGATGCTGCTTCCAGAATTCTTTCTCGATATAGTTTCAGATATGATCCAGATATGGTGACGTTCTGATGCTGCTTCCAGAATTCTTTCTCGATATAGTTTCAGATATGATCCAGATATGGTGACGTTCTGATGCTGCTTCCAGATATCCTTCTAGATATAGTTTCAGATATGATCCAGATATGGTGACGTTCTGATGCTGCTTCCAGATTGCCTTTCAGATGTTTCCCTCTCCGACGATGAGTGTGAGGTGATAATCTCCTATGGTCCCCTCTCCGACGGTGTGTGAGGTGATAAGTCCTTTTCAAGATATTTCCCTCTCCGACGATGAGTGTGAGGTGATAATCTCTTATGGTCCCCTCTCCGGCAAGTGCGTGAGGTGGTAATTCCTTCTTCAGATGTTTCCCTCTCCGACGATGAGTGTGAGGTGATAATCTCTTGTGGTCCCCTCTCCGGCAAGTGCGTGAGGTGGTAATTCCTTTTTCAGATGTTTCCCTCTCCGACGATGAGTGTTAGGTGATAGTCTCTTATGGTCCCCTCTCCGACGGTGTGTGAGGTGATAAGTCCTTTTCAAGATATTTCCCTCTCCGACGATGAGTGTGAGGTGATAATCTCTTATGGTCCCCTCTCCGGCAAGTGCGTGAGGTGGTAATTCCTTCTTCAGATGTTTCCCTCTCCGACGATGAGTGTGAGGTGATAATCTCTTGTGGTCCCCTCTCCGGCAAGTGCGTGAGGTGGTAATTCCTTTTTCAGATGTTTCCCTCTCCGACGATGAGTGTGAGGTGATAGTCTCTTATGGTCCCCTCTCCGGCAAGTGCGTGAGGTGGTAATTCTTTCCCCAGATGTTTCCCTCTCCGACGATGAGTGTGAGGTGATAGTCTCTTATGGTTCCCTCTCCGACAGTGAGTGAGGTGACAATTCCTTTTCCTATGATTCCCTCTCCGACGGCGAGTGAGGTGATTCCCTTTTCAGATTATAATTGCCTATGGTTCTAGTTCCGATCTTGCGAAGACGGTAATTCCCGCTAAGATTTTTCTCAACGAGCGTTGTTGAAGTTAAAGTCGCCCAAGGTTCTCTTACCATTCATGCTAAGGCAGTAACCATCCCTGGTTCATTCATCATCTTTTGAAGCTCCAGACTCAGCTCCTGTAACCAGTCAGGACACATCTATACCAAGCATCTGAAAACCAACTCCTGCAACGTGTCAGGTATTCATTTTTTCTTTTGCAGGTATGCAGGTACTCGCTAAGGAATCTCCTACGCAATCAATATCCAGATGGCAACTATAAGCCCATCATCCTATCCAAGCGACCTCTAAATGGCATCTGTAAGCCCATTCCACCACACTGCTACTATGTGAGCGCAAATTTCTGGGCACTCTAGTGTTCAATCATCTTCTACCCTCGGATTACGAAAGGCACGTCAGCCAATCTGCATCCTCAGGTCTAAGAAGATTGAACAGGGGCAACTGTTGTACCCCAAAATTTGCCCTCCCATATTCTTCAAGAAATTTCCAAGTCAAGTCACAAAATTCCCCAAGGGTTGTGCAGTGCAACTGTCTCCTATACAGTCAAAACTAGGGTTTGAGTCCTGATCAAGAAAATGAAGTTTTCAAAGGTCCAATCAAGTCTCACATGCCTACAAATGTGGTCAAGCATCCTCATATCAAGTTTCAAGTCATTCAGCTCAAAATTGCACAGTCAAAACCCTAAATTGCATTACAGTCAACTGTAGGGGCAAAATGGTCATTTGACAGTCAAAAGTTCAAATTTTTGGTCAACATATCATTTTGAAGCCACAAACATCATTTGATCAATGCTTGATCATGATTCTCAAAATTTGGCTCAGAAATCATCAAAGATACAAAAGTTACTATATTTGGACAGTTGAAAAAGTCAACTGAAATTGACCAGGGCATAACTTTCACATGGATTATCAGAAAAATTCCATCCAAAGCTCATTTTGAAGAGAAAGACATTTCCTACAATTCATCTTCATACTTCAAGTCCAAGAAATGCTCTCACAAAAAGTTATCAATTTCAACATTATAGGTCATTTTCAAAAGTCAACAAAAAGGGACTTTAAGTCAAAGGCCATAACTTGATATTGGTAAATCAAAATGACATGGGTCCAAAGGCATTGGTTAGAGGACTCAAAGACCTTTCCAAAATGTCCACGAACATGTGAAAAGCTTAAAAATTGAGCAAGTTATGCCTTGTGGAAGTTGGGAAATTTTTAGGAATTTTGAAAAGTCAACATTGATGCAAATGATTCAAAATTGCTAATGGGCCCATTTTTCTTCCAAGATTCATCATTCCAAGCCTATGCACGACCACTTGGCCCAAAGGGAAGCATTTTCTCATTTTTTATTTATTTATTTGAATTTATATTAATATTAATTCATTTAAATTATTTAAATATGTGAAAAATATAAAACTTGACCTAAAAAAATCTTTTGTACACATTCTAGACTCGATATTTCGTGCATAGGCTAAATATGGCAAGATTTGGTTGATTTGAGCATGATTGAACAAAAATGCACATGAAAAAGATTCAAAAAAGATCTTATAAAATCAAATATTGAAACCATTGAATTCAAAAGATTTTGTGCAATTTTCTTAACCTAATATGCTCACTACATAACCAGGAATCAAACCCTAATGCTGGAACACTCGAAGCTGCGCAAGAAAAGCCTTTGTGAAACTTAAAATTTCTCAAAAAATAGCAAAACTGAATTCATTGTTGGAGGACGATTCAAGCCTTAATCTTGATTCCAATAGCTTCATTGTGGTTCTCTGAACGTGTGCCAATCACAAACAACAAGCCAAGCTCCAAGAATTGGTAGTTTGAACTCAAACTGTATCAAGCAATTTTTGAAATCGTATATCATAATTCACGCATCCTTTTGCATTTTTATTTATGGATTCTTGTTCAGTGTGATGTTTCTAAGCTAACCAATGCCTTTGATTGAATTATTACACGTTATATTTGATTCCACCATGTTTGAGATTCTAGGGTTACAGGTTTGCAAAATTGGGGTTTTCTACCCAAGGCAAAATTAGGGTTCCAGACCCACACCATTACACTCAACGCATCTGGACGAAGAGATTGATATAGTCGCGCCCAATTTATGAATTACATAGCTCTAATCGCTATTTTCTGAAAACCTGCCTAAAGCCACGCCCATAAAACCGTGGCCTATGCGTTTGATGTTTCAGGAACAGGGAGAACGATGACATCGTGGCAACCAGTGATACGTTCTTTTGAATTTCGCGCTAAAACTTTATCCATATGCGTTACTTGTTTTATATTATTTGTTTAATGTTTAATGTTAAAACGTTTGAAGTGGCTCAGTTGGCAGGTGTATGTGCATGTAAAGTCCAAGACCTGGGTTCGAGTCCCAAGTCTTCAATATTCCTATTTATTTTTCTTCAATAAACGTTCACATGCAGTGCTGAAGGGAGGAACCACGCTACACCTCCAGATCTAAGCATACACGCGTCCGTCCAATCCAGATCAAAGGCGTGGATTCAAAGAGTAGGCTATGCCCAGGTCAACGCGCTAATACACAAGCTAAAAAGGTCAAACAAATTGCAAGCTTATTGGGCCATTTGCTTGGACAACACCTCCCAATTGGGACTGAAACCCCCTGGGTTTGCCTTCTCTATTCTTTTATATTGTTATTTTTTATTGTCATTTTCTTTATGGTTTATTTAATTAATTAATTCTTTATTTTTTATAAAAATATAAAAAACATCATAAAAATCAGAAAAAGAGAAAAAATATAATATTTATTTACTTAATTATTTTCTTGTAAATAAATTAACGTGTAATTATTTAGTTTTTATTAGGATTTTTACAAGTTTAATTCTTTCTAATAAATCTAAAAAAGGTAGAATTAGGTTTAATTAACAATTTCCATTCCTTTTAATTTTTCCTTTTTATCATAATATTATTATTTATTTATTTTCATAATTAAATTGTATATAAATAATTTAGGTTTAAATTAGGTTAAAAGTTCAATATTTTTCTTAATAACTTAAAAATAATTAGAATTAGGTTTAACATTTCATTTTAATTTTAATTAATTCTTTTTTCTCCTTAAATCCTAAAAAACACAAAATACCAAAAACATTTGACTTTAATTTTAATTCCTCATTAACTTTAATTGTTTGCAAAAGGGTCCAACGCCCATGTTCGTAACTTATTTAATGTCGCGTATTTATTTTATATCGTTTAAATAATTATGTACATGTCCCAAAGCGTTGTAACAATTTATACTTTTCGCGCTTTCTTTTACTTTATTTATTTTCCGTCAAATCGGGTCCGGTTTAATTTTGGCGATGTGGACCCGCGCCATTTGTAATAGTTGTAGATTTATTTTCCCGCAACTTTTAACTGTTAAATAAGCATGAAAGAATGAATGTCTTAATTAAAATCAAGCGTAGAACACAAATAAACATGACAAGACAAATATCTGAAAACGACACACGAATCGCACACACCACCCCTAGGGTACGCCTCACTGTTGCCTTTCGAAAGGTGATCGTCGAGTAGAGGATGTCTTAGTAAGTCCTCATGATCCGGGAACCTGGCATGAGGGTAGCTTCTGAGGTGTCTTCCCATTGCTCTGGTGATCACCATGTCCCTAAACTCGAATTGACCCGAACACCTCCAACAGTGGTGCTACCTACCTCTCAATGGTGGGATGGCACTACTTTTAAGGACATTTACACAGACGAATTCCTTAGGGTAGGTAGGTTCTCAAGGATACTTGCTCTCTTCAAAACAAACTGAAATCTTTTCACACCAACACTTTTCAAAAGCTTTCAAAGCAAATTTTTCAAACACTCTGACGTACGAGTCGAACTGAAATTTTTCAAAGAAACTTTTTTAAACCCACATTGAAAAGCAAACAAACATTTTTGAAAACACATTGAGCAAGTATCTAAGAGCCCATGGATAACCATGGATAGAAAGGGTGCTAACACCTTCCCTTTCTATAACCTACCTCCCGAACCGAGAGCAATCTCTTTAAGGAATTTTTTTGTGCTTTTGTCCTTTCCATTTGGAGAAAATAAAAGACGGTGGCGACTCTTGCTTCCGCGACATTTTGCGAACCAGCGTTAAACAGTCAGTTCCAGATCCACCGATCACAGTACCCATATTTTCTTGGGTCCTGATTTGTTAATTTTACCAAAACTCTGGTTGAATTTGGTTTGACAGAATAATTTCTACTAGTATATTTGATGTCGTGTGTGTGCCCATATACAAAATGTGACTTTAGAGGAGTTCGTTTAATAACTAAATCTATGGCATTCTTTGGTGTAGGTACCTTACCTTGGTATCCTATTCCCTTTCTGCCATTTCTGCTAACTCCATAGATCATTGAAGCCATTTTGCTTCTATCTATGCTTTTAGCTAGAAACTTCTGAAAGTTGTGATCATACTCCTTGATGATCTCATCAGCACTACTGGGAGTTTCAAGAATTATTTCCTTCTGAGAGTTTTGTAATATATTTTCTAATTTTGAAACTTTATTTTTCAACTCAGAATTTTCCAACTTGAGACTCTCAGTTTTATCAGAGTCAGAAGCAAGATCCCTTTTCATGTTTCTGAATTTGACTCTGATCTGCTGATATCTTTCCAGAATCTCATTAAGGCTTTCAGCTAGTTCAGCCTTAGTAAAATTAATAGCAAAGTCAGGAAATACCTCTTCTGTGTCTGATTTAGAGTCTGATTCAGAAGCTTCACTGTCTTCTGATATGTTTTCCATGAGAGCTATGTTTGCTCTCTCATCATCTGATTCTGAGTCAGCTTCAGATGTGTCAGAGTCATCCCATGTAGCCATGAGACTTTTCTTCTTTTCCTTGCCAAACTTTCTTCTGGGCTTTTCCTTCTGAAGCTTTGGGCAGTCACTCTTGTAGTTTCCTTGCTCGTTGCATTCACATCAGATGATGTCCTTGTTGTTTGGCTTTCGGCTTCCTGAAGAGCCTTCAGATCTTCTGTGTCCAGAGGAGGATTCTGACCTTCTATATCTGGAGGAGGGTTCGTTCTGGTTCTCAAATCTTCTGGGATTCCTGAACTTTCTTTGCCTCTGCTTCCACAGTTGGTTCACCCTTCTGGAGAGGAGAGACAGTTCATCTTCTTCTGATGAGGACCCATCAGAGGTTTCTTCAACAGCCTGCAAAACCTTGGAGTCAGATTTCCTGTTAGACTTTAAAGCTAATGGCTTACCTTGCTTTTGAGGTTCATCAACTTCTAGCTCTATCTCGTGACTTCTGAGGGAGCTGACAAGTTCCTCCAGAGAGATTGTGTTGAGATCCTTAGCTAGCTTCAGCGCTGTCACCATTGGCCTCCACTGTTTTGGCAAGCTTCTGATGATCTTCTTGACATGATCAGCATTAGAATACCCTTTGTCCAGAACTTTGAGACCAGCAACTAGAATCTGAAATCTTCAGAACATTGTTTCAATAGATTCACTTTCTTCCATCTTGAATGCCTCATACTTCTGAATGAGCGCAAGAGCTTTAGTCTCTTTGACTTGAAGGTTTACTTCATGCGTCATTCTGAGAGAGTCAAACATGTTCTTTGCAGTGTCTCTGTTTGATATCTTTTCATATTCAGAGTAAGAGATAGCACTGAGAAGAATAGTTCTAGCCTTGTGATGGTTTTTGAAATCACGCTTCTGATCAGACATTGCTTTCCTGTCAATCTTCTGACCATTTGCATTCACTGGGTGCGTGTATCCATCTGTCACCATATCCCACAGATCAGCATCCTGGGCTAGAAAGAAGCTTTCAATTCTGTCTTTCCAGTAATCAAATTTCTCTCCATCAAAGACTAGAGGTTTGCCAATGAATCTGTCTCTTTCTTTGTTGTTGTCATTGCTGATGTTATGATGTGTTCCTGCCATAGTGTTTTTCAACGCTGGATCTTGTACTGACACGGTTAAGTGTTATGAACTCAGAACCAGGCGCTCTGATGCCAATTGAAGAAGTGAAAAACACAAGAAGGGGGGTTGAATTGTTGAAACTTGAAATCAAATGCAGACAACACGTTATTTTTATCCTGTTTCGTTTGATCTCAAACTACTCCAGTCCACCCGTCAAGGTGATTTCACCTCTCTCCAACGCGGTCTTAATCTACTATATTCAACTGAATACAAAACTGCTTTAACAACTGCTAAAGCCTTCTTGAGTCTAAACCACAGACCGGTTTTCTCAAGGAAATTCTTTCTTACAGATAAATGAACTATTATGTGTGTTTGATGTTTTCTACAAAAACTATATATCACAACTGTGATAATACACAATATGAAGCTTATGTGAAACAAGATTGCTAGAACTATAGAGTAAGCAATTTGAGAGCTTTAGAAAACTGTATGAGTGAGGATGAAGATGATTGGCTTATGTGTGTAGGAGAATTGTAGAGTATTGTAGATCATTAACCTTTTCCTTTCTCACTGATTTGTTTAAATACTTCTTGGAATAGATACGTTGATGCCAATAATTCCATTTCAATGCTCATTACGTTCTTTCCATTTTAAGAAGATCTTTGTCTTAGAATAAAGCCGTTGGTAATTAATCTGCCTTGAATGCATTAACGTTAACACTTCAGAATGTTCTGCTTAATGAAGATCTGAGCATTCTTGGCTTTGGCTTATCTTGGAGCTTCCGAGTGCTGATGACATAGTTAAGATCTTGATCAAAGTCAAAGTATGGTAAGCGCAGATTCTGTTCATCAGACTTCAGCGTAGCACATGTTTGATCTTCTGATGTGACACATCTTCTGATGCTGATGTTGATATTCTGATGTTCTGATGCTGATTCCATCAGAGTTTCTTGTAAATACACAAATAATTTTAGGTAGCATCTATGTCTTATATAATTCTCATAATTCATTTAATCTTGTATTTTGTTATCATCAAAACTCTAACTGAGGGTTGTAGAATCAAACTATGTTCTAACAGGTGTCTCCTTCGATCTGGGATGCTATACCTGCAAAAGTATGTTAGCAAAATAAAACTCAGGGCCTGGTATCGAACCCCAGGCCCTTCGATCCTGCGTGCGCTGAGTCTTTTCAGGATAAATCTGTAACAAATGTTAGCAAACGAAGAACATGACCTGGGGCCAAACCCAAGTCCTTGAATTCTGTCTAGGATGGAAAATCGAATGGGATAGAAAATATGGACGTGTTATGCAAAATGAAAAGTTTTGACAATTTACCCTCTCTTACCAGCAGATTGAATCTTCGATTTGGGTACTGGCTGGATGGGAGCACTTTTAATCTAAGGGCTTCTGGGCGTGGGCACCTTGGATCTGACGGACTGCTTTGGCATGGAAAATTCTGACAACCTTTGATGGATTGTAGGCAGCGTATCTCTAAATCTTTCCTGTTTCTTTTATCTATTTTTTCCTTTGTGTTTTTTGGTATTTCTGTTGTATAATTTTTATAATGTTTTTGTTCTGTCCCCCCTTGGATATGTATGCTGGCCCTTGTATTTATAGGGGTGTGGAGGTCTAGTAACGGCAAGAGACAGCCAATTAAACAGGCCATTAAAGCCATGAGACAAGAATCAGACACATTAAAATATTTCCTTTTTTGAAATATTCGTGTCTCTTGAATGAACCTGGACACTTTTGAATTTCGAATGCCTTCAGGCCCTGCTCTTCGATTGGTCCTAAGTTGCCTCCTTCGAATGGACTTCTTCTGCTTCGACTGCTTGATTTGAAAAGAGTCACTCTGGTCGAATCAACTCTTTAGGAACAGAAAAGGCAAGAATCTGGCCTTTAACTCAGGAATTAAATCCACAATCAGCATTTAATTATTGCCATATTTGCAAGGAAAACATGCCATCTTCTCATTTTCAGTGTACCTGGACATGTTTTTTGAGTGCCCTCTTGATGGCCTCTTTCGAATGGCCTGGAAGTAGTTTTTCAAATGGCCCTTGTCCAAATATCAATCGAAGGGTCCTAATTAAAATTCCAATCGAAAGGCTTTGTTAACAGGCTAATCGAAAGGTGTTGTTCATGCTAATCGAAGGACATGGTTAACATGCATGTCGAAGCTGCCTTGACACAATGATAAATCGAAGGATCCCTTGGCATGCTAAATCGGAGGCCTTGACATAATGCCAATCGAAGTGCTCGTCCATAATGCCAATCGAAGTGCTTGTCCATGCCAATCGAAATGCTCCTTCAGAATACCAATCGAAGGGTCTTTCAGAATGCCAATTGAAAGATACTTAAAGCACCACTCAAAAATTTTCTTTTTCCTTAGGCAAGGGTTTGTGGTCAACCATGCAGGGGGAAGACTTTGGAAAACATGAGTGGGCAAATTTTGGGGTACAACACCATGAAATACAAAGAAAACAAATATATGACATTTTGTAATGTTAAAGCCGATATGGAATGTATGAATGCTTCTACACCCTTTTGATCATGGAGATCGAACCAGCCTTACCCTACTGAGTTCCTGGAAGTGAATGAGATGACTTGTTTGTAGTGAGATGGGGGTTTGCAACAAGGATCTCACGATTTCTAGGGTTCTTGAAAGAACTTGATATTTTGATAAGGTTGTGGCAGGGGATTTATTTTGTGTCCTTGTTTGTCTTAAAAGAATAAGGTTATATAATGGAAATTAGAGCAAAGATATGGGCTTTGGATGTGCAATTAGGCCTCCAATAACCACAAGCAATAGTGTAAATTTTTATTCATTTGAGTTTGACACGTTCTAGGCTAAATCGCAGGGTCCTTAGTGAAATTTTTTAAGTTGAAATGTGAAAAAAAAGTATCCTACATCGAGAACAAACTCTTGTCTGAAAATGGGCTCAACCGAATAAACGGTGAATTAGTTATGAATTTTTGAAGTTTTGCCTCAGAAAAACTTATTTTGGGCTCTAGTGTCAACTCTGACACGTTATTTAATAAAAAACTAGTATTGATTAGATCAGAATATGGTATCGACTTTAGAATAAAAGTTGTAGATCTCTGAGTCAGTGACCTTGTGTAAAAACATGGGCCCGATTAGATAAAAATTGACTGAGTTAGGATTTTTTGAATATGGAGAAGATAAACATATGTCACAATTTTACTGTGCAAAACACTTTATAAATCCATATATTCGGAGACTTTCTAAATGAAATTGACTTATGGCCATGAGACATAGATGATGTCAAGATGAAATTTGGCCACCGAAACGGGTTCAAAACGAGCCACGGTCTTCAAGTTATGAATTTTTTACTGCGTAAAAACTGCACTTTCAGCACCCTTTTTCACCATATTTCTTCAAGAATACTCACACATTCAGAGACCTTCTTTAAAGAATTGGCTCTCGACCTGAATCTGAATTTGATAATACGTTACCAGGGATATCTTGGGGAAAGAACACCTGAATATGATGCACCGGGTTAGACTTGTGAATCTTTGAACCCCGAATCGTTGCGTAACAGTGAGCCGATCTTCAACACGGAAAATACTATGAGAGCATCCATTGGTGAAATAAACGTCACTTGTAACCTGAAGAGGCTTATTAAATATACCTTGATCCCATAACTATAGAACCAATGATATGCATGTATGTAATGATGAAATATAAACCAAAAAGGTTGAAATGGAGAGGGTAAATTTTGGGGTATAATAGCTGCCCCTGTTCAATCTTCTTAAACCTAAAGAGTTAAATTGGCATGTCCGGCATTCGTGACTTAAAGGTAGAAGATGATTGAACACTTAAGTGCCCAGAAATTTGCACTCACCTGTGCAAGAGGTAACGCTGTTGGTTGATTGTACCGGGAATGGGCTTATAAATGCCATTTGGAGAGGTGATGGAGAGTCATCGGACATGGGCTTATAGAATCCATACAAAGTAACTGTTGACTGAAAACTAGAAGAAGTATTAAAATAAATCTATGGTTGATTTAATTTGAGCCAGTGGATGTTTGTGCCCGACTTCAATTGGAAGAAGCATCAGAATAAATCTTTGGTCAATTTAATCTAAACTAGAAGAGGTATCTTTGTCTTTAACTGGAAGAAGTATCAAAATAAATCTTTGTTCGATTTAATCTGAGCCAGAAAAAGATCCGCTGGAAGAAGTATCCGAATAAATCTTTGGTCGATTTACCCTAAGCCAGAAAATATTTATGCTTGTTTTTATCTGGAAGAAGTATCATACTTAAACCTATACTCGGTTTTACCTGAGCTAGAAAATGTCTTCAACTGGAAGAAGTGTCAGAATAGATCTACACCCGATCTAAGCTGAGCCAAAAGTAAGTCTACCGGAAGAAGCATCAGAATAGATCTATGCTTGATCTAAATTGAGCCAGCAGATATTTATGCTTGACTTTGACTGGAAGAAGTATCAGAATAAATCTTTGATTGATTTAATCTGATCCAGCAAAGGGTCTTCAACTAGAAGAAGTATCAGAATAGATCTACACTCGATCTAAGATGAGCCAAAAGAATGTCTACTGGAATAATTATCAGAATAAAACTTATGGTTAATTTAATTTGAGCCAGCTGATATTTATGCTTGACTTAATATGGAAGAAGTATCAAAATAAATCTTTGGTTGGTTTAATCTGAGCCAGAAAAGGGTCTTCAACTGGAAGAAGTATTAGAATAGATCTACACTCGACCTAAGCTGAGCCAAAAGAATGCCTACTTGAAGAAGTATCTGAATAAAACTTATTGTTGAGTTTAACTGAGCCGATAAATATTTATGCTTGATTTAACCTAGAAGAAGTATCATAATAAATATATGCTTGATTTAATCTGAGCCAGAAAATTTCTACGACCGTCGTAAACTGGAAGAAGTATCAGAATAAATCTTGGCGTGATTTAAAATAAGCCAGAAGATGCGCCCTCGTTTTAAACTGGGAGAAGTATCATAATATATCTTTGGTTGATTTAATCTGAGCCAGAAAAGGGTCTTCAACTATAAGAAGTATCAGGATAGATCTACGCTCGACCTAAGCTGAGCCAGAAGAATGTCTACTGGAAGAAGTATCAGAATAAAACTTATGGTTGATTTAACTTGGGCCAGCAGATATTTATGACGGACTTAATGGAAGAAGTATCAGAATAAATCTTTGGGTGATTTAATCTGAGCCAGAAAAGCGTCTTCAACTGGAAGAAGTATCAGAATAAACCTATGCTCGACCTAAGCTGAGCCAGAAGAATTTCTACTGGAAGAAGTATCAGAAAAAAACTTATGGTTGATTTAAAATGAGCCAGTAGATATTTATCCTTGACTTAGTATGGAAGAAGTATCATAATAAATCCATGCTTGATTTAATATGAGCCAGAAAATGTCTTCGATCATCTTCAACTGGAAGAAGTATCATAATAAATCTTGGCGTGATTTAAACTGAGCCACAAGATATCCGTGTTAGAACATAGTTTGATTCTACAACCCTTGGTTAGAGTTTTGATGATAACAAATACAAAGAATAAATAAATACAAAGAAAAAATATGCACCTTAAAAATATGTTTTATGTATGCAGAAGTTCTGATCAAATCAACATCAGAAGATAAGCCATAAGTGCTACACGTTGAAGAAATCAGAACATACACTGAAGATTGATGACCAGAACCTGCGCTTAATCAAAGTAAACTATGACTCTAAACAAGAACATATCAAACCAAGTCATCAATATTTTGAAGCGTCATCAGCAGTAAGGAGAAAAGATTCTGAAGCGTTATTGAACATTCAAGATAGCATCAATTCCAACGGCTTCCTTCAGATAGGATCTTCTCCAAAAGGAAAGTGTGTTAATGACATTAAACATGCTTTATGATCAACGTCATTACACTGCCTATATAAACAAGTCAGATTTCAAAATGAAGCACGTACGTACACACAATGATTTTCTAGATCACCACTCACGCATATTCAAGCTGCAAGCAAATTCATTCTTTATTCTAAGCTATAAACCTGTGTAATTTATCACAATTGTGATAAACCGTTTTTGTTAGAAAAACAACAACACATATTGTTTTATCTTATTGAAAAAGAGAACCTTGAGATTAACCGGATTGTGGTTGTACTCAAGAAGAATTTAACAGTTGTTAAAGTAGCTTTTGTAATCATGTTGAGATTAGTGGATTAAGACCTCGTTGGAGAGAGGCGAAACCACCTTGACGGGTGGACTGGAGTAGTTTGAGATCAAACGAACCAGGATAAAAATACTGTGTCATTTAGATTTTTTTGATTCAAGTTTTCAATTCAACCCCCCCTTCTTGTGTTTTTCACATCTTCAATTGGCATCAGAGCGCCTGGTTCTGAGCTTAAACACTTAACCATGTCAGTACAAGATCCAAGAATCAGAAAAACACTATGGTGGGACCAAGCCAAATCATCAGCCATGACAACAATGAAGACAGGGACAAATTCAGTGGTAAACCTCTAGTCTTTGATGGAGAAAACTTTGACTACTGGAAAGACAGAATTGAGAGTTTCTTTCTGGCCCATGATGCTGATCTGCGGGACATGGTGACTGATGGATACACGCATCCTGTGGATGGACGTGGTCAGAAGATAGACAGGAAAATGATGTCTGATCAGCACAAGCGTGAATTCAGAAACCACCACAAGGCCAAAACAATTCTCCTCAGCGCCATCTCATATTCAGAATATGAGAAAATATCAAACAGAGAAACTGCCAAGAATATGTTTGACTCTCTGAGAATGACGCATGAAGGAAACATTCAAGTCAAAGAAACCAAGGCCCTTGTGCTCACTCAGAAGTATGAGGCATTTAAGATGGAAGATAGTGAATCAATATAAACTATGTTTTCATGATTTCAAATTCTTGTTGCTAGACTAAAAGTTCTTGACAAAGGGTATTCTACTGCTGATCACGTTAAGAAGATCATCAGAAGCTTGCCCAAACAATGGAGGCCAATGGTCACAGCACTTAAGCTAGGCAAAGATCTAAACAAAATCTCTCTGGAGGAACTTGTTAGCTCCCTCAGAAGTCACGAGATAGAGCTAGAAGAAAACGAACCTCAAAAGCAAGGTAAGCCATTAGCTTTAAAATCTAATAGAAAATCTGACTCCAATGTTTTGCAGGCTGTGGAAGAAACATCTGATGGATCCTCATCAGAAGAAGATGAACTGTCTCTCCTCTCCAGAAGGGTGAACCAACTGTGGAAGCAGAGACAAAGGAAGTTCAGAAATCCCAAAAGATCAGAGAATCAGAATGAATCCTCCTCCTGATATAGAAAGTCTGAGTACTCCTCTGGACACCGATGATCTGAAGGTTCTTCAGGATACAGAAAGCCAAACAAAAAAGACATCATCTGCTATGAATGTAATGAGCAAGGACACTACAAAAGTGACTGCCCAAAGCTTCAGAAGAAAAAGCCCCAAAAGAAGTTTCTAGAGGAAAAGAAGAAAAGCCTCATGGCTACATGGGATGATTCAGACACATCTGAAGCTGACTCATAATCAGATGATGGAAGAGAAAACATAGCTCTCATGGAAAACGTATCAGAAGACAGTGAAGCAGTCTCAGATTGGAGAATTCTGAGTTAAGAGAAAAAATTTCAAAATTAGAAAATCATTTGCAAAACTCTTAGAAGGAAAAAATCTCTGAAACTTCCAGCAATGCTGATGAGATCATCAAAGAGTATGATCACAGATTTCAGAAGTTTCTAGCTAAAAACATAGACAGAAGCAAAATGGCTTCAATGATCTATGGAGTTAGCAGTAATGGCAGAAAAGGGATAGGATATCAAGGTAAGGTACCTACACCAAAAAATGCCATGGACTTAGTTATAAAATGCACACCACTCAATTCACATTTTATATATGGGCACACACGTGACATAAAATACACAAGTAGTGATTATTCTGTCAAACCAAAATTCAACTAGAATTTTGGTAAAACTAACAAATCAGGACTCAAGAAAATGTGGGTACCTAAGGATAAAATCATACATGTGGCAGATATCTTTAGCAGAAAGGCTAAGACACCAATCATGGTACCTGTACTCTGGCTGCTCACGACACATGACGGGAAGAAGGCATATGTTCCAAATCCTGGAACTTAAGCCTGGAGGCGACGTGGGCTTTGGAGGCAATCAGAGAGGAAATATCATTGGCTCTGGAACAGTAGGTAATGGAAATCTTCCCTCTATAAGTAATTTTTATTAGTTTATGGATTAATGCATAACCTGTTATCCATAAGTCAATTAAGTGATAATGGTTATGATATAATCTTCAATCAAAATTCATACAAAGCTGTTAGTCAGAAAGATGGCACTATCCTATTTAATGGAAAGAGGAAAAACAACATTTATAAAATAAAACTTTCTGAATTAAAGAGTCAGAATGTAAAATGTCTACTGTCTGTTAACAACGAGCAATGGATTTGGCACAAAAGATTGGGACATGTTAGTATGAGAAGAATATCTTAGATTAACAAACTCAATCTGGTAAGAGGACTTCCTAACTTGAAGTTCAATTCAAATGCTCTGTGTGAAGCATGTTAGAAAGGCAAATTTGCAAAACCTGCTTTCAAATCCAAAAATGTTGTTTCCCCCTCTAAGCCATTAGAACTTCTGCACATTGACTTATTTGGACAAGTAAACACTACTTCAGTCAGTGGCAAGAAGTATGGGTTAGTAATCGTAGATGACTATAGTAGATGGACATGGGTAAAGTTCTTAAGACACAAGGACGAGTCACACTCTGTGTTTGTTACCTTCTGCGACCAAGTTCAGAATGAAAAGAATCTTAGAATTGTCAAAGTCAGAAGTGATCATGGTGGAGAATTTGAAAATAAAGATTTTGAATTATTCTTTAATGAAAAAGGCATTCTGCATGATTTCTCTTGTCCTAGAACTCCCCAGCAAAATGGAGTTGTAGAACAAAAGAACAGAACATTGCGATAAATGGCCAGAACCATGATCAACGAGACTAACGTTGCTAAGATCTTCTGGGCTGAGGCATTTAACACAACGTGTTACATTCATAATAGAATCTCCATAAGACCTATTATGGAAAAGACTCCATATGAATTGTGGAAGAACAGAAAGCCCAACATTTCTTATTTTCACCCATTTGGATGCACTTGTTTTATTCTGAATACAAAAAAATATTTGAACAAGTTTGACTCTAAAGCACAAAAGTGTATTATGTTAGGATACTCTGAATGCTTGAGAGGGTACATAGTATACAATACAGAAACACATATTTTTGAAGAGTCAATCAGTGTTAGGTTTGATGATAAGCTTGACTCTCAAAAGTCAAAGCAGAATGAACTCCTTGCAGGTATGGAAGTTGAACTTACAGGTACTGAAGACAACTCATCAGAGGTTCTCAACAGAGACACTCCCTCAATAGCAGAAAGAGTCACTGCAAGCAATCCAACACCTTCTGTTGATAAACTCCAGAAGCAGCATTGATCACCCATAAGATACAATACTGGGAAAGAAGGAATATCCAATCAGAACAAGATCAACATTCAGAAACTCTGAAGAATCTCTCATGGGACTGGTTTCTCTGATTGAATCAACAACAATTGATGAAGCACTTCTGGACAATGACTGGATTCTGGCAATGCAAGAGGAACTAAATCAATTCACCAGAAATGACGTATGGGATCTGGTTCCCAAACCAAAAGGATTCAACGTCATTGGTACAAAATGGGTGTTCAGAAACAAACTGAACGAGCAAGGTGAAGTCATCAAAAACAACGCATGACTGGTAGCACAAGGTTATAGTCAGCAAGAGGGGATAGACTATACAGAAACCTTTGCTCCATTCGCCAGGTTAGAATCTATCAGACTCTTAATATCATTTGTTGTTAATAAAGGCATCACTCTATATCAGATGGATGTCAAAAGTGAATTCTTAAATGGCTATATAGATTAAGAGGTATATGTGCACCAACCCCCTGGTTTTGAGAGTTCCAAAAATCTAGAATATGTTTTCAAACTAAAGAAGTCACTCTATGGTCTGAAACAAGCTCCCAGAGCTTGGTATGAAAGACTAAGTAACTTCCTGTTAGAAAAGGAATTCACCAGAGAGATAGTGGACACAACCTTGTTTTGTAAGACAGTTAAGAATAACATGTTAGTTTGTCAAATTTATGTTGATGACATCATATTTGGATCCACTAAACCCTCTATGGGAAGAGAATTTGCTAAATGTATGCAGGCAGAGTTTGAGATGAGCCTAATGGGGGAACTCAAATTATTTCTGGGCATTCAGATAAATCAAACTACAGAAGGAACTTACATTCATCAGAGAAAATATGTCAGAGAACTTCTGAAGAAATTTGATCTCTCAGAATGTAAGCCCTCAAAGATTCCAATGCATCCCACATGCATTATGGAAAAGGAAGAGGTAAGTAAAAAGGTAGAATAAAAGGTCTACAGAGGTATGATTGGTTCTCTTCTCTATCTGACGGCTTCAAGGCCTGACATTCTATTCAGTGTTTGCATTTGTGCTAGATTCCAATCAGATCCTAGAGAATCTCACTTAACAACAGTTAAGCAAATTTTCAAGTATCTGAAAGGTACTACTAATCTGGGTTTGTTTTATAGAAAATCAAGTGATTACAACTTAGTAGGATAATGTGATGCTGACATTGCTAGAGACAAAATAGAACGTAAAAGCACTTCTGGAAGCTGCCAGTTTCTGGGAGAAAATTTGATCTCATGGTCTAGCAAAAGACAATCCACAATAGCACTATCAACAGTAGAAGCTGAATACATAGCAGCTGCTGGATGCAGTACGCAAATGCTCTGGATGAAAAGTCAACTTGAAGACTTCAATATATTTGAGAGTAACATTCCAATCCTCTGTGACAATACTTTTACTATTTGTCTAAGTAAAAATCCTATTTTGCATTCTAGGGCTAAGCATATAGAAATAAAACATCATCTTATTAGGGACTATATTCAGAAAGGGATTCTTAACTTAAAATTCATTGACACAGACCATCAATGGGCTGATGTCTTTACAAAACCTCTTTCTGAAGATAGGTTTAACTTCATTCTGAAACATCTAAGCATGAAGCTCTGCCAAGAATAAATTGTTTTATTTACATATCTTAACCTTCAGAACTTAGTTATTTTCTGTGAACTACTGATCAACCTGCCTTCAGAGTTTTAGAAGTACAGATTGCATCAGAATCTATCCATGAAGATCTGAACATTTCATTTCAAGGATATAAGTGTCTTGTTCACGTAAGCAAATTGTTGTCATCCATTCATCAGCTACCTTCTGAGGTTGAACATGCGTTCACTTTTATGAAAGGTCAAAAGCGCTGATTGGGTGCATTGAGACACACGTCATGGGTAACTGTTCCAATATCTTTCTAAATCCCCTAAAATCAGCTGTCATTAATGCTTATAAACATGACTAATTGTTTCTCTCTCTTATTGTTTATGCTTTCAAGAAAATCTATTTAAACTCAAATTTCACTCTTTACATTCTTTCACTTTTACTCTCTCAATACCTTCTATTGTTTTCAGTTCGTACTTTCAAAAAACCCTTTCATCTTTCTCAAAATTCTTGTGTGAACATGGCTTCTTCAAGCTTCTAAAACATCAGTACTCAGGAAACTGCTTCTATGGAAAAGTACGAAGAACCATACAGAACGCTGCTTACTCCCATTGACAATCTGGAAGTTCTTTCAGAACTGATTGTTGACTTTGAAAGCCTTCAAGAAAATGGCTTTAATCTGTATGAAGACGTCAATGCTCAAGGTTGGGACAGATAATTTGACCGTCTTCTAGGGCCAACGTTTCCAATTCTTGTCAAAGCATTTTGGATACATGCTTCCTCCTCAAACCATCAAGTTACCTCGTATGTCATGGGGAAGAAGATTGTCATTACATAAGACCTAATTTCAAGACTTATCGGTTACAATGGTGGAGGGGTCAGATGTATTGACATGGCTGAAAGATGTTCTGATGTTGCTTCTATTGCAAGGGAAATATTTACTCTGGGTCTACCCTCCAGCAAGATTAGGGATCTGAAGGATCATCACAGAATTTGGGCTAAAATAATTCTAGGATGCATCAACCACAGGAAGCCAACTAGCTCTCCTGGTTACATAAACATTGATCAGTAGTTTCTGATATACTTTATCTCCAAGAAGACTAAGGTAAACCTCCCTCACTTGCTATTTAATCATCCGAGGACCAGTGTAAAGGAAACAAGAGAAGATGAGCGTACGAAAAGGGACTGGATACCCTTGGGAAGACTCATATCAGATATTCTGACAAAGAATAGGCTGATAGAGCATTTGACTGAAGCACAGGAAATCAGCTCACTAGAAGCAACTGCTGGGAAACCTCTGAACGCAAAAAAATCTGAAAAAGATGAAAATCATTGAGAACATCAAGAAGGAACCCAACATTACTTCTATGGCAACCATCACTTCCAGAAGAATTCCTCTAGATGATTTTCCTCTTTTCTCTGAGATTGACTCCAAGCCTGATATAATTGTCATATACATGGATGCGTGTAAGGCAGATGGCACTGCACCAGAAATAAATATCTAGGACTTGCATCAGGCTGCTCCAGAAGTTGTTTTGAAGAAGACCAAGAAAAGGAAGGCGGTAGCAGAAGGATCATCCTAGAGGACTCCAAAAGCTGCTAAAAAGAAAGTTAATCCTTCCTCTGTTACTGTTTTAGAATCAATAACTATATCAACATCTGAAACCTTAACTACCCAATTAGAACATCCAACTCCACAAACTTTTGATGACTTTGACATAGGGTTTGATCCATCAGAAACTCTAAGTCTAAGAGAAACTCACTCCCTTCCTATCAATCTAAATCATGAACAAACTCAACCAGAACTTGCCAAAGTTCTGTCTGACATTGATTCTTTTGACCAAGACATTTCAGCTTCCACACCACAAAATCCAAATCCTCAAATCCCTGATAATCCAAACTCCAAAAATCCAACAGATGTTCCACAACAAGATATTCCAATACCTCTCTCTGCATAACAAGATATTCCTCATCCACCAGCACCTCAACCTGAACAACCAGAAGCTCAAACTTCTGAGAAACAACCATCTGAGACCCATGAACCAGAACCTTACAATGCTTCATCCAACCAATCTGAAGAACCTACTTCAGATTCAAATACAATCCCAGTCCCAGGAATCACTGAACCACTTGCCATTCGCATGCCTCTCACTATCCTGGACATTCCATAAATTCCTTCTTCTCTGGAATCCACACCATCAAATTCCCCAACAAATCCAATCATCATACCCGACTCTCCCACTCCTTCACCCAAGAGAAATCCAGCTGACAACATAAGAGTTGTCATTGATCCAATTGAATTGGAAATACTAGCTGCTATATCTAACAAAACTTCCATTCCCAAACCAAAACCAACTGAAACCACACCAGATGTTGGTACTAGTTTGTTAATGTTTGAAATAGGAATACAGGAATGGATAACCTCCTTGAAGCATGCTAGTCTAGAGATGATTAATCCTGCTGCTTCTGATTATCTATGGACAAGTTTCAAAAACTGGCTAAGTTCTGAAACACTAAAGCTAAAAGAATAGAGCTATGAACAGGTTCAACGGAATTTCAGTGCTATGCTAAAGGTTTTTGAAGACCATGTTTTGAGCCATCTGCTCAAGGAGGAGATTCTCCCTCTGGATAATGCTCCCTGGTCAGAACATCGTCCCTCAAATTAAGTTCAACCAGAATCAGAAGGTCTCTCCCTGACTGCTGCTCCAGAAGAGATGATCTCAATAGAGGAATTGGTTCAATATGATCAAGCTGTAGAATGCTCTGAGAAGCGTCCAGATACTGAAGAATCTCCAGCTCCTTCCTATGTCAGGCAAACTCTGGAAGAATTGAAGAGAGCAAATGCTGTTATCCAGGAAAGGTTGGATAAGCAGGAGGAAACAAACAAAGAAATCAAGAGAATTTTGGGCAAACAAGAAGAAACTAACACCCAGATAAAAGGCTTGCTGGAATCTTTGTTCACACTCCTTCCTCCTCCCTCTTAGATTCTTTTCTGTTTCAAAATCTGTTTATCTGTAACGTTTGTTTTACATTGCTTCTGTTCTGGACTACTTATCATTGTTTCTTGCTTTTTAATATAAATAAACTATTTTGGCTCTGATTATATTGCCTTTTTGATAACTGAAAAAAAGGGGGAGAAAGTAAGATATTTTAAATAACGGTTCACTGAGACAGAAGTCTCAAACATTCTGGACTACTTAACCTCTATCTTCTGAAAAGCTTGAACAGGTACAAACTCTGATGAAAGACGCAGTTAAACTCTGATGCTCAAAGACTCAAGGAACTTAAGGGAAATAATTAACTCAGGGGAAGTTTTTCTTCTTAATTCTAAACTTTTTATTCTTTATTTTTTAATTGAAAAATATGGTTTTTGTCATCATCAAAAAGGGGGAGATTGTTAGAACATAGTTTGATTCTACAACCCTTGGTTAGAGTTTTGATGATAAAAAATACAAAGAATAAATAAATACAAAGAAAAAATATGCACCTTAAAAATATGTTTCATGTATGCAGAAGTTCTGATCAAATCAGCATCATAAGATAAGCCATAAGTGCTACACGCTGAAGCAATCAGAACATACGCTGAAGATTGATGACTAGAACCTGCGCTTAATCAAAGTAAACTCTGACTCTGAACAAGAACATATCAAACCAAGTCATCAATATTTTGAAGCGTCATCAGCAGTAAGGAGAAAAGATTCTGAAGCGTTACTGAACATTCAAGACAACATCAATTCCAACGGCTTCCTTCAGACAGGATCTTCTCCAAAAGGAAAGTGTGTTAATGACATTAAACATGCTTTATGATCAATGTCATTACACTGCCTATATAAACAAGTCAGCTTTCAAAATGAAGCACGTACGTACACACAATGATTTTCTAGATCACCACTCACGCATATTCAAGCTGCAAGCAAATTCATTCTTTATTCTAAGCTATAAACTTGTGTAATTCATCACAGTTGTGATAAACCGTTTTTGTTAGAAAAACAACAACACATATTGTTTTATCTTATTGTAAAAGAGATCCTTGAGATTAACCGGATTGTGGTTGTACTCAAGAAGACTTTAACAGTTGTTAAAGTAGCTTTTGTAATGTTGTTGAGACTAGTGGATTAAGACCTCGTTGGAGAGAGGCGAAATCACCTTGACGGGTGGACTGGAGTAGTTTGAGATCAAACGAACCAGGATAAAAATAATGTGTCATTGAGCTTTTTTTTATTCAAGTTTTCAATTCAACCCCCCCTCCCCCTTCTTGTGTTTTTCACATCTTCAATCCGCGCTCGTTTTCAACTCGGAGAAGTATCATAATAGATCTACGCTCGATCTAAGATGAGCCAGAAGATGTTTTCTTTGAGAAGATTGTTTGGTCTCACCAATAGTTGATGATGTTGGTCTGTTGATTGATCTTTTCCTGAAAAGGTAAAGAGTTAGTTGTATGCAATGTCATGATGTATGAAACGCATTGCGGAATGATGTTCTCAAAATAAATGATATTGTGTTATATGTGTTTCAGTTATGCATATGCTATGATGTATTGACAATGTTATATGACTATAATATGTGAGTGTATCAGTTTCTCTTTGTTGTGTCGTTGAACTTGGGAAAATAAATCCCCGACTGCTGCTGGAGATGAAAAATGTAATTCCTCACTTTTTGTTGAAGTTAATTTTGCTGGGGATTCCTGATTTCTGTCCGAGGATATTCTTCTGGAGACTTTTGAATTCTTCTTGAGGATAGAAGCATTCAAGGAGAGTCGATAACCTATCGTGGCTTCTGAAACAAGTGGATTAGATGCATGCTGACTAGGGATGGGGGAACAAATATTCCTTTTATGCGAGTAATAACTCTTTTGGAGATGGTTATCCTGATTAATCCCGCTGGAGAAAAGAGTTCTGTTGGAAGAATTTACCAATTTGGAGAAATAAACTCCTCTGAGGGATGTGTTGTACCCCAAAATTTGCCCTCTTATATTTTCCCAAGATTTTTCCCCCACATGATGGTTACAAACACTTTGTTAGAGAAAGAGAAATATTTTGAATATTAGCAAAGTGCCTTTCGATTGGCATTTCAACAATTTCCTTCGATTGGTAGTTAAATAGTGCTCTTTGATTCAAGCTTGACTCACTATTCCTCGATTGGTCATTTAACACCTTTCGATCAAGATTTGGTTCGCAAGTCTTCGATTGAGATTTGTTTTCCTTTAAAATGGCTCCCTTCGATTCAGAAAGAAGGGGAGTTCCTTTTGACTTCCTTCGTTTGAAGCACCACTGGCTTCTTTCATTTGGAACTATCTCTGGGATTCCTTCGTTTGAAGCACCTCTGGCTTCTTTCGTTTGGAACTATCTCTGGGCCTCTTTCGTTTTAAGAACCTTTGGTTTCTTTCACACAGGCCCCCATTGGGACAAATGGCCTGCATGGCTGCCTGCACAAGGCAGGAATTTATTTCACGCCTATAAGGAAAACACCTGCTGCATCCATGCCTATACAAGGCAGGAACTTCCCTCATGCTAAGATTTCACAACCCAATTTCTACACTATGGCTTTCCAAAAGTCCATTCGAAGGACACTTATTGCTGGCCATTCGAAGGGGCATGCATAAGGCCCATTCGAAGGCTACACATGAGGCCTAGTCGAAAAGAGACAACATGAGGTCCATTCAAAAAGAGACAACATGAGGTCCATTCCAAAAAAGTCAACATGAGGTTCATTTAAAAAAAGTTAATTTAAGGCCCAATCGAAGGATGAAAACCAGAGGCATTCGAAGGAGCCAAAAATCTCCACATACATTCAAATTTCAAAAGAGGACAAGATCCCATGTTTTTGGCCAACGTTACAAATTCCCATTCATGGCTTTAAAACACATAATCAAGGTTGTTTAAACCTTTTCCTTCTTATCCCCTCTACCCCCTCTATATAAAGAGATCACAAGTGTTGCATCGGACACAGACATATTGCCTAGAAAAAGAGAATACTCGCACCAACATAGAAAGGATCAAAATTCTAACTAGTTTTCTTTGCAGGCACCCTCAATCCAGGCGAAGGCTATATTTGTGAACTTGAGATTTCGAGGAATTTATTCCAAGCCAAGCCACGCCCAGATTCATTAATTGAAGCATCTCCATTTGATAAGGATTTACCCAAATCGAAACTGCATTTCTAAGCCTTCTAAATACATATTATTGGTACATATGTTGCTAATACCATTTGTGTTTATATGAGTATATCATACGCAAGATACATGCAGGAATAAAATCACACCATCAAAAGGCATGACATTATCTGTCTTTTGAAACTCATGGCATAGTCCGTTTAAAGTCAAAATAAGCTTAGGCCTGAGGACAGAAGATTCGAATTAGGGAGAAGGACCTGGGTTCGATACACATGTCCTGCATCATAATTTTTTTCCAGCATTTGCCTTGCAGGTTCAATTCGAAGAACAACTCCCTCCTTGAATCGAAAAAGGCAAAATCCCTCCTGGATTAAAAATCCCATCCCCTTCACAGAATCGAAAGGCAACATCCTTCATGAATCGAAAGGGAATGACTCTCTTTGGATCTAAGCTTCTCTTTTCTCCTTGGATCTAAGGATGTCCATTTTATATTTTATTTTTGTTTGTTTTGTTATTTCTTTATCGATCCTTTTATTTAAATTGACTTTAAATCAATATAAAAAAAAACATTAGGCTAGTGTCTTTTCTAATTAAATTAATTTTGTAAACAAATAAATTAATTATTTAAACCTCTTTGTTGAAATTAAAGCTAAATAAACATAGGTTATATTTTCTCAAAATAAAATAAAACAAAGATTTTTCACCTTAGGATTTTCCAGACATCTTTTCTACTTCGTGCATTTACCTATTTTCATATTTTTCCATATTATTGTATCTTCCTACTGGTTGTAATAGATTAAAACTAAGACATTTACTATTTTATCCCCCTCATTCTTGTACAGTGTAAATCCCCTCCCCAAAGCATTGTAATAGCGCAGATTTAAATTCCTGCATTTTAATATTCTGTATATATTAACTGCTCGTAACTAGGCGTGTATGAAAAGACTGAAATCAAAGGTTAGCAAACTTAACAAAAAGACAAAAATAACTGAACATAACACACTTGCACATATACACCTCTAGGGTACCCCACTTTGGTTGCCTTCAGAAATAAAATAGTCATGAGGCAGGAACCCTTTAGCAAAGACCCATAAATCAAAAGATCATAGTCCCTCAATGACCCCACAACTGCCTTCTCGGTAAATGATCTATTCCCTTAACAAAATGGTTAAAGTGTTTCCACAAGTTGCCTTCGTAACTGTAACTCCCATTTCGAATGTACCTAATACATCCAACGATAGGGCTACCTACTCACTAATAATAGGATAGCACTGTCTAAAGGATAGGAGGAAAAGAACGACCCTTTTCGAGTAATAAATTAGATAGATGTTAGAAGTTTGTTCAAACATTTTGCACTTACACAAAAATTGCTTTTCAAAAACAATTTCAAAACACTTTGTATACTTTCTCCACTATCTCGAGAAACATTATAATGTTCGTCGTACTAAGGCATTTTCAAAACATATCCAAACGCACAAAGAACAAAGGTATTTCAAAATTAGAAAACCTCTAAGAGTCCGTAGAAAACTACGGATAGAAAGGGTGCTAACACCTTCCCTTTCCATAATCTACCCCCTTACTCAGAAAATTCTCGAAAAGGTCTTTTTCTGTTCTTTTCACCCTTTCCTTTGTTGGATAAAAGAAAATACGATGGCGACTATTGTTTACCGCAAAATTTGAGAATACAAATGCAAAACTAATATATAACAGTCGGTTTTGCCAACGTATCACAGAAGGTGGGGTTACCTTAGAGTTAGTTCATTATTTAACTGCTTTGTATGCTTTGCTTGATTTACTTTTGAGGGCTTTGTTTGGGTTACTATATATCCTACACCTGTATCTGGGGCACATTTTAGGTAAGTAGAAATAGATCGTGGAAACTATGTGGGGTATACCGACACAGTTGAAGCGATAGCTACATTGATGTGACACTTTGGTTGGTACCAGTAGCCTTTGAGTAATCAAGGAGAATACAGGGCCACCGCATGGTGTCATAAAGCATCAACTGACCTTAGAACCTTTAATTGAACAACTTGGCTATTAGGACATAGTAAAATAGCCGTCTTGGGTGTATCCCCAAAGTCAGTTGATACACGATACTACACTCATTGAGATCCGACTCTCGAGTTTTGTTTGGTGGCAAGTCAGTTGTCTATCAGAATGAAACTTGTAGGAAGGATCGGTGATATTGAGATCCCTTAGAACTCGGTTACTATTTATAGGACAGGTTAAACCAATCAAACATCAAGAGGGTATTACCTTAGAACCCATGCAAGCCTTAAACCTAAGGTCTTTTTGTGATTTGCTTGTGCTTGCTATATCTATGTTTCTTAGCATAATCATGACATCATAACATGGCATATCATACTAACCATTTCAAGGATTTTCTAGGGCTTATCTTTGTCTTGTCTTATAGGACATGGCATCCACTCGCAAGAATACTATACAAGTTAACCTCGTAAGGGTACCTCCTCAACTCAATAACTTGGCATCAAGGGTCCCTGAAAGCTCTCCATTCACTGAAAGACATGGTCGACTTATCAATTTGGTAACCTCAAACCCTGATGAAGAAATGATAAAAGTGCTCTTTTAGTTCTTTGACCTGTTACATCACTGCTTCACTTTTCCTGATTACCAGTTAGTGCCTACTATGGAGGAGTTTTCTCAGTTATTAGGGGTACCTAGCCTTAATCAGTTACCATTCAACAGTATGGAAAGAGACCCAAAAACTGAAGAGATTTCTTAAGCTCTGTCTTTACAACGAGCAGACGTAGTGGCAAATTGGGAAAACAGAAGAGGCATCAAGCGATTTGTAGCTATATTTCTGTTTGAGAAAGCTCACCATTTTTGGGATACCCTGGATTTACAAGCTTTTGAAGAAGTGTTTGCTCTCCTCATCTATGGCGTGGTTCTATTTCCTAATCTAGACCAACTCCCTGCATGCTCGCACTCTAAAGAGAAGAGGGACCCTTATGTGTTGCACTCCTCTGTTGGCTAGGTGGTTTATTTTGCACCTACCTCGGTCTATTTTGAAGAATGAGCAGGGTATGAGATGGTCTTATAGGTTGATGTCCCTCACACATTCGGATATTCATTGGTGTTCTTGATCCTTAGAGAATGTCACCATCATTGATCATTGTGAAGAACTCCCTAATGTCCCACTCTTAGGCATTAGGGGGGGGGGGGGTAATTACTTATAATCCATGTTTGGTGTTACGACACTTTAGTTATGCTAGAAGGGATGGTCCTCATGATGCACTCGTCTAGGGAATCATCTTTGACTATGAGAATGATGCTCAGGGTTATCGTAAGAGGTTTATTCGAGCTTGAGGCATGGTAAACAGATTTGATAGCAAGACATTGGGGCACAATAATTCCATATATCTTGAGTCGTACCTCAGATGGGTGCGATCCCGTGCTCAATGTCATATGATGCCTTACCCCGCCGTCTTAACTGTGATTATGGAGCCAATTGCTGAAGGAGACACTCCTTACATTGTTCCTCATCCTGACATGCCAACTGATTTCAAGGAGCTACAGAAATCCTGGATCCAACTCAAAGAAGAAAAAGATACCTTTAAAACCCAATTCTACGCCAGTGAGAAGAAGGTTTTAGAGCTCACCAGGTTAAATCACGAAGAGAAGAGTATAAATGCTTACATTTCACCAAAGAGGGTGCGCCTTTGGGAAGCTTGAGTATTTTTTTGCTTGGAGAGTTTATTTTTACTTTGCTACTTCCTTTGTAAACCCAAGAGGCATCATTGTGATCGTTAAAACCTCTTAATGCAATTAACGTTTGTTCTCTTTCTGTTTAAGAAAATTTAAGTCTTAGAAATCCTTAAATTCATTGCATACATATATCATACATATCATTTCATAACCAGGTTTCAAAGCATGTTTTTCATCTTCATCGTTGTTTATTTCAGCAAGTAAAGAAATGGCTTTTAAACAAAACAACAAGGATCTCCAGGCACAAAACACCCAGTTCCAGCAAATGATCATGGCTCTAGCTAAAGGTCAGGAAGATCTGAAGGCTCTCATATGAAGGACAAAAAGAAGAAGCCAAAGAAGCCAACTGGGTTAGTGAATATGGGAAGAAGAATCAGAGGACCAGTGTGGCGAGCATCAGAACTAGCAACTTCATCAAAAGAAGGAGACAATCAGGGAGGGGAGACGAGAGAGGAAGACCTCAGCACGGAGGAATTTGATGATGAATCTGATTATGATGAGGAGGAGTATCCTCCTGCTGATGATAAATACAACAAGCTAGAGGATTGTCTGAATGCAATAGAAATCTAGAAAGTACCTGGCTTGGATTTTGAAGAGCTGGGCTTGGTTTTTGGGGTTGTCATCCCGCATAAGTTCAAGGTTCCGGTGTTCGCTAAATATGATGGGGTCTCATGTCCCAAGATGCATCTCAGATCTTATGTGAGGAAGATTCAGCCCCACACCGTCAACAGGGATGTATGGGTCCACTTCTTCCAAGACAATCTATTTGGGACTCAGCTAGAGTGGTTCTATCAGCTGGAGGGGACCAATATTCGTAACTGGGAAGACCTAGTTGCTGCCTTCTACAAGCAGTATCAGTATAGTGCAGACCTTTCTCCCACCCGTACACAACTCCACAGTATGTCTATGGGTTTGAGCGAGGGTTTTGAAGACTATGCCCAGAAGTGGAGGGACTTAGCAGGAAGAGTCCAACCCCCCCTGTCTGATAGGGAGTTAGTGGATATGTTTTCGGGTACCCTATTTGGTCTGTTTTTCAATCATCTGATTGGAAGCTCCCAGCTGGCTTTACTAAGTTGATTTTGACGGGAGAAAGAGTAGAAACTGGTATTAGAAGTGGCAAGATTCAGAAGCATGCCTCTTCAGGTTCGGGAAAGAGACCTTTTGTAAGAAAGAAAGAGGTCAATGCTGCTTACAGTCAAAGAAATTATGGCAGAACCGAACATCGTCTAATGGTAGGGGCTGTAATGATATCCAAGCCTGCAGTTACTCAACGGCGGAACAACCAGCCTATAGCAAAAAGGCCTATGAGACAATTCACCAGGATAAATCTGACTATGTCTAAAGTGTTGCCCAACTTACTGAAATGCAATATGGTTACCTTGAGGGAAGATCCCAAGAATCCCAACACCAAATCTCCTCGCTACAACCCAAATGCTCGCTGTGCTTACCATTCAAAAAGTCCAGACCATGATACAAACGACCGTGGGCTTTGAAAAACAAGGTGCAAGACCTTATTGAAGCGAAGGAGATTAAATTTAACGCTCCTGAGATTCCCAATGTTATAATTGCTTTCATGCCTAAGCACGGTCGTGGTGTTAATGCTATTGGCGATGATACATTTGTTACTTTTGTTGAAGAGCTTGTTACTCCTCTCATGACCATTAAATGGATCTTGTTGCAAGCCGGTTTATTTTTGGGTTGTACTGCCACTTTTGTTCTTCTCTATCGACTGGTTATTGTTTGTTGAAAGCAAGTGTTTAGCGCCTGATGGATTATAAAGAGATTCTATTTGAAAAGACTCCAGTCACAACTGTTTCCTGTAAAGATGTTTTGAATATCACCATTTCCACCAATCCTCCCGGGGTCTCCACCAAAAGACCCGTCAGGATTACATCTGCTCCAAAGTTGGCTACCCTGATCATCACTACGCCAGAGCCAATACCATATTCCTCAGACAAAGTTGTTCCATGGAATTATGGGGCTGACGTCTATTACCATGGCATCAAGAAAGACCCATTGGCTGCTGAAGACAAAGTTTCTGGAAATACTGATCCTGACATCAGCAACATCGTTGGGACCAGTAAAATAACAAGAAGCGAAAGAGTGTTCTCACTCGATATTTATCCTCCTAAAGCCGTCACTATTCATGTGATCATTCCTACTACTATTCCTACTAATACTACCACTACAACTCCTGTGATTACTCCTATTGCCACCCCTGCCACCAAGTCGACTAAGACTCATGGCAAAGACATATTGGTTGAGCCTGTTCAGACGAAGGCGCATTCAGAATCCATTCCAGAGGCTTCCAAGAGGGAAATGGAAGAAATCTTAAAGATCATCAAAAAGAGTGACTATAATGTGGTTGAAAAACTGGGGATGATTCCTTCCAAAATCTCAATACTAGCCCTACTGTTATGCTCCGAAGCCCATGCAAAGGCTTTAGTGAAATTCCTTAAAACTTCTCATGTGCCACAAGAAACCTCCACTGACCAATTTGAAGATTGTGTGGCTAGTTTGACTACTGATAATGGATTGGGTTTTTCTAATGCTGATTTGACACCCAGGGGAAGAAAACACAATGATGCGCTGCATGTCTCCATCGAGTGTAGGGTCACTACTTTGGCCCATGTTCTAGTAGATACCAGTTCATCATTGAATGTTCTGCCCAAGAAGGCTCTTTACAGATTAGACTGTGAAGGTTTAACTCTGAAGCCCAGCAACATTGTGGTGAGGGCTTTAGATGGTTCAAAAAGAATGGTGCACGGGGAGGTGGAAATCCCTATCAAAGTTGGTTCCCAAACCTTTGTATCCACCTTCTATGTGATGCATATCAGACCATCTTATTCTTGTATGTTGGGTCACCCTTTGATCCATAGGGCTGGAGTTTTTACTTCTACTCTGTGTCAGATGTTGAAGTACCTAGTGAAGGCAAAAATTGTCACAATGCATGGTGAGAAGGAGCACATGGTAAGCCAACTGAAATATTTCAGATATGTGGAAATGGACAGCGAGTTCATTGAGACTCCTTGGAATAATTTTGAAGAGGTGCCCCAAACCATGGCTGCAACCGAGACTGTTACCAGTATGCTGAAGATCACCATACCTCCATTGAAGATGGCTTCACTCAAGGATGCCAAGGCAATCATTGAAGAAGGTGGGTGTACCATTTGGGGCCAGCTCCCTGACATTCCATACAAATCTGATAAGTTTGGCTTGGGTTTCACTTCAGGGGCTCATATGGTTGTTCTTCGTGCTCGCACCGAAGGACCTCCCCTATGCACCAGTAATCATGGGATCAACACTTTATATTACAGTGATGGTGACTATGACATGGACAACTGGATATTCCTTACTACCAATGGTGGACCCAGTAACTAGAAGGTTAAAGACTTTGTGCCGATTACTTTTGTTCAGGATTAATTGTCTTTTTGTTTTTCTGGATATGTAATAAATGAACAATATAAACTCTATGGCCATGTGTCTTACCCGGGGCACAATGGTTTATTTATGAGGGTTATCATGTTTTAATCTCATATGTCATTAATAAAGCATTGGAAATTTTGCATACAAATTTTGCGCTCTCTGTTTTTCTTTTCTGCTTTTTACTTTGCCAATATAGATATGCTCTTACACACACTCACGTATCAAACTGCAGATCCATATCCACTCTGGATCCCATTGATAACAGTTTTGCTATTGCCGGTTATGACTTGGAAAGTCTGATAAACCAAACCGAGGAAAAAGGTGAAGGAGATTGTGAGGTACCCGGAGAGCTTGCCAGACTGTTACAGTAGGAAGAAAGGGCTATACAACCTCATGAAGAGCCAATTGAGACAGTGAATTTGGGCACAGAAGAGAACAAAAAAGAGGTCAAGATAGGTGAAAATTTGGAGCCTAGTGTCAAACAAAAATTAATACAGATGTTGAATGATTATGTAAAGATATTTGTCTGGTCATATGAAGACATGCTGGGGCTAGACACTGATATTGTGGTTCATAGCCTGTCGACAAAAGAGGACTTCCCTCCAGTAAAGTAGAAGGTCCGTCGTATGCGCCCTGAAATGTCGGAGAAGATCAAAGCAGAAGTTAGGAAACAATTCAACACTGGGTTCTTAGTTGTCACCTCTTATCCATAATGGGTTGCTAACGTAGTTCTGGTGCCTAAAAAGGACGGAAAGGTACGTATGTGTGTGGACTACAGAGATTTGAACAGGGCAAGCCCCAAGGATAAATTCCCGCTTCCCCATATTGATGTTCTTGTTGACAACACCGCACATCATAAGATATTTTCCGTCATAGACGGTTTCTCTGGTTACAATCAGATCAAGATGGCACCCGAAGACATGGAGAGGACAACCTTTGTCACACAGTGGGGCACTTTCTGTTACAAAGTGATGCCATTTGGGTTGAAGAACACTGGGGCAACCTATCATCGAGCTATGGTAGCTTTATTCCATGATATAATTCACCATGAGATAGAGGTCTATGTTGAAGACATGATAGCCAGATCTCAAACAGAAGAAGAGCACCTTGACCACTTGCAAAAGTTGTTTGATAGACTGAAGACGTACAAGTTGAGACTGAATCCGAACAAGTGCACCTTTGGGGTAAGGTCTGGTAAACTCCTAGGTTTCATTGTCAGTGACAAGGGTATTCAGGTAGACCCTGCAAAGGTAAAAGTTATACAAGAGATGCTGGCTCCTCGCATTGAGAAGGAAGTTAGAGGTTTCTTGGGACACCTAAACTACATTTCCAGGTTCATTTCCCATCTAACTGCTACTTGTGAGAAAATCTTCAAACTCCTGAATAAAGATCAAGTGGTAAAGTGGAATGACGAATGTCAGACTGCCTTTGACAGAATCAAGGAATACCTACAAGAGCCTCTAATTTTGATGCCTCCAATCAAAGGAAGATCTTTGATAATGTAATTAACAGTTTAGATAATTCAATGGGGTGTGTGTTGGGGAAGCATGACGAGTCTTATTGAAAAGAGCATGAAATATACTACCTTAGAAAAAAGTTTACCGACTGTGAAACAAGATACTCACTGTTCGAGAAAACTTGATGCGCTTTAGCATGGGCT